>VWZU01006587.1:1524597-1752591 GCA_013397095.1 Sterrhoptilus dennistouni | reverse complement strand
AAAAAAAAAAAAAATATCAGGATGTTGAAATTCAAAAGAAAAGTTGGAATTTATGGTACTAGGCAACATTAAAAAAATTAAACCAGGAATACTTTAGCTTACTTTTTCCTTTCAAGTTGGGATGAGGATGAAGGGAATGATCATTTTAACTCTGAAAAATAAATCTGTAGTCTAGCAAGTAATAACTTATGAACAAAAGAGAATGTAGTGTTGTATGGTGTAAGCTGACACGGTAGGTAGGGTACATGAACTCTGTAGCTGTATGATTTTTTTAAATTTCTGTCTTTCATGCTAATTACAAAACATATTTGCTTTTAAATCCATTATTTTTACAAAACTTCTCTTGTGTGCTGTATTTTATTTCTTGCATTTTATCTGTTGCATTTGGCCTGCTTATCAAGCTTTGTGTAATGATTAGATTTTTATTTGAAACAATTGGCAGTAGATATTTGCAGCTGTCAGTCAAAATATTTAATTAACTCCAAACACCACAAAAGTATCATAAATCTTATTTACAGAATATATTCAAGTGAGCTTCTAAATCAGTTGCCTGTGCAGCTAAAATGGAACTGAATGCTCAGAATTGAGGGTGCTTTGGAACCAATTATTTTGGATTATATAATATATTTCTTTGGAGCTCTGGAGAATTGGAGGGGTTGGCAAAAAAAAATCACATAAAATATTTTCTCCCTGTAAATTAATGAATCATTGTTATAAATGGAAAAAAAAAATGGGCAGTTTTCTTGGTTGGGTATAAATGGGGTTTTTGGTTGGTTTTTGGGGTTTTTTTTGGGTTTTTTTTGTTGGTTTTTTTTTTTTTTTAATAAAGGAATTGAGAATTTTATTTCACAGATGCCAAATAGGAGGTGTGATGAGGTAGAATGTGCATCCAAATGAATGTGTAAAGCATCTTTGATGACAGAAAAACCAAACTTACAAGGGCTTCAAGCAATCGTTTGATCCAGCTCCTCACTCTACTGCATAAAATAAGTTTCTCTGATGTGTTTCAGCTTCCAGTGTACAAGATTAGAAAACTTACTCAGATGATCTGTGCTTGGCTTCCATCATGGTGCTTCTAGCGCAATAATTTGGAACTATTTTTGTCATTTACTGAAGCCACCACAGTTAAAGAGCAATGTTTGTTTTCCCTTTCTTCTATGGGTGATCTTTATTCTTATTTGCAGTCACCTTTTTACCTTTTCAACAAAAGCTGTTGTTATACACAGAAGAAAATTGCACACTCTGTGCACTGAATATCAGCTTCAGAGAACTGATACATCTTCCTCAAAGTTAATGTGAAATTTGGTGTTTGAAATTAACTGATGTGTCTCAGACAAGCAAGGGAAGTGGATTTTGGATTAGTTTTTTAGCATATGACTGACTTTTTCAGATTAACAAATAGGAAATAACAAAAATGGGAGAAGACAATATAGGTAATTCTCTCTGTCTTGCTACATGAATATTAAATTTTTAAGTATGCACAAAATCTGTAATTGGAAGTTATTAAGGAGCTATGGCATCCTGTCAGGAAATGAAGAAAAATCTTGAATTTAATGTGCTGTAAAATTTCAAGATGCCAAAAGACAGCAGAGCCCAGGGTATCCAAACTGATATCCAGGGAATCTGAGCTAAAATGAGCTGTGGGCTCTGAAATGTGGCAGCCAAGGGTGTTCCAGAAGTTAAAAGAGAGATAACATTGAATCGACTTTATAAAGGAGAATTGCAATGACCTCTGTAACTGTAGATTGATTAATATTGATAATAAATCCAGATAAAATGAAGCGATAATTGATTTTAAAGGGATTTAGAAGGAGGGTAATTAATGCCAGATTTTTCTTTCACAGATCACATCTCTGTGTCATGAAAATAATTTTTAATCTTTTGAAGGAATTCCATGTTTATTTTGTAAAGATATCAGCCCAGACTTTTATGTAACATCTTTAATGATACTCTGGAAATCACTATAAAAACAGTGGTTTAGGATAGTTATTAATAATGGATTTCCAGTTTGCACAAACTGACTGATAAATTTCCAGAGGTGTTACATGTCAATGGAGAACCAGCTTGGAATGGAGCTTTTTCTACCAACATTTTTTAGACAGAAGCATTAAATTCAGTGCTAGTCAACACCTTCATTATTTATTACATGGAAAATTGCCACTGACATGAAAACAACTGATCTCAGTATAAGAATATTCCCTTTTTTAAAAAAAGAAAAGGATAAAGTAGACAATATAAATGTTTTATTCGGCTTCAGACCCACAGCTCTCAATTGTGGCAGAAAGGATGTTTTAAATACATCTGAGTTCTTAAATGTGATTTCTTTTAAAAATACCAACCATGGACAATGAAACAACCAGGACAATAAAATCATGTTCTGGAGCTTCCAGGCTGTTTATAATTTGAAAATATCTCTCTGTGTGTTTGTGCAAATGCACATTTGATTTTGTATCTATTAATAAAACCTGTGAGCTCAGGAGAACTATTCCTAGCCATACAATTATTTGCATATACAATTATAGCAGTGAGGCCAGAGATACAAACTGTGGCAGGTGGAGTGCACAGAGAAAGATTTAATATTGAGGAAAAAATGAGCTCATGTTTATGGGATTCAATAGCTTTAGTCCATTAAAATGTATTGGGTTGTGAAGGAAATTTTTTCCACACTGCTGACTAGAATCCACACCTTTGAAAATTCATGTAGATGCTGTATTATTTAGTATTCTCAGAAATATATATATATGTTGCATTCATTAGTCTTCCTTACCGGAGTAAACAGCTTTAGAATGCACTTTACTGGATTTGTCAATTTGTTTTCTCAATTTGTGCAGTAAAAACATTTCTCCCTTACAGACTGTCTGTGTATTGTTTCAGAAAGTTCATTTTTTATTGCCTCAAAATTAACTTTTAAAGATCGGAATTTGGAGGACGAAACCTGAAATATAATTACAGATATTTTCCTTAGATTATATTGTGCAGTAATTAGAAGCTATCAGTTGTCTGTATTGTAGAACTCTGCTAATCAGTTATGAAATAAAATATATTATCCTTTCTGTAATTTGCTTGCTAACTGTGAAAAAGCAGTGACATATCCTTGAAACATTATAATTAAAACTCCTAATTTTCTTAACAAAGTTTAATTTTTTTTCTGGTACTTAACAATACATAGAAATTAAAATATCCCTGTTCAATGCTATAATTAGGTTTTGGAACAATCTCAGATAATAATACTAATTTTCAGAGCACAAAGAAACACATCATTAGATGTTTGATGACTTTTGGATAGTAGCTGGCTAGTGTGTGTTTTGTTGAAAATCTTTTCAAGATTCCTTGGACTAGATCAGATTCATGTTGAAACAGAATGTTAACCCAGATCCTGGTTAAAAACATATTTTATTCAAGTAGTTGAGTAGCCCTAATATTTGATAGTTCTTGAAACCAAGTTCAAGTGAACTTCTATGGAAACCAGAAAGAAAAATTAATTTGACCATATGGCTTTCCCTTCTCTAGGTTTTTCTCTTTTCCTTTCCTCACTGCTGTTGTTCTCCTGTACAGAGGCAATACCAAGGATGCTTTCTTGTGGTTTAGGTAGATAAAAGTTGGAAGAATCCAGTCAGGAAAAGAGTATTATGATACCCCACTGCTGTAAAAATAAAATCATTTGACATCTTTTGGATGATTTAATTTATCCTGCAGTGGAGCCTGGAGACCTGCATTTGTGGCGCTGACACACTTTAATAAATCTGCTTTGTGATTATCTTCCTGAAAAATTCAATTTCTACAGATACTTGATATCTTAAGTGCAAATGCTGTTATTATACCATTTGTTCAATTCCCATTGAAGTCCAGAAGAGGGTTTTTATATGAAAAATATGATGGTGGTTTATTGACCTTCATGGTCTGTATGGAGTGGTGGGAGCCACTTTCCATTTCAAAGACTGAAAAACAGGTTTTGTGTGTGACTTGAAGGGGGTGATCTGTTCATGCAGAGTTGCTATTAAGAAGTTTCAGGTTTCAGGGCACGGTAAAGCTTTGTCAGCAGTAAATTTCTTTGGCCTTGTTCCAGGCTGGTGCCATGAGGAAAGATTTGCTATAGTTTACCAGTGTGTCAGGAGAGTTTTTCCAAATAATTACTGATTTTTGGTGTTCTGTGCCATAAAAAAGTTTTGTCATTTGTGTCTATTGCAACTGAAATTCGGTCTTGGATTACAGTACTAAGTTCAGTGATTTTGATGGCAAATTTCTTGCCCAGTTTAAAAATCCTGACTGTTGCATTGGCTATACTATGGCTGTTTATATCTGTGTCCCCTTTTACCTGGATAATGTGGTTTTGGTGCCTGTCCTACCTCTTTGTGCATTGTCAGAGATGTGCAGGATGATTCCATAGGATTCTGAGACCCCTTAAAAGAGCTGATAAAGTGTTGGATATTGGGAATGGCTGTGGAGGAGCAGGTAATATGAGGCATGTAATGTGTTCACTTGTAGGACAAGGATCAATGATTTTCTCGTATTTTTTCCAAGTGAAACACATGGATTTTCCTAGTGAAACTCATGAGGGATGTCAGCTGAGCTGATGTGCACGTTGGCAAGGGGTATTTGGGATGTAATGCTGGCAAACATTTCTGGTAGAAATGCCACAGATCCTGAGTTCTGTGTAGCTCAGAAGGTGTGACACAGGAATGCTGACAGCTGGGGAAATGTAAACCAGAGTAGTTACGAGCTGTAGTACCCATGTTACACCCAACTGTGGGCCCGATTTCTAATATTGGGTGCTGCCATACAAGCTCAGATTTTGCTCTGTGTGAGGTGTGGTTTGAGTTTGTTTTGTTTTCCAGGAGTTCTGGGGTACTTTGAGCCATTTGGTTCCCTGAATGAGAGCCATGGCTCCTGCAGGTGTGTGCTGTGCATACTGAGGGGGGTAGTGTTGGTCATTGAAAACCCCATAAATTCACTTTCATGGTTTGCCTTACCAGGCGAGCCTTAATTCACTTTTACTGGAAAGCATGTTGTGGAAGCTTTCCCTCCCAATTTTTTCTCTGTGCTGATGTATTGGAGACCAGTGAGCAAAATGATGCTGCATATTCATGTGACATTCAACCTCCCCTGACTGACCTGTTTGGGATACTTAGGAGATCCTGAAATATAATTCTTCAAGGAATAGAGTGAATGTACATGTTTGTCCCCTTCAGAGTGCTGAGTAACATCTTTCTTCTTTTTTCTCCTGTGGGGTATGGAGAGGCAAGGCTGTAATCTCACTGGCATGAATTATTTAATATCCATTTGGAGGATTTGAATGATGAGTCCCAAAAATGAGCAGCACGGCAGAACCTGATCATCACAAAGTTAGACTGCACCAAAATGGGTTCACAGTCTTTCTGACTCTACATATTGCAGGATGAGAATGCCTTCAGGCATTTAAAATGATTTACAAGCCACGGCTTGGGGTACAAAATATCAACCTTTTGAAAATTAAGCCTTGTTATCAAATCCTTTTACTCAGTTAAGCAGTGCTTTTATATTAACAGCAAACAATGGCACAAAACATTCGGGGAAGTCCTGCAGTTCTTATCAAGTCCCAGATTATTAGTTTTATACTAGACCCAAGTAATTTGCATTTTATTAAACCTAAGTTTCACAGTATCTCAGTGTATACGTGACAAGTAGCACTGACCAGTGTTCCTGCTACTGAATAACAGCAAGAAAAGGCTTGAGCACCGTTAAGTCCAGGAGAGTTCTACTTTTTACTTTATCAAAAAACAGATTGACTCCATCCTTCAATTACAAATGCAACCATTGCATGCTCAAAAATCATTTATATTCAAAACTAGATCAAAAAGCATTAGCTCTAAAGGATAAAAGCATCCAAAGTTTTGAGTGTTGGGTGTGGAGACAGGTTCCCTCTTAATATAGTATTTTTCTGGGTTGTCCATCATATTGGAATACAATTTTAAGCAGTTTCCTGAAATTTACCACCAATAAATGTGACTCACTGAATCATGAGGCTGAGCCTGTGGTCATGGAAATTCAGTCTTCAAAGTCACTTTACCCGAAGTGTTGGAGGGTTTGCCTTTTCCTGTGCTGATGAAAAAAATACGGAAGGAGATCTAATGCAGTATTTTCTGGAGTAAGGGCAGACTTTGAAGAAACCCAGCTACCAAAGGTGTGTGCAACAGTTTCTCAATTTTTATTTTTTTTTTAAATCTCTATAACTCTATATTTTTAAGGTGCTGAGATACCTGGAACTGCTGATGGCATTCCCATTGCAGTCTTGGCACTTATATAATTCATGCTACGTAATTTTAGCTTTAAATATTTGATTGCTCGGAAATTCTCTTATCAAATGGGAACATACTTGCTTGATTTTTACCTTCCTTAAAAAAAAAAAGCCATTAAGATTCCTAGCAGTTTGTACTGAATGTTGGCCACAGGTACATCTGACTCAATGAGGCATGGGACTTCAATTTTGTTATAGGAAGGATAAATGTAATTCTGAATCATGTAACAGGCATCAGGAATCAGAGAAAGACTCAGTAGATAAAGTTAAATGTAGAAAAAGTACAGGGTAGAAAATTAAATTTACACTATATAATTTTTTACTACCTTGCCTTTCTATTTTCTACCAGTTTGATGTGAATTTTGCATCTAAAATGTGATTTAGTCCTGTGAGGTGCCATTTATTATAAAGACTTTACACTAATGGTCATGTTTTTCTAAAAAAATATGACAAATATTTAAAAGTATGCAAATACTGCTTTACAGAAACCAAAGCCTTGAAGAAGAATTACAGGATTAAGTTTGTCTCATGCTTTCTAGCTGTAAACAAAATAAAAAATAACTCCAGTTTGCAAAGTAGTACAACATATAACAATGTATTTAAATATTTTGTTCCAAGCATAGATATTTTTCCATGCTTTGTTTTATAACCACTGGTATTGTAATTTCCCATTTTTTTAGGAAGTCACCACTGAAATGCAGAAATTGCTTTGAAAGGTAGAATTGTCGTTTTATTTTTGCAGCTTGTGTTGCTTAGGTAAACTGACTTTTCTTTGGTTCAGTACAAGTCTGAATACAATATCAAAACTGGGACTTGGCTAATCTTGGTTTACCTGACCTTTTGCAAGTATTGTGTTTGTCACCATTTTCAGTTTCTTCTTCCCCTCTGGGTGAAAGAGGCCTTCTCTGTCATGCAGAACACCTGCAGGCTTTTTCAAAGAACAATTATTTTAAAGCCATGAGGTTTATATGAAAGGCAGGTTTTTTCTTGTGAAAATGCAGATCTGCCTTCCTGCACAGCCTAAAAAACCGTTTACTCTTGGAATTTCCAGATGTGCTGCTTTTGTGTATGAAAACACAGAGTTCTTTGGTGCTGGGCAAATTTGAAGTGTCTGATGGTGATTCATCCCTGGGCTTGTGCGTTGTAGTGATTTGTCTGAGAATCACCTGCACTGCCCATGAGGGTCAGAGGGGTTCAGATGATGCTGAATTCCTTGTCCCTGATGACTTTTCACAAACACAGTTCTTGAGGGAGTTGTTTTTCCCTGCTGACAAGTTCCTCTCAGTGGACTATATGTGTATGTGTGTGTGTGTGTATGTGTGCAAGGAACATCTCTCACTATGCTGCGCTCGTCCTGAAGAACCCAAACTAGGGGAAGTTTCTGAGATTTAATTTTTTTTTTTTCTGTGACTGATTTTACAGTGCTACAGGATTTCACCACAGTCTTCATATTGCCCTTAAAGGTCATTAAATAATGTTAAGATTTTGGATATTTTCAGTAAGGCTTCATACATGTTTAAATGAAAAAATATATAAGAGCGGGAAAGAAAAATTGCAAAGAAACTAAGAAACCAACATTTTAGTCATTTTTAATTAATTATTTCATTCTTAATATAACATTAATTAAATGCAGCAAGTTAGTCACTCTACCTCATAAGATTCCTTGGTGTAGCTTTAATCAGGTAATCAAATGATTGCATTGTATAAATAGGCAAATACTTCACATCAGTGGTGTGTAACATTCAGGCTATTTAAACCACAACTACGCTCCCTCTATAGCATATTAATTATCACCAGCACATTTAGATTTTTCTTTTCTTACACAGAGAATGAGTGAATATAATTTAGAATTATTTTTATGCACATACTGGAATCATATCAGTTTAATAAGGCTCAAAATTGGGGAAATGCTATGCATTTTTATGTAGTTGTTTTGCTCTATGATATTGGGCAGGACAGAAATGTTAGGTACCTTGCTTGCCTTTAGTTGGTTTGAAAAGCACTTTGAGGTCTTTAGGGCAGAATGCCGTATTAAATCTCCCTAATAATTTCATGAAGAGCTGAATTGCTCTAATAGCAAGATGTGTAATCAATCGATTACACATGGATGTTCATAGCCAAACCTGATAGTCAGCTGGGAGAAAACAGAGAGGTATGTTTGCCATAGAATTAATGCAATTCCCAGGAACTCCATTGGGGTTTTTTTTCAATAGCCTTTGGAAGTCATCTATTAATATGTTTTTAAGAACCAGCAAGCCTTCTGCCTCTAATGATCTGTTTGCCAGAGTGTACCTGGTGTTTACAGATGAGAGGCATAGACCTGGGAGTCCTTTGCTCTGCAGCTTCTCTGGCCTTTACTACCTGTTGCTGTTATTTTACGTATTTACAGTAATAAAGATGCTAATCTCTTGCTTTCTGCATTTGTACAAGGTCTGAGATGAATTAAGTAAGTTCTGTAGCTCTGTCTTTAGACAATTTTGCTTCATCTAGATGTTGTCTTATACCTCAGGTCCTTAATTGTACCAGTCCCTGACACAGGTACATTCAGCTCAGAAATAGAGATTGATTATTCATGAAGAATCAGCTTCCTTGTTGTACTTCTGAAGCTGGGATCACTGACATGCTGTAAGAATAACTTCATTTTTTACTTGCCCTGTTGAAAGCTCCTTAGATGTTTTAATCCATTTGCAAAAGGTGGTAATGTTTTAAGTTAAGCTGGAGTCAAGTAAAGAGAAGTAGTAACCAGAACTAACTAATAAGATCTGCAATGGAGACCCACTTCATTGTACTTCAGATGTGTCAGAGCTTTTTAGGACATTAACTCAAATTAAACGTAAATGTGGCCATATGGTACTCTTAATTTTCCCAAATTTGTAACGTAAACCTGTAAGATGGTGCTAAAGCCCAAAATGAGCTCCAGAGAAATGAAATTCTTTGATTATGAATAGGGTGTGAATCCTTGCAGTGACAGGACACTCCTTGCCTTCTGGCTCACCAGGGGCTTGGTTTGCCTCCAGTCTGAAGGAAGGGCTTGGCTGACACAGAGGAGCCCAGCCTGAGCAGCTGAGTGCTCTGAATACAACCAGCCTGGGTTTTTCCTGTGAGGTTAACCCCCTGAAGAAATGTAGTTTGGCTACTCTACACCTGGGAGTTAGTTGTGTGTTGCTAGTAGTTTATTCTAGATACTACATTTTTAAAGATTTTTTTTTTTAAGATTAATTTTATTAGTTCAATTAATTGTAGAACTTTTAAGTCCATTAGTCTGGGGAAACATTTCATTTGTCTAATGAATGCAAAACACACTATATGAGCTGTGCAGTTGTTACAAAGGAATTGAAGAATGCTGGTGTTGCGGAGTCTGCATAACAATAAAAACAGATTGGAAGAGCACAACATCTTGCATGTAAAGCATTCTCCTCTATTGGTGCTGGGTTAAATATTTATTGTTGGGCTTGTGTGTCAGAACAGTGCAAGTGGAATAAAGCAGTTAAACTCTTAAAATGCTGTACTATTGAATTGAACATTGCTGTCATAAAAATATTAATCCTATACCATCAAGGATGGTGATAAAAACCCCCAAACCACCATATTTTATAGTCCTCTTAACCAAAGCTGTAAACATTTCACATATAAACTTTCATGCATAAGAAAAACTAAATTTCATGGTTGCTGCAGGATGACTTCTCTTCAGCTCCTGGTAGGCTGGGAGAAATGGGGGTTGGTGGATGTTCAGAATTAACTGTCAAAAGCTGTATTTCACAATTTCACATCATTCAGTGGGCCTTTAAACATTAAAGGAAGAACAGGCTACTCATCATTTATGAAACTTGACCAGCTGTGGTGGGCACAATAAAATGAGGAGAGCTTGATCCATGCTGTAGTGTAGAACACTGGGTGATGCTTAAATGCCTTATGATTCCTGGAAGGATCAATAGGTCTTGTACACAGGTACATGCATAAAATCATAAAAATGTGGGGGTTTTGCCTGGATGTATGTGCTAAGCAGTGGGTTTGAGTGGGAGAGAGTGTAGGAGATACAAGGAGATACAAGGAGATACATATCTTTTCCAATTAATTTGTTGTTTGGGTTTCTGCAGTTTCTGTTAGAACTTTTTGGACAGACCTTGAACAACTGTGAATGTGTGTAAGAATGGCAGGAGCAGAAATGCTTAACAGATTAAAAAAAGGAGTAATACAACCACCTTTCAAAATTACTTATGAAATGGAAGCTGTTTCTTGAAGGTATTTTAAAACAGTTTTCTGTGAGACTCTGCAGCCTTTATTTAAACTGTGTAATACACAATTGCATTCTTCATAGCACTGAAATGAAACTGTGAAGCAATAATTATGCTAATTTTGAAATGGGAAAATACCAAGATTTGTCTCTGTCTAACATTTTTCTGATAACCTCAGAGACTTTAATACACAGAATTCACTGTATTTACGTGTTAAAGTAGAACCAGTCTTTGGCTATTCTTTTAGAAAGCCTGTAATTTTCTAGGTAGAGGTGAGGAAGTTATGTTATACTATATAAACTGTTAGCTAAATGCAAATAATCTCCAGTACTTCAACTTCCTAATATTCTTGAAAAGAAACCTAAGTAGCTTATTTGCTATAATAGATGTTGAAAGCCTTCACGCCTACTGTTTATTAAATGTTTAATTACCTGATAGATTTAAAAGCTACACAAGTATGTAGCACTCAGTCTGGGCTTGATTTCCAGTTTCCATATTTATTACAGTTCTGTTGCTAAGATTTCACCATTAAATACTTACGTGAAAGAAATACAAAGATTTCACTGACTAGAATTGTTTTAAGAAACCTACACAGGAAATGTGTATTCCTTACACAGAAGATGTGTGCTATGTATCTTTAGCCTTTTAATTCTGGGTGTTTTTTTTCTTAATCCCTACTTTGCAGTTGTGGGAAATTCTTTAATTGCCAGCATTTCACAAATATGTCATGGATTGAATATGATAATTTCATTCAGCTTTTTGTTGTGGCAGAGCATGCTGTTAACTGAATAAAAAAGTGATTCCTCAGGAGCCATTAAAGATCTCAAAGTCTTCCAAAAGGCACCATGATGCCTTCTAATCTTCTGGCCAGCAAGAGACATTTCAGGTGCCTTAATTCTTCTGTTGCCTCTCCTGCCATCTCAGTTTCTTTGTCCTCTGAAAGACTCAGCCATGTTGCAGCAAAACTTCACTGTCTGCCCTCTTGAAGATGCTTCAACCCAAAGAAAGCTGTTTAAATGAGATATTGCTACAAGTCTTCAAGAGTCTGACTGCAAATAATTAAATAGAGCTTTGATTTGGGTTTGTTTGGTTTTTTTTTCAGAGCCAGAGCTTCAACTGTGTGGAAAAGGCTAGATGTCCGGGATCCAATGTGAGTTCTGTGCAGATCCAGGGAGATTCAGATTATTTCATCAACCACCTTGGAGTTCCTGCCACGCAGTTTTCCTATGAGGACATCAAAGCATCAGAGGTAGCTATGACTAAAAGTGAACGTAGCAGGAAGGTAGAATTTTGTTTTCTCGGGTTATAGCCTGTTGTAGTGGAAATTTATCTCCTATAAGTGCATTCTTTTAGGTCTTCAGAGGATTACCACAGAGCTTCAAAGTGACTGGTTTTGTAGAGATATAGTAGTCAAAGAAACAGATACACATTGAAGGACGTTATGTTAGAAATGTTAATATTGCTGATAGTTTTATAGGCTACATCTATCCCAACTTTTCAGACTGTTTTCAACACAGAGAAATCAGGTATCAATGTGTATTTTTTACTGCACTGTAGGATGTGACAATCTGCCAAATGAACTCTATATCCATTTTCATACCACGAGAAAAATAAGATTCTCTAGGATAAACATTGCTGGTAAAGATCTGTATGCTTGATTGGAGTCTTCCAGACACCACATTTTATTTCAGTCCATCATCCTCTGCAAGCTAGGTGGAAGGAAGAGGCATTTTATGCTGTTTGGAATTCAGGTTGGAATTGGACACAAATAAATTGTTAGGGGGGTTTGTCCTTCCTCCACCTTCACTACTGGTGGTGCTGTCACAGCTGAACATCTCAAAGTCACCCTCAGTTGGTGAGCTGAGGATCAGGAAGCCTGGCATTTGCTATTTCAAGACACAATAGGAAGAAGAGGTGTGTGTTTTCATGCAAATGTAATGATGCACTGACTTCATATTCTCCTCATTTCTCTTCTTTCTTCTCCTCACTGTGCTCATCTCCTCTGTACACGTCTTTCCAAGCTGAGGAGCAAAGCTGAGGCTGGGTTTGAGCTGGAATGTTTCCTGACACTGGATGCTAATGTGCTTTTCTTTCACATACTCAAAGCAGGGATGTGCCAGATAGGGAGCATTGCTGTTGTGTCGTGTAGATTAAAATAGATGAAGTCAAGAATTTGTATAAATAAGGAAACTTCTGTTTCTAAACATCATGGCACCTATCAGGCAAAGTTTTCTGTTTCAGATTAAATACAAGGTAAAAGGCTGTAAGGAAGATGTGAAGGCAGAAGATGTGTGATGCAATGTTTATGGAAGGCTTGTGGTCCAGAGGAAATTTTGTTGTCACTTTGCAGCTGTTCCACATAGCTTTTATTCAAGATCTGTGCATTTACAATCTATAGAGCATGAGAAAGAATCTGCAAAGTTCAGTATATCAAAATAGTAAGTATTTCCCAGCAACATTTACAATATAAACACTGAAGATTCCCTTGGCAATTGTCTACTTTAATCCAGAGTTATTGTTCATGTTCAGTTAACCTTGTAAATGTGCATTTTTGTCTCTCAGAATGACTCATCAATTTAATTAAAATCATAAAAGACAATACTTCTACATTTGCTTAAACATGACACTTTAAATTTGGTTCTTCGTTAAAAATTCAGCTTTTGTCCTTCTTGAAAAATAATTTCCTAGAAATAAACTTGGTAAGTGTAATCTGCAGTCTTGAAGTAGACATACTGCACTCCTCAGACTGTAGGAGACCTTGACCCCATGAGATCTGTTTTATGTGAGAAATAAATCTGCTTGGCAAAATGTGTAAATTTCTCTTGGCAAGAGGATGGAATTTTTCCCTAAAAGTGAAGTTACACAGAATGATTAAATTTGGATTATTTGCCAAATCTTTGTTATTTATTGTACGGGTTGTTAACAGTCCTCCAGAAGATAAGCTCATTGTCTCTCCTATGTTCTATCAAACAAGCAATCTGTTTATGCTTTACTGTTTATTGTGGATTCTGTTTATTGACAGATATTATAAGGCACACAAATTACTCTGTGTTGACAGCCATATCAATAAACACTGTGGGAATTTCTGTTAGGCAGGTTAGGGGCTGATAAAAATCTGTTGGTTTGCAGGGAGGGATTTTTGCTCATTTGTTTCCATCCAGCTTTTTTAAACTACACCTCAGCTTTGTCAGCTTCACTGCAAAACAAGATTTGGGCAAACAGGTTCAGAAACGGACTGTTTTGATGTGCTTTTGTAGGCTATCATTTTGCCAGGTCGGTTTTCTCTCCCTTTCACTGCTGTGACCTGCTCAGGAATCACTCTTCCTTTGGAATGTGCATCAGTTGTTTATTTTACCCACCTGTCAGCCAGCGTACAGTGTCAGGTAAAACTGATGCTGCTCCACAGCTGAGAAAAACTGGTTTAGAGTTAAAAAGCCCAAGACCTGTGCTTGTATTCTTTCCTCCAGAGCCAGCAGCTCCAGGTCAGCTTTAGAAATGCATTTCTTACACAGCCAGAGCGATGCCAGTCCACAGAGGGGAGGTTATAAAAGCCTTTCATTGACAGCAACCTGAGGAGTAAATACGAGGAAATAAAAGTTGTAAGAGGAAACATTCAGGCCAGAAGAGTAAGTAAAACTGTCTGGCTTGGAGTTACGTAATACAGTGAAACCACAGCCTCGGGGAGGTTAAATCTGCCTGGCAAATGGTTGGGTCTGTGAGCCAGGAAAGTGCACTCTGAGAATTCAGCCACTGCTGTAAAAGTGCACTGGGTGAAATGAAGCTCATTTATTCAGCAGAAATAATGCAGAAAACATGCAGAATTTTAGTCTCAAAGTAAGTAAACTTGGAAGAATTTCTCAAGTAGAAAAAAACATCACATTGCCCCAGTTTCCAAGGATTCTCTTGCAGTTGCTGAAGAAAACCTTCTTCTCCTCCTCACCTCTGGTGCACTGGGTTTTTCCTCCACATGAGGGTGAAATCCTGATTTGTAATGTGTTAGGTGACAAGCTGATCAGATTTTCCTAATATTGCTGATTATTTTGCTTTCAGGAGGACTTATGCTATTCAAGATAATGATTAGTGTGCATCCAAGTGACTGTGTAGAGTCTCCAGAGAGAAACCTTAATGTTGGTTTTAAAATGGTTTCTCTGCTGCTGAAAGCCATGATTAGTCTATTAGTCCTCACCTCAGCAGAGAATAGTGTTAGGAGCATACTCAGTTACTTTACAGCCACAAGGAAGGGTAGCATAAACTGAGAGCTGTTAAATCGAAGATTTGTCTTAGTCACTCTCTGTGCTGCATAAAAGCTGGATATCAGTCAAATAACTCGATTGTATGAGCATTGGTACATCAGAAATAATAACATAGAACAGGTGAGTACATTCTGATTTTTTTTTCCCATGTGTGGGCTATTTCTGTGCTCTTGAAAATATTACTCCTGTTTGTATAACAGTGTATTTTCAAACCCAAAAATGGTGTAACAGGTAGAGTACATACATGTCCTCCATAATCACAGAAAATACATGCATGTAACAGACTTACATGCCTGTTCATCACAACTCTGCTTGGTGTCTTAGATATCAATTCCCCACCCATAGTGTTTTAATTTTGTAAACAAAATAATCTTTTTTACATGACTGAAGCCCAGCTCTTGGTTACCTGACTGTAAATTAAGAATAACTCTGAAAACACTGGGTGTGGTGGTGTATGATTTCCAAATAGAAACTGCACTCAGTTTCCATTTGGATTCATGACAGTTCTCATTTTTGAAGGTGTATGCATGAATTGTGTGCCTGTGTAAAAGAAAATACTGCCCTATTGCTTATAGGTCACCTTGTTCCTCATACTTCTCTCTCCTATTTCCTTAAGATTTGTATTGTTTTTCTTTTTGTATGAGCATCATCTCTGTAATTGTCTGTGTTTAATTTTCCTCTTGATGGAGCACCTTGAAGTGTGGTTTGCTCTGCTAGACTCAACATTCTGGTGGCCTTTTGTCTTTCATGAAAGGAGACAGGGAAAAGTAGTTTTGAAAAGATCTGTGTTTGGGTAGTGCTGGGCTTCTTCCCTGGAGGAAAAAGGTCCAACCCCTTAGTTATTTCTTTTGTTTTTTTTCTTTTGATTTTTTCAATGAAAAAGTTAATTTCTTTTGATGACTTCTTTCCTGGCACAGTTTATAGCATAGCTGCTGAAGTCCTGGAGCACAAGTAATCACAGAGACTGAGAAAAAGAGCCTTGCTGTGGCTGCCTAATGTTTGGGTAGTAGAGAAAATATAAACTGGTTTTCCATGGTTTCAGTCAGAGATTTGATTGTTTCTTCAGCATTGTAATTCAAACATCATTAAACTGTTCAACATCTTGAGCTCCATCATTTGCAAACTTGAGCTAGTAAAGGTGTATTTTGAACTTTTTTCAAGATGGAAATTAATTGGCCATTACCATCAATTTCTGTGTCATTGCAGTCAACACTTCCATGAGGAATCCATTTTTTAAAATTATAGTTGGATGATTTCCCATGCTATCTGCATATTATTCATCCTTCTCAGTGCATAGAATGATTTCTGTCTGATAACACAGAATCTGTGATAATGTGGTAGGTTACATCAACATTAGCATTATCACTTTGTTTGGGAAAAAAAACATGCTGCACATGCACATTATTAAAAAAAAAAATTTAAAACTTATTCTCTTTTTTTGTTACTATTGTTATTTATTGATGGACACATAATCATCATGAAACATTTCCTAGGAGATGTCCACGTTTGGGTATGCAGGACTCACAGAACATTTACTTTTACACCTAGATCATAAAAGTTGTTTTCCGTATCTTCACTCAAACTTAAGTACAGGCAAGAAGTATAAAAATTACCTGTCACATTATTCACAGGCTAGACCAAGGTAGTGTAATACCATGGACCACTAGGCTAATTTAGAAGAAAAATGAAAAGAGGTTTCTTTATAGAAGTTATTTGTATGTAATATATGTAGAAGAGTTTAGAATTTTGACAGTTTGAGATTGTATCCTCTTTAGAGAGAATGCATAATGATTTTTATTTCTGTTGAAATATGCATAACTTTCTGAAGGTAACTTTCAACTTTCATTAGGGTCCTTAAAAGTGATTTCACCCACACTGGTGTTAAAACAGAGGGCACTAAATCTTAACTCTTCAGTGAATGTGCTTCTCACTTGTTTTTTACATCAGCCTCTGCCTCCTCCCTCCCACCCTGTCCTGCCCTCTTTTCTTCCTTTTTATCACTTTGGGGAAACTTACTGTGGTGTCTTGATTTCAGTATTTACATGCTTAGACTGACACATCAGGCACTTCTCTCAAAAGAACTCCAAAGCTTTCCAAGATTTCTTTGTTACGAGAAAAGAAACAGAGGAACTGTCCTTGATGGAAAGAACTTAGAGTCTAGTTTACAAAAAAATAACTCTCATGTTGCAAGCTGCTTTTGTCTCTTTGATGTGCTTCTGTTGGTGTAGAGGGAGGGCTTAGGCAGCTCTTCAGTGTATCTGCCTTGTATCTGTTCTAAAATGAACCGGAAACTGGTGTTTGAACCCCAAACATATTTTGTTTTTAGATACATTTGTGTGTCTATAATCAAGGTGGCTTTGTGGAAAGAAACGAGTCTGTGGTGCAGTTTCATCTCCACAAATACAACCTTGTACCTGTATGTGCACCTTGAAAGCAAACCTGAGTAGTCTGACCTGCTTTACTGAGAGCTGGTTTTGTATCAGTAATGTAATCACTGCTCAAACAGTTCCAGTGCATAAAGTCAACCCACTTTTATGTTCTGAAGTTCTGGAGCTCTGCATTCTCAATGCAGTTTTCTCAGCATCTGGAATCACAGCATTAATCTTGTTGCTCCATATTCAGATGATTTTCTCCTTTACTTCTGGTGTGTCCTCCAGTCCCTTTCCAGCCAGGAAAGAGTTAGTACAGCCACATACATAGTCTTGAGATTTCTGACTGACTGCCTGGATTATCTACAGCTGACCAGACCCTTCTTGTAAATGCTCTGCTGTTTATCTTACATTATTATTTATGTCTTCCTTGACTGAGTACCAATTAATTTATCAGAGCCAAATATATTTATCAAGAAATTCCATTAGAAGCATCACAGCATCATTTTCTTGGAGGGATCAGGATGGACCATATGCTAAGACTGTGCTTAATTTAGCCTTAGCTGCTCAACAGAGAACTTCAGGGCCTGTGGCATTTCTGTGAATGCCCTTGGAAGAGATTTAGCACTGGTTGTCTGAGTCTGTAATTGCAGGGGGATTCTTAACCCAAACAGAAGCCATGTTCCTCCTTTTGCATCTAGACTAGGAGGGAGTTTGCATAATAGCAGTGTGTTGCTGTGATGATCTGTGATTCGGTAGCTTTTCCATCTCAAAATACAGCTCTGCATGCCTCCCCTCATTCCTTGTTTTGCTTCTCTTTTCTCCCTGATACATTTTAAATTTTTTAAGAAAATCACACAGCTGGTAGTTGCCCATGGGGAGTCACTGGAGATGTTCCATGCCTGTATGAAAGAGTCAAAGTACCAGTGTGCTTAGTATACCAGAAAGTCTTTGAAAAGGAGCAAATGTGTATCAGCCTCAGGACGGTTGCTTGGGAACTCAGGATTCCCTTTTCTGAGCTGCCTCTGGAGAGTTTGATGCTGTTGGAGTTGCTGCTGAGAGAGTTTATTAACTGTGAACTTCACGGGCAGCAAGGTGTAGCAGTGGGGAGCTGGCTGTGTCAGGGTGAAGAGAGAGGTTTGTATTTGTGGACCAGCAGTGAACTGCCAGTGTGTAACAAGGAATAATTCCAGGAGTCCCCAGCAGGTTGCCTTGGGACTACCTGTGGGTCCAAACCACAGGTGCCTTTCTCACTCAGGGATTATGCTGTCTTTATCATAGCTGTGCTTTTCTTTATTCAGACTGATTTTTTTCCTGACCTATGTGTTTTTTTCTGTCTCTAGCATAAATGAGTGTTTTCTAATTTCTCAGGTCAGTCGGGGGTTAGCGTAGTACTCACCAATAATTCATTAATTCATTAGTCCATCTGTTCATTTGGATGCTAATTAAGTTGAATTTGGTAGTGAGAGCATGGTGAAATTGTTAAGGTTAATGACTCGGTGTTTTACAAGACAAAATGTATTTGATGTTCAATTGATTGCTTGAGTTGTTTTATTGAATAATATGAATATTTAGCTACTTAATTTCATGGAAGAGCATCTTTGTTATTGCACTAATGCTAGTGAAACTGATGACGTCCTCATCAGTTTGGATACATTACTCTGCTCCAAAAATTTCTGTCTGGCTTCACAAATCCCTGTGCTTTGATGTCCCAAACATCACACAGTGCATCCAGAAGGATGAAAAGCTTTATGTAAACTTGCCTTATGGTATCAAAATCACACAGTTTCTTCAGCATTCATTCACACTGCATGAGTACATGTTGTTTCTGTGAGCTCTGTCCTTGCAGATTCTCTCAGTGTCTTGGAGTTGGCTGAGGATTGTTGGAAGTCAGTGGAGGAAGGACGGCCTGGGAGTTAACAGGATCAGTGGGATATGGGAAAATGTGAAAAATTTGTTTAGACACCAATTAATTGCTTCTGTTTAAAGCATCTAGTCACTGAAAATATGTATTATCTAAGGACACATGTCACTGCATTCTCTGTTCTTCCTGGAGAATTAAATGGCCTGTTGCATTCATGATAATGTCCTTCTCAGTGGCTGAATTCAACTGACCAACTAAAAATCTTCTTGTAGAATGTCTGGAATAAGTATCAAAACTTGTTTTGTGCCAATAGATGTTAGTAGTGTGCCACTCAGTTTTGTCTTTTTGAGGGAAAAAATCAAGATCACGGGACAACCAAAGAGCTGTGGTTTGGGTCAGTGATGCATTCTTGCTGATAAAATTTGCAATATTTGATATATCTTATCATGGACACTGAGGAACCAGTTAATAAGGCTTCTGATAAATAAATATTGTCTTGAAGACATTATTATTCTTAGCAAAAGACAATTTTTATTTTTACTTCAAGGTGGTGAGTCTCCCACCTACACAACATCTGTCTAGTGTGTAACATTAGCTCTCTTCATTCAGTGTAATAAATTCTTTTTTTTTTTGAGCACTAAAAATACAAGCAGGAAATAGGAAGCATTGAATCAGTGAAATAAAAGCATTGATAATATTTGATTGTGAAAGACATTGTCACTGGGATTCATGACTTCCAGCAGCAGCACATTGTTAGCATGATCTTCCTGGAACTTCATGTTTCTGCAGAATTTGAGTGCTCATTGATCATAAAATGTTACAAAATGTTCTTTCAGCCTTCACACAACACATCCAAGAAAAGCTGTTCTCTCTGAGATGTGCTGAATCTTACTGAGCCTCCATTTTCTAAGTTCTGAAACTTTGGTACGATCTTCTGTCAGGTTCCAGATTTCTGACTTGGGCCACTCCCACCTAAACTGCTGATTCTGCTTTCAGTGTAAAAAGCACCAAGGGAAAACTGCAGAGGAATAAAGCCAGGCAAGGATCCTGACATCCTAAAAGTTGCTTTCTTTGTTCTGCAGTCTGTGAATTTATAGCTTTACAGTGATTATTTCAATTCACTCACTAACATAAGGAAGAAAACATTAAATTAAAAGAGATGAGAGAAATGTGCTTATATTCTTTTCCTTATGGCTGTTGGCTGACTTTTTTTCTGGCTGCAGTTGAGTTGAATAATAAAATAACTTGTGCAGCAGTGATTCCAATTCTGCCTCTGCTATATTCTGTGAAGTCTTGTTTGGCAAGCCTTGCTCATTTTGTCCAGCATTGGATGGCATTGCAAGGTCACTGCACATCTTTACCAGAATATTCAAACAGAAAATAGACGTGCTTTTGTTTCTTTTCTAAAAGTTCTTCAGTAAACTAAAATGGTGAAAATACAGAAGAAAAGACTCTTATCAGAAACTCCTTCTGACAAGCCCATTTTCCAGAGTAGGGGCATTCTCACTTTGAAGGCATATTAGGCTGTGGCAATTGCAGAGCTTTGCTTTAGAAAAATAATTTTAAAGGACCTATTTTATGTCTTTTTGCATCAACGAAACAAACTTCTACATCATTTTGTAATCCTTTGTGGATTTGGGAGGTGATATTTAATTAGCTGTCTAGAACATTTGCTAGGAAGGGTAAAGCCAGCCTGCTAGTGAGATGGAGAGGCAGGAAATCTCTTCTGCAATATATTTGCAGCCCTATGAGCCATTCTTGGTGAGAAATCCTATATGCCTGTTATTATTTCATCAATTCAATTTAACCCACACTTTAGAGAAGCACACTTTGGCTTCAGTCTGTTCTATTCTACATAATCCACTTTTTCAGTAAATCTGCCTCAGTCTGCAGTACCTCCCCAAAGTAAAAGTAGTCCAGATAGCTGATGATAATCCATATTTTATTCTATGAGATCTCTTTTCCATTAGCCTCTTTTTGATCCTTCTTATAGCCAAACCTCATGTTCAATCACCCTTCCAGGTGGTAAAAAAAAGGGGAAGAGATGGCCCTTTAGCCTAGGGGAGGCAAAACAACTTTCTCACAAAGAAATGCAATTGTATATTTTCTGCCAGGACACCAATTGCTTGACTTGGGGAAAAGGGAAGCAGGAATTAGTGAGAGCCTGAGGTGCAGATTTCAGAGGTGTTTTTGTTCTCCTGACAGAGCTTTCTCCATGACACTATGACAATCTTTTGGCACTGGTGATGAATCCAGATGCAGACAAGTCTTGATGCAGTTGTGAAGCCTCTGGGTTTCTGGGTAATAGTTTTGGGCACTGCACAACTTCAGAGTGTGCCTTATGTGACTTCAGCCTCCCACCTGAACCTGTGCCAGGCTGATTCTGAAGATGTGCAGTGTCTGCTTTGTGTTTCAGTGGCCAGACACTGCACATTTGTGTGTATCCCTCAGTCTTCTGCATTTCTCCTTTTTGTGCTGTTGTACTACAGAAAGGTAGAAAGGCTGAAACAGGTTCATAGGTCATGGAACACACATGGCAGGTATTTATATTGGACAGGTAACAGAGCATCATGTCAGTCCTGATGCAGCAAAAGCAGCCCCTAAATTCTCACCTTCTAGACATGATTCTTTGGTCTGTATGAAGAAAATAAACATTTTTCTCTTGGCTTCCATCCTTCTTTTGTGTATTTGCCTTGCAGGCTTTAGCAGTGTAAGATTAGGACATTTATACCTCTTGCCTACCTGTACAAATTTCAGAAGGATTTCTGCTCTCACTTGCCTCCTCTCCATTTGTACCTTTCCTGCTGCCTTCTTTTGTCTCCTGTGCAATATAAAATTGGTGCTATGAATATTGTGAAGTGCTGAAGGGTAGTGTTGGCCTGAGTGTGGACAATTCTGACAAGTGTTAAAAAGGGTAAAGTCAAACTAGATACAGAAATTTAAGTCTAAAGGTTGTCTTTTCCGATTGGGTATCTTTATTGCTGATTAGAGCAAGCAACCTCCCCTGCCTGTTACTTTCAAAACAACAAAAAATCCTCCCCTCACTCCCCAGTTCCCACTCCCCAGAAAAATTAATTCTAGAGATGTTTGTGTATTATTCACCAGGCTAAGAACAGAAGGAGGTCTTCTGGTAAAAACTGGGGAACATTCAGCAGGCAAGAAAAATCTGTTTGGGTATGGAACAAGAGCATATTAAGGAATTATTACTTACATAATTTGAGTACATAAGTTCACAATTTCTCTAACTGATAATTTTACAAGGAATAGTCAGGAAAACAGAATCTCTTGTGGATTCAGCATTGTCCTGGCCATAAAAAAAAATAAATAAATATGTATTTACAGTAATAATTCCACTTCTAAGACAATATGTGGCAAAATTTGGTATTTTTAAAACT
The DNA here is from genome assembly GCA_013397095.1 of Sterrhoptilus dennistouni. Lineage (NCBI taxonomy): Eukaryota > Metazoa > Chordata > Aves > Passeriformes > Zosteropidae > Sterrhoptilus > Sterrhoptilus dennistouni. The sequence continues at coordinate 1,730,201 of VWZU01006587.1, read as the reverse complement.
TTTTTTATTTTATGACAGCAAAATAAATCTCTAAAGCCTGTCTTGGTATTTATTGTTTTACATTAAAGCACCAGAAGTGCTGTGGGATTTTATTTGTGATTTAAAATGCATTGGTTGAAAGTTGGCATATAAATTGAAGGTATGTTATAAGACAGCCCACAAGGGATGGCAAATTTAGTACCTTTAGAAGGTGAAACATTTTGTTCACTTAATTAGTTGAGGAAGGATAAGTTAAGTTAGAAAAATGAGTGTAGAAAATCAGAAGTGAATTTTAGTGCAATGTCCATCATAAATAAGCAAGAGTAAGCCAGATTTGGGGTGTTAAGAGATTTTTGCCTGCATTTTCGATCTCCATTTAATTGATTCATAAATCAATTAATTACTGTCACAAGACCCGAGGGCAGCAGGAAATTGGGTTCAAATTAAAAAGAAAAGGAGGCAATTTGTTTTAAGATTGAAAGTTGAATGTTCAATCGAAGTTTAATCAGAAGTGACCCATTATTTGAAAAGTGGAACATCAATGTCATTCTAATTTCACAGAATGCTTCATTAAATGAGTATTGAAAATACCAGGTTAACTGATCATTCCAAAAGGAACATGAGACAAAGGGACAGTTTGGAAACTCACTTCTAAATACGTGTTATGCTTGTTCATTTCTCTTCAGAAGAGCTCACAGAGATACCAAATAATTTCATTGGGAATTCAAGCAGATCATTGGGGTGATCCTTGTGTAGACTGTAAAGTTCGTTTGGTAAAAACGTAACTTCATATCAGAAGAGAAAATGTTCACAATCCATTTGGATACCCATGAACTTAAAGAAAAATTAACAGAACACAGTGAAAAGCAAAGGAGAAAATTTTCAAAGCAGTTGGAAGCAGAAATCGGAAGTTGGGCCTCGAAATTTCAGGATGTTTCACAGTGATCCGGCCTTGAAGAGGTTTTTCTATAATTTGATGCCATCTCCAGAGCATTCCCAGTGCACTGAAGACTCTGCCCTCTGTACAAGGTGGGGATGGTACTAATGCCTGGCTGGGGCAGAAGTGATGTTTTGTGTTTAGGAGGTGAGTGTGGGAGAGAACAACAACTGCAGCTGTAGCTCCCAGTGTGGCTGAAAAGAAGAAAGAAATAGTAGAGTTGGTTTTAATGGGTTTGGATTAGCAAATCTTTCTTTTGGTGTGCATTTTAGAAGTTTGCTGTTCAAAAAAAGCCAAAATACAACACTCACTGGTTGTGAGATTGGTGAGAGAACGACAGAGAAGTGTGATTCAGTTTCCAGCTCTTGGAAGGTGTTGCTCTTGCTGTTAAATGCTGAGAGGTGCTCTTGGAACATCATCTGGACTCATCTCTCTGCCCTGTGCTCCCTGGGATGAAGAGTGGGCCTCTGTTAGTTGGAAAGCTCATGCAGATTTCTCTGGTGAGCTTAGTGCTTGAAAAACAACAGAAGGCAAAAGGAACAAAGTTGGCTTTTCTGGCAGTTCTTTATGGAGTAGTCCTTTATGAGATTAAAAAAGAAAAAAAAGCAGCCACAGCTGTTTTAAACATTTGCTTTTACAAGTGCACAGCAAGATGATTTCAGATGTCAGCAAGTTATTTCAAACAGTAATCCTTTTCAAGATCTTTGCAAGCAGGGTCTTGATTCCTTCATGAGCAAAACAACTCGTCACTCGTGATGTCCAAGTAGTTCTGATTCATTTGCTGATGGTTGTCTGTGTGTGTTGGGTTCTTGCAAAGGCAGAGGTGCTGGTTTACCTGGCCCAGCTGGGTCTGGAGTGGAGTGGGAGAGAAGCCAGGTGAGCAGTGCCTCTCTGCTTTCCAGTTCCGCCACGCTTTAGATTCCAAAAAAACCCCATATTTGTCTAGATGGAACAATAATGACCTTCTGTAGCAAATCTAATTTGGTAGTCGCTCCCTGCACTGACTGTCAGTGAGATACTCAAGAGTGAATATGAATAATGTAACTCTCTTTAAGTTATTGATGGTATTTATGTGACTGATGATGAGCAGCATGAGCACCACCACAGCAGAATGAGGGTGTTCCTCAGCAGCCCCCCAGTCAAATGACACAGCTGGTGTGCAAACTTGAAACAAAGATGAATAGTTATGAGTTAATGCTGAAGTATGTATTTTATCATTGTAATAAATGACTTGGTGCATCTTCTCCCTGAGATCTAAAAAAAAAAAAAATCTGGAAGGAAAAATTACTTCATTTATTTTCGTGATGCTTCTGTGACAAGTTATGCAACACACAGATGCATCACTGAACACAAAAATTTATATGATACAGTGCTAATTATATATATATATTTAAGAAAGTGGTGGGAGTTTGCTACCAGAAATAATCTCTTAGAAATGCATGGAAATACTGATAGAATATTGACCATGAAGGCATTAATTTACAGAAAAATTTAACAAGCAGATTTACCAGCAATGTAATGCAATTCCTGTTTTAAGCATCTTGGCTCCTTTGAGGCTTAAAGGTTTTTTTAATAATGTTTTGCCTTTTTTTCCAGTCAACTCCTTGGTATCAGTTTTTTGTTTTGTTTTGACAACAAATATGCAAATAATGTGTTGGTTTTTTACAGTACAAGAAGAGATGAACATTCTGTACAAACAATGTATTAGATTGTCTGGTGTTAAAAGAGTGGTCAACCTAAAGTGTGTAATTTTAGGGAATTGACAAAAATTCCTTATTATGTAGATGGTATTACTGGATACACAAGTAGAATGGCTGCAGAAGATAAAAGAGTATTCCTAGATTATTGTGGCTGCATTTCTTCTGAAGACTTAAATCATAATGTAGTTAATAAAACATCTGATTGCTGCTTAGCTCAGAGTAAAGCTGTGTGGATATTTTTTTTTTCTCCCTGTAGGCAAAATTTTTAGCTGCTTTGGGAAGCATGATTACAGAGACAACTGCCATTCCAGAAATAAAGTCCTAAGACTCAGGGGGTTTTTGCCTTTTTTGGGGGCTTGGAATCAGTTTATGAGATCAGTGAAATAAATTTCATAATCATCAAAATTTAAGAAATATTTGTCGGATTTTTCAGTCTATCAACAAAAGTCAATACGCAGTTGAAGGAGAAAATCAGTGTGGAAGCCTAAAAAGCCCCTTCTTTCTCACAGAACTCCAGCTTTCTCTCTGAAGCTCTCTATCCTGTACATGCAACAAAAACTGAAGAGCTGGATCCCTCCTTCAGCCTGCACGAGACCATTGCAAAGGTAAGAGAAATGGACATCTCATTTATACATACTATCCTCTTGAATTTGCTAATGATTTTGAAATATTATCTATTTTTTTCCCTGTGAATCCTTTGAATATAGTTTAAAATTGTGGAGTTTTCACTGGGATCCACATTGGGGATGTTCTTTGCATTGGTCAGCTTGTGTGATCAAGACAGTTTCACCTGCAAATGCTCCTTCCTTTTTGTGTGATTCAGTTGCATGTTTCACATTAAACTTCCTGGCATGAGAGCAGGGCACTGAGCCCCAGTTGATGTCAGGAAATAGCAAATCTGTTACTGTGGATTTAGTCAGTGGGGAAGACACTCTGAGGGAAACGTTCACACACAAAGTCTTGGGTTTGTGGCTGTCACTGGGATGTTCCCAAGGCAGGAAGGGGGACCTGTCCCGTGATGCTGGAGAGTTCCCTGCAGAGGGGATGCCCCCAGAGTTGATGTGTTCTCATTCCCCTCCTGTGCTCTAGTGGAATATTCCCTCTGTGTTAATTATTTCACAATTACTCCTTGCTCCAAAGTGCTGCTTCCTCTGTCAGCTCAGCAAAGGGACACTTCTGTTTCTGCAAAGGGACAAATGAGCACAGCTTAATGGCTTCACACACTTCCAACAACTTTCATAAACCACAGTGGTGCAGGCCTTACAGATTCCTTTCTTTAGTCAAAGTTGCTTCTTTTGCAAAAGCAGCTGCTGTTGAATCATTTCTTCTGGTCACAACAAAAGTAAATTCACAAAGATCAGCCACGTGTGTATTTGACATGTAGGTGGCTCAGCATCTCCACCAAAACAGACACTGAATGGTCTTGGGATTGTGGTGGGGTTTCTTTATGTTTGTTTGTTTGTTTTAAATTATTACCTGTTTGCTTGGTTATTTTTTTTTAAAAGGCACAAAATCCTAGACATTATTTTAAAGCCTGTCAGAATGTGATATTTAAGGAGCAAACACCAGACCTGAGTCTTCTCTGAGGCTCTTTTATTAGAATTAATGTTTTTAAACCATCCTTGATAGCAAAGTGGCTGAAAAGATTAATCAAATCTCTGTACAGAGTCTGAGGAAAATAGTTGTGTGATTATTTACTGCATAGTTAATTTGTGATGTACTAAAATAGTGTGTGATGAACCACGTGTAATCTGGATAATCTGTAATTTAGTATTTGCTCTATAATGTTGAACAACCCAGAAAAATATTTATTAGATACTTGACTTGAATTATTTGATTCTGTTTAAGTAATTATGTATTGTTTTAAACAGTGTCATTGAGCTTTACAAATTTCTTTGATAAAACTTGATGGAGATTGCACTAGGATATGACTGGATTTCCATAGGAAGCTTTATAAAGATGAATAGCATATGCAGCAGTGGAGTGACATCCTCAGCATTTAAGGGAAATACTGTAATTTAATTAGTTAACTGAGCACTGTTAATGCTGTTCCTTAGTCTGAAATCACCATATTTTTGTTGTGGTAGATGAGACCAAGTTATTTTTTCACAAGATTATAAATCTCCAGCTTTATAATAAATTTTTGGAAAAAAAACCAAAACACCAAAACCAAAAAACCACAACAACAAAAAATCCCAACAAAACAAACAAACAAAAAAATTACCCACAGAAAACCAACCAACCAAACAACAACAAAAAAAACCACCACCACCACAACAACAAAAAAAACCCAAACCAAAACTAATGAGAGATTTATCTTGTAGTTAGAGTTTCTAGTCCTCAGCTAGAAGTTAATGCTCCTCAGTGAGTACCTGCCAAAGGACTGTTTATATACCCCATTGCAATTGCAAGTAAAGCAGGTGTCACACCTGCTTCAGAAATTTTATCTTTTAATTTCAGAAGACTTTTCACACAAAACTTTTTTTTTTATGTTAAGAGAAATTAAATATTCAAACGTAGTAAATTCAGCATTTGGTAATTTTAATTGACTTCTTTTTTCTCAGAAATGGTTTATGAAAACATTTGAAACTACAACCTTTTATTCTTTTTTTTCACTGCATATCAATCACAATCTGCTTTGCTTGTAATGGCCACTCAGGTGGAAAAGCTTGTGTTGATTTGAAGCCCTTCATCTCCTTTAGGGAAATAGGATTTTAGTGTTTCTTAGATTTTTATCCACGTATATGGCTTGATACTAAATAACAGTGTAAAAGTTTCAGTGTAATTTTTTTCTGTGATTTTTGGTGTAAGTACAGATAATCAGCTAACTCTGACCTCAGTGGGTACCCTAATTCCATGGACACTTTGGAAAGAAGGAGATTGCTGAATGTGGCCGGGAAAAAATGAATGAGAGAGATGCAGCTATGAAACAGATGGATCTGTAATTTGAGTGATTAGAAAATCTCATTTGTCAGAACAGTTGTCAGAACAATTCATATTCAGATCTTGGCACTGAAAAGGTGGATTTAGGGTGGAGTGCTGTGAGAACCATGCTGATCTGCAGCATTCAAAGAAAGAGAAATCTGTAAGCTTTCTAGTGGGAAAGGACTGAAACATTCAGTCTTGTGATGCAGCACAAAACTTGGTATCTTAAGTGAGATTTACAGACCTTGTAATTTCAATCCATTAATATATATAATATTAAATATTAAAATGGAGAACTGTGTGGCAGAAAAGGGATTTTTCCACCTGGCCAGAAGTCAGATAAAACTCCCTTTTGATCCAGTGCACACTCAGAAAAGTATGTGCTATTTTTAAAATAAATTTCATCACTGTTACTCAGCACAGTGTTTCATCGTAACCAGTCAATTCAGTAATTAACCAGTTTGAAAATAATTTTATGTCCCCTTTGTGCTCACCAGAGCATCCTCATAAGACTGGGATCTCAGCTCTGAGAGTTTGAATGGCAGACCCCTGACAGGGGATGCCACTGGAGCCATTTACCCAGGACCAGCCATGAAGTAATCTTATGTTAAATTTTAGTCTTGTCAGGCACCAAAGTCATGAAAGGCACGCTAGAAGTGACGTAATTGGTTTTATGATGAGTTATGCGTGCTGACAGATAACTCTTGAGAAAATTATTAGTGAACCTGATTATTCTACACTCCAATTATGGAATTGCATAAAGCAGAACTACTCTAATGCAATTAACTTCTGAACATTAAACAAAACAACAAGAGGAGAGAGTGTTTCCATTTCTAGAGGAAATAAGGGGGTTTTGTGTGATATTTCCATTTTTTTAAAATATAAACACTTGCAAGGAGATGACAGGCAGGTTCTCTTCCTGAAGCAAATGGAATGAAAAGTATGCAAATGGAATGAAGAGACTGCTGGACTGTTGGTAAATGAAATTCACATTTTGACCACAGATAAGGTGCAGCACAAGAATGTTGACTTGAGGCATTTTCTAACAGGATCACACTGTTCTGTTCCTTTGAAGCATGGAAGGGATATATATTCCCATTTACCTGTTGTTTAGTCCCATTAATTCTTTAATATAGGAAACACTCTTTCAAATTGGCAATGCAGTGACGTCCATAACTGTGGCAGTTGCTTTCTCTCTAATCTCTCTAAAAATGAAAATCTCCGGTTTGGTGCTTGCTACCTCTGCCAAGTATTTTAATCTTCCTGCATGGTGTCTGCAAATAAGCTTGGGTTTGGGTTGGTTTTTTTTGTTGGTTTTGGTTTGGGGTTTTTTGTGGGGGGGGGAAGGGGGGGGTGTCTGTTTGTTTGGTGTTTGTTTTCTTGGTTGGTTGGTTGGTTTTTGGATTTTCTTGCATACCAAGATAAGGCAACATATCTAAATTAACATGAAGTTCTCAAAGTCTTAAAATCCCAAAGGCTTTTGGGGTTTTGCAGATTTTGAGTCAGTAGAATAGTACTGTGAACAGAAAGTCTGTGTGGCAGAGTTTTATCAGAGGCATTTCTAACAGTGTGTTATTATTCCTGGTGTAGATATTTCAGCAGAGTACATTCATATTCCTTGTTATTCCTACTATATTGTGCCCTTTCGGGAATCAGATCATTCTTGAAGAAGCTCTGTGATGTTGTGCCTGGGCATGCCAATAGCTACATCTGTACATTCCATTGAGGTATTTTCTGTTTTCATTTAGAAATTGCCTCTGTGTAGAGACAGAGGATTTGGCAGAATTGTTCGAGCAGCACAGACACAATGTTACTCCAGTCAGAGTTACAGCACCCAAAGTGTTAAAGAGTTTGTACGGTGTGGGCAGAACTCATCTGAAATATTGAGCAAACACAAGTCTGATGCACCTGAAAATGTCTCATATCCAAGCCAGCCCAGAAAAGCCTCTGTCCTTGCAAGGCCCAGGCAGTTGTATGGCAACCTTCCTTCCCCCACATCACTTGTGGATTGCTATCTGGAAACTCCTCCTATATGCTTTGATTTCCATCATGAAAATGTGGCACTTTGGAGTGTCAATTTTCACAGGTAATTTCTCCAGTTAGCTTTCTTCAGTGATGTATTCTGTTGGATGTCATTTTTAAAATCCCTGTCTGCAGCCGCGTGTGCCAGACTTTCCCATCATCTCTCGGTCTCTTCATCAAAGGCACAAAGACTTCTGCACAGACCAGCAGAGCTCTCATGTCTTTTTTGGAGGTGAATTATGTTATGATTTTGTTCTTTCAAAATGAATTATCCAAGCCTCCAGTTAACAAGCAGGGGTATGGACTCAATGAGGTTAACAAAGCAGCAGAACAGATCTCAGTGTATCAAGTGAGGACCAAGGTTGGGGCCTGATCAATATCCACATTTCACAATCTAATGTTGATACTGAATTTTTAGATGTGGAGTTTGACCTTGTTGTGCATCTACCAGAAATGTCTGGGGTACCATTAGTGCACTCTGTCACACATGAAAACATGGTTTTTGGGCTGAGAAATTGCACTATGGCTTAGGGCATCTCAGTTCTTCTCTTTGTCCTCCCACAGCTGGCAGCAATTCATGGTAATGTGCCAGTGGCTGTAGTCACTCCCGAATTTAAATAATTTGCCTTTTTTTTTTTTTTCTGACCAACATCTCATATCCTGGCTCTGAGAATCTTACTGGTATTTATGGTTGGATGGTATTTGAGCTGTTGAAAGCCCAACTCTATTGTCTGTGGTGACACTATGAATACAAACATCCCAAACTTTGTGTTTTCCTGTGAAGCAGCACAGGTGCCCATATTTCACAGGAATGGTTTGATTTAGCACATATTCTCTTAAGCACACAAGTGAGACTCTTTGTTTTACCTTTAGCCTTCGTGCATGAAAGAACATATAATCCAGTTCAAGCAGAGGGTAAATACAAACCTGCTGAAAACTCCCTTCTACCAGTGTGTATTTTATTCTGTGGCTATTGTCAGCAGCAATAAAAACAAGAGCAAATCTGGTCATATAACCTGGCACAGTAACTTTGGGGATGTTCTATTAATTGTGGTGAATAGGGAAGTAAACAACATTCAAAAGGGGCAAAAAAAAAAAAAGCTGTCTGGGGATTTTCTCAGCATTAGATGTGGGAGAGGTGGCTTTGCTGCTAAAGACATGAGGTTTTCTGACAGACAGTCATACTGTGTTTGGCCAGACAGCATATTCTCTATCTGCTCCAGCATAGTTAGGGGAGATATGCTTGGAATTTTTCAGTAGCTCTTTGTTCCTAAAAGCAAGTAGCCTCAAGGACTCTCACACTTCATACTTGAACTCTGATGGATAAAGACTAGGTAATAAAAATAAGCTGAAATTGCAGAACCCCTGGTAAAAATTTGATGAACCAGCTGTACCATCCAACACAGCTCAACTTGGTTAAGTCAGGTATTAAAAAACAGGTCTATTCCCCTACCCTCTGAAATTGTCCATATCTTTTCTGCTGATATGCTAATTTGCTTCCTTCAAAATGGAAGAATTATTACAGGACAGAACTAATTACATTTCCTCCTGTGAAATATATTTTTGAGGTTGTGGGAAGATGTCAAAGCCCCAGTATTACAAGATTGTTTCTGGGCTTTTTTTCCTTTTCTTATGAGTCACTGGAATGTAGTGCTTTCAGCTTAGATGACTGTGACAACTATGAAAATATCAAAACAACCAGGAACTGTGGTTTCAATGAATAAGAGAAAAATCCACAAAAAACCACAGCTGCCATTGGCAGCATGTGTAGAAACCATCCCTGTGGATTGTCTGTGAACATTCTTACCTGTTCAGTTCTCTGACTGAAAAGAGAGAATTATTTCTGCATTCCTTAAGTATTTTTGATGTTGCAATAAAACTCTGTGTTCTTTAAAAAGATTATCATTGGCTTCTATCAGAATATGTCTTAACCATTAGTTCCTGAGGTCCTCCTTTAGACCTAAATTGTACTTGGTTACTCTCAAGATTTGTCTGCCGACTGTCAGTAAAAGGGAAGAAAAATCACCATTTTTCAAACCAGAGTTGGAATTTTAAGTGAAGGAATCAAATATGTCAGCTCCATCTGATCCAATCAAACTGCAGGATAAACACATAAGCTGATACATAATGTATCATCCTAAATCTTAGGATAGAAAGCCAAGATTGATGTTGTTTGTATATCTCATAGAACACACTTTTTACTGCAAATTACAGCAATCTGAATAAGCAAAAGAAGATAGGTAGGAGTGAGAGGAAACATTGTTTAATCCCTATTTTATAGACGAGGAAATGAAATGCCATGAATCAAAAATGGTACTTACAGTAACTGAGTAACCACTTCCTCACCTGAATGCAGAATGAACTTTTAAAATCTGATTTGTTCGATGCCATAGACAAAGACTGGAACATTTCAAAGCTGGAGCTAGATTTCTGAAGGTACAATAAGACAAATATTTGGGATTTGCTGAAATTTCAGCTGCTGGCTGTGACCAACTGAACTTTTCTTTTTTTCTGTCCTGAGGCCATGTGAGTGCCTGTGTTAGTGGGACTTACCTGCCTTGGAAGGAAATTACATTTTCCACAGCAATTCCTTCCCTTGCTGTGCCTTGTTTTGGTTTAGATCCGACTGCTGCTCTCTCAGCAAAGATATCTGTGACAAGTGTCTTATGTTTGGGGGAGGTTTTGTGTGCTGGTTGATGATCATGGCTGTACAAAGAAGCCACTGTATATTTATTGCACAATTCAAATGACTGTTTTCAGTTTGTCCAACAGCTTTTTACTGTGTGATGAGAAAAATCTATTGTACATCCTGTGCTTCTGTTTCAAAAATATGCGTTTGCTGTGAAGGATGTCAAACAATTGGACAAGTGCATGCATTTTTTAAGGTAATCCAACACATATGTTTATGGAATCATAGAATAATTTGTATTCAACCACTGAAATCCAACAACTGTAAATCTGAACAAATCTAAAATAACAGATCTGAAGCTTGCTTCTCTAATAGGTAGGAATATGCCTGGGGCTATTTAAGTATTCCCCTGTTCCCCACTATCCTGTTCTTCACACAGTTACAGAATTTATCAGACTCTAATTTTATTAATCCTTTCTTAGTAGCCTCAGCACTACTGTAGGCATTTGTTATTGGCACACATGTACTGAATTGGTGGCTTTACAAGGAAGATGAATTTTTCTTTAAAGAAGATGCCAACATTCTAGAGGAATAGTTCCTCTGGGTACTCTAAAAGTACCTTGTCTGTTGTAGCAGCTCTCTGTAGGAGCTCTTTTCTGTCTACGGATCTTTTGACAAAGATGTCAAATCAGACAGTTCTTTCCCCAGTGCATGCCTCTTAAAACATGAAGTTTCTACTAACAATAATGTCGTAACTACTTTCTTTTCCCCTTTTTTTTTTTTTTTAATTTAGAGTATTCCAATTTACGTTTGAGTGAATATGAGGTAAAGTCGGTGGAACTTTAGTATGTGCTCAAGTGACAAGGGATGGAAATAGCTGCTTTTTTACTAAGAGCTAATTAGCTGGTTTGGCAAACAAATTGCAGAAAGACCTGGGGAAATACAGCTGCTAAAGTGGATGTTTGTTTGTTTTAGTTTTTAGAGCATACTTATAACTTCCTTCGGTGTACAGGGTATTCTAGGCGTGTTTTTCTTTATATTGTTCTGTTACATGGCTATGATGACATTGCAGATGCTGAAGTTTACAGATGCTGAATTTTGCTCCATGAGCTCAGTCCCGAATTCAAAACCAAATTTTCAAGACTTTGGGCTGTCTTAAGAAATTTTAAAATTACAGATTTCATTAGGAGACTTTGCCCAATCCATAGTGGTTTTAATCATGTCTTTAAATGTGGACACCTATTTTGTCATCAGAGTGAGGGCTGAACTTTTCTGCAGTCATGCTCTTGATGCTGAGCATTTCTTGGGATTGTAGCCATCCGGAGGGGGAAGGATAAGACCAAAATTAAATATCTAGAAAATGCATAAGAAATGTGTGTCCTGGGAAAAAGCTCCTAAGAACCAACATACTATATCCTGAGCTGAGAGATGGGATGCCTGGAGGAACCTAAAAGTATAAGTTAAGTACAAACTAATGTCTGCCCTTATTTAACTTTAGCTCTTAAATCCTGGTCAAGAGCCAAAAGAAACAGCTGAAACTTCAGATTTCAATGTGCAGCAGCATGAAATTCTCTACTTGCATTTTACATTGTGTGGCACTGGTAGGAGTGGCTGGGCCTGGTTCAGATCTCTGCTCTTTGATGCCTTCATTGCAGATATGCTGTGAAAATCTGATCCCAGTGGCAGATAATCTTTATTTGAAATTCTTATTCTGAATTGGTTTTTTAACTGGTCGTGTGTGACAAGCCTGATGTATTCTCAGCGATAAAAATCTTCAAGATGCTTTTGTAACATAATCCTGTGCATGAAATTGTACTCTGCCCTTGTCCTTCATTTTCTTATATTCTGTCTCCTAATATGTTGATATGCAGGCAGTTCAACTGGGTATAACTAAAAAGCAAAATTACACGTTTTTAAATAGATCTCCTGAAATGAAGGATTGCAAAATTAGCATGAAGACTGTCTTTCCAAATACAGCTGGACAACATGAAGAAATTTTGTCAAGTGTAGAAGATGTGAGACAAAATTAGTGTATACTTTAAAAATTTATGATGAGTCAAAAAACAATGTAAATGAAGCTACTATGAAATCCCAGCAAGAACATCTTGTTTGTAGAGCTGGTTTTGTTACAGGTGTAGTCAATAAGAGAATATGGCCAGTTTCCTGAGACACTCAAGTATTAAAGCAGCCAGCATTACACCAATTAACGTTAGTTTCAGACCAGTTGATGACCCTTAAATTAGAATTACAAAATTAGAAGTGTCTTTCAGAGAATTGTGGGCTGAAGACCCTGTATCAGAAAGGGTGGGGATGGTTAAACTGTGTTATGTTATTTCAGTAAGGCCAGGGAAAGAGATCATCCTGCAATAACATCAGGGTTGGGTTTTCTACCTGTTCAACACCTTTGGGAAGAGAAAGGCTCTGCTGGGCTGTAGGGACTAGTTTGTCTCCATTTCACCTTTATGAGCCTGAAACCAGATTTCTGTTTGATGGGGTTGGAAAATCCCTGTATTCTCTGCCCCAGACAGGAGGTGTTAACAACACTGAAGGAATTTAAGCATCTGATGTAGGAAAGCAACACCCACCCATGTTCTTGAGTCTGTTCCTACTGAAGGTCACTGTGTGGGGCCTGGAGGCTGCCCGAGTCACACAGAGTATTCCCACCTAGATAACCAGGAGGGGCACGGCCAAATAAATCAAACTCCTCCTGACCAGGGTAGTTTTAGCCTTCAGGACTCACATGCTCAAGTACAATCCCATTTTCCATTTGAGTCCAACAGAAGAGATTCAAGCCCTGCTTTAACATTAATGAGATTTAATTAACCAACAGGAGTGATGACGCCACCCACCAGCAGTTCCTTGGGCCAGGGGCTGGGTTTTGTCTGTAGCAAACCAACCATAAAACCAAAGCAATATAAAAGATATACCTTCCCACAGTGGAAATGGTATTTCTATTTCATAAGCAGAGATCATATGCTGGCTATGAAGCTATTTTTTATTTTAATACCTTCTTGTAAAACTAATGGCTAGGAGTTTCATAAATTGCAGCCTAATTCCAACCATGCACATATAATATTGATTTTAAAAGGTACAGCATCTGTATCATCTATTGAAATAATTTCAGTTCAAAATTTAAATTAATATTACAGAGTACTGCATTTTGACCTAAATGTTTCAGGACAAGAATCCAGCAGCCAATAAGTGAAAAACAACATTTCAGAAGGGTAGAAGGGAAGAAGGATAGAAGTTGTTCTGGGGTAATGGAATAGTATATTCTAGTATTCTGCAGCCTTTTCCTCATCTAAAATTGATATGACCTTAGAAATAAAGAGAAATTTCTTCAAAATCAGGTTATCAATAAAACTGTATGTCCTGAATGGTGCTTACTTTGAGAAGTCATTCATAAAAAAGTAGTTTTATCTTAGTTATGTGATAATTCTTCAGTCTCAGAGACTGCTTGTCTTTTCCTTAGATGAAAGAATAGCCCATTTATTTTGCTGCTGAGAAATATCAGTAATAGGTGTACATGGATATTGGATGATATTCTGAGACAGTGCCAAAGTTCCACTTAATCTGTTCTAAATTATCACAGACCAGCAGCAAAATAATCTCCATGTTGCTGCCATCAGATGTGATCCACCCACACTTGGGTGCTTTCTTCTTTAGAACAATCAAATTCTGGATGAATACAATTTATTTTCTTACGGCAAAACAGTTCAAAGTCCTAAATGGCCAAATAAATAGCAACACATTTGCATCTGGCTGGGTTTTTTTTTAAATTTATTCAGAGCAGTTAATTGGCAAAGTTTTTCTTCTACTGGCTTATTCAAGCTGTGTATGCACACAGACTTCATGAAATTGAAATACTTGGAAAAAGATATTACTAAAGATTATCTACTCAGTGATATTTTCTATATTTTTATGAGATATGTTAAATGTAACACAGTTGGGGTTTTTTATTAATTAAGAGAGTACTGACAGTTGTAGGCTCTGGCAAACTGGCAGACTTTTAATCACAGCTTCGCAAAACATCCAAAGCAATAAAAAAATTCACTGTCTTCTTCTCAAATTAGTTTATTTTTGCAATATATCATGATTCTAAAGGATGTATTACTATTTTTCTTATAACAGCTTTAAAACACAAAGGTGAAGATAGCGTAATTTTTAATTTTTTTTTTTTTTCATTTGCTCTCTAGGGTGTTTACTTGAGATACTGTATTGAGGAATCTTTTTTTAATGACATTGTGGCAGATGAGCCCAATAATTCAATTACAGTCCTGTTCCATGTACTTCAGTGAGGTTCACTCTGGATTCACCCAGTACGGAGCCAATGATCAACATGAAGGGTTCATATAAAAATTATTTGACAGTTTTTTAGCTGCTGATGAAGTGTTTGACCCTGTAAGTGCAGATGCACTCCCAGGTTTTCAGGTACAAACTGAGAGGCAGCAGCTGCAGATCCAACTCTTTATATTTCAGAATAAAATGTCTATTTTGGGCTTTGTGAATGCCGGACCTGTTGGGAATTCAATTATAAACCATATTCTGGATCCTGTTGGTAATCCCCCAGCTCTGTGCTGTGCTTGAGACAGGAATTCAGTCCCAAGGCTTAAAAGGATGCAGAGGAGCACTCTGCAGACAAAAGGCTAAATACTTGGATTTATGCAGCTGAAAAACTTGATTAGACTCAGTGGAATAAGTGTTCGGCTACAGAAGTTTAAAGTGTCATTAAAAAGCAAAATTGATTGAATCAATATGGTGAAAAAGTTCCTTTTTCTCGTCTTTATTTTCACTTCAAATAAGGAGAACATTCCATTGGATGGGCAGAGCCTGGGGCTTTCATTTTTTGGTACTGCTCTGTCATGAGATGGTTTGGCAATTGAGTTTTTAATAGAAAGCCTCTATGTAATATAAGGAATTACATAAATAATATTAAAGCGAAGCAATTTATATAAGTACTTAAAGAAAACGTAGCAACTTTCACTGTTACATATCTTATTTTTAATATNTTTAATAGAAAGCCTCTATGTAATGTAAGGAATTACATAAATAATGTTAAAGCGAAGCAATTTATTAACCTTACCATGGAGGAACATTTTTGGAATTTAAGTTGTCGGTTCAACTTTTTTCCTGCTTTTTAGAAGTGTCTCAGGAACCTGAGTAAACAATTCTTAAAATAACAAGAACTACTTTCTTCCACCTGTCTTTGCTGCATCACTTCTGTTTCCTTACCTCTTCCCTTCCTGTCACCCATATCCCATCAAATCCTGAGCTGAGTGCCAAGTTTTAACACCTGCTGTTGGAATTGGATTTTCCAAAGGCTTTGAAGCCGATGCAATAATTAAGATCACCAGACATCCCCATCAGTTGAACGTTGCTGAATGTGGTTTCCCAGTTCGCCTGAGCCAACCTGGATTCTGCCATGGGGTGAGCAGGGTTGGGTTCTGTCTGACAGAAAAGTAATCATTGAGGTTTGCTGTTGGTTTTGCTCTAGGCTCTGTTTTGTTTTCAGCTCTCAGATCTGATTTCCCACACGGGCTTTGGTGCCTGTGGAAAGATGTCAGTGAAAAGTGCATGTGGAACGTGGCACAGGGTTATTCCTGCCACAGCATCATTCCTGTTGGGCTCTGGAATCTGAACTGAAGGGGTGTTAATATTGGCCTGAGGAGGGTCAGTTCTTTGCATGCCAGTTCTGTGGCAAGTTGATTCCTAGATCCGCTTAAAATGCACGCCTTAAATTTAAATAGTCCTCTCTGCATCTGTTGTTGGTGTTATTCCGATAGAATTGTAGAAGAATCATGGCTAAACATGCCATATAATGACAAATTGCTGTTTTTACAAAAAAACCCCAACAACTGAGGAGCTTTGTGGATGGAATATGTTTTAATTTGGACTTTGAAGGAGAACATGAAAAACAGATTACAGAGCCTTTTATGAAACTCATTATTACATCTGGACTTCAAGAACTCACTGTAGAAATTCTGATTGGAATTTATAGAACATGATTAAGAGTTAATGTGTAAGGGCTGTGTGTGTAATTTTAAATTCTGATGCTAACATCTGAGCCCCAAACCTGTGATTTAGAACTAAATCTATTGCTTGTACTGGCAAAGTGCACGGGAAATATCAAGAACTAATCAAAACTTTATTTATGTTTTATTGGTAAGATTTACATATCTGTTATGGTTTGTATAAATCTGTTGTGGGGTTTGTAAATAGGCTTTCTTATTAGTAAATCCATTTGGACAGTATTTGCTGACAACCTAAGGGAAATGCATTACTTGGCATTTAGGGAAGTATATGCTTTAGTGAAATTCCTAAAAATACTTTCCTCTTTTAGTTCTGGCAATCTTTGTGATGAGTTATTGAAAACTGAGCTCTATGAAAGCAGATTTGCATCTCCCAGTTTTATTAGGGAACCGCTGTTTTTATTTACCACTAATAAACTGGTTTCATAATGCAGCTTTAGTGTTGCTCAGTACTTAAAGAAAAACTAGTTCCTGTGCTGTATGTTTAAGAAAGCTCCTTTTCAGAGTTAAGTCAAACACAAATCTAGTCAAGCTTGACTTGTAGCATTTAGTTTGCTGTTTAGTTACTCAGACTCCAGTGTTTTTGTTGTGTGCTTCTCAATTTCTGCAAACTGTGTGACTTCCTACAAACTGTAGTTAAATAATCACAGTTGATGTAATTGGGGAAATTACATGAATAAATGAAAGACAGATTAATATAATAATTTTTATCAGAAAGTTGTGTGTTCAAGAGTGCATGGTTTTGCTTAGAATGGCACTGCCAGATGATAATTTTCTATAGCCAGGTGATCGGGTACAAAGAAGAGGTTGTGCTCTTTAAAGGTTTTTACTTTCCAATTCTGGGTATTCAAGACAAGAACTATTACCAAAGTTGGTGGAAGGGCTGGAACTCAGGTCCTGTCAGGAGCACCTGAGAGCATTGGGATTCTCTTGTTGTGAGAAAAGGAGCCTGAAGGGCACCTCCAGTGACAGGACCTGTGGGGATGGTGCTGAGCTGTGCCAGAGGAGGTTTAGACTGGATATTAGAAAGCATTTCTTTACCAAGAGGGTGGTCAGACACTGGGACAGGTTTCCTAGAGGGATGCTCACTCCCTCAAGCCTGTCAGTGTTTCAAAGGCATCTCTACAATGCCCTTAACAATGTTCTGCAGTAACCTGGTCAGCCTTGAGTCACACAGAATATTCCTTCTAGGTCCTTTCCTACTGAAACAGTCAATTCTGTTCCCTGTGCATGCCTTCCTTCTGCTGGGCTTTTTCTTTAACACCATTCACGAGCCTGGAAAGGTTTGAAAATGAGTTTTATTTACACCAGCTCTGTGAAGTCTCATGATTTATAATCTGGTTACCCAGCACACAGAACATGCTTTTAATAATTGACTCTAGAAAGTCACCTGCTCCAAACATCAGCACTAAGCAGATTATACAAAGCAAAAGGGTTGAACTCCTAGTGAGAAAAACATTTTGTATATCTGCTTCATCACTAGCTTTTATTTAAAATGGCAGCAGAGGGAAATGCAGTTAATTTGCCGTGTCAGAGGTCACATTGCATGAGGTGAAAGCACTGAACACAGTGCTGCAAAGTTCCTGGGAATTTCTGCATTCCTCTTCAGCCAGTTCTTGGGAATTTCCTCCTGGAAGAAAGAGCTGTGATCCTACAGCAGTTCCCTGCCTTCAATCAATACTTTTATCTTGGCATAAAAACTAATAATTCATGCAGTCCCCAGTATTAACAGTTGCCATTCCTAACAGCTCTATTGGAATATAAAAAGCACAACACGATAATGAATAAGAGATTGTGAAATTACACAAGCACATCAAGGCAGGTGTGTCTGTTGGAATCAAAGATCTGATATGAGGAGCTGTTTAGCAACTGTTGCAAATGCAATAGAAGCAGAGCTGCATGAAAGAACATGAATTACAGGAGTGTGTCTTTGCTACATGACTGGAAAGGAAGGATTAAATTTGAATTCAAATGAACACAGCCTGCAGAATATCCTGAGTTAAATCACGAGAGTTTTGGAATTAATAATTTTCACATAGCTAAGAAATGCTTTAAGATTGAATATCTGGTCTCCCTGGCCAGTTCAAATTTGAATACTGTTTATCTTTTGTGAAACTGTGATCCTAGAAAAAGTAATTCTCAGCTAGAAAAAGAGCACATAATGAGAAATACGTGGTGGAATCATTGACTGAATCTATACAGCACACTTTGATTTTGGGGTAATTGCAAGTTGAGGTCAGGCCTTTATAAAAATATCATCTTTTCCAAAAGTGATGAAGAAAATGGGCCCACAGAAAAATTCTGTCTCTACTGACATAAGCAATATTCTTCTGAACTTGGAGTTCCAGCCAGTGCATTGCTTTTGATTGACATATCTAAGGGAAATTTTAAGCTTTTTTCTTCCTTTTTTCTCAAGATAAACTGAACAAACTTGCAGCTGACAGGATCTCATATGAGATCCTAATGAGGCAAAGAGAATGAAACATTTCTTTTTATGCTGAAGTGCCAAAACTGTAATGACATTGTATCATGACTTCCAAAAAAAAAAATACAAAGATAAAAAGTCTTGCTTGTAACTCAATAGATTTTGCATAATGTAGTGGACTGAATGCTGAATGTTGAGGAAACGAGTTAATCAAAACTCTTCTGTCACATCTCTTTTTCTTCCTTTTCCCACATGAGGTTGGGAATCTTCCACTGTGTTCCCCTTCTGTTGCAGGAAGAAAGTCTCTGCCCAGTGTAAAATCTCACAGCAGAGGGGAGAACCAATTATTTGGCAATACGGAACTATTTCTAATTGTGTTCTAAGTAACAATTTTTTTTCCAGATAAAGTATGTTGTAGATATTTTTTTCAAGTTCTTATTTAAACCAGCCCATCTCAGAAAATTTGTGTTCTAAATGCTTCATTCATATCACTTCATTTTAAAATGAGCCTTGTCCTAGGTTAGTAAGTTATTTGGTGTTCCAAACAGCACTACTGTATCAATGAAACCCACATAAAAAATAGATGTGAAAAAACTAAGTTATCCAAATACAAAGTATATTTTGCTGAAGTGGCAAATTCTAAAAAAAGATTAATAAAATTAGGAATTTCATTTACTTCAAAACTCAGAAACATGCAAGTTTTCTGCTTTTGGTGCCTCTACAGCCACCATTTTTCCAGGCCAGAGTGCAGGAGAGTGGAGGTTTGGATGAAGGTGCTTGGCTGGTGTCCTTCAGCCCCCATAAATGTCCTACTGGCAGATGTGTCCTGTGAAGGGAGGGCCTTGGCTTTGGTCTTACTCAGCACTTGTGTCCTGACAAGAGAAATTAATTTCTTACTTGCCTGAGAAAACAGGTTCTTACATTGGCAGGAGCACCCAAATTCTAACAGCCTTTGGACAGTTGTGTTGTGATTACGTAACAGAAGACAGTGGCTACATGGGTTTTTAGAAACTGAGCTCTACTTCCAAAATAAAGAGATATAAATCTGTGTCCCATTTAATATCCTATGCATTCAGCCTGCCCAGAAACAAGTGATACGTTGTTGTTAATGATCTGCTTTTCACCTTCTGTTTCTGTGCACGGTAAATTGCTGGGAAGTTTTCCTGGTGGACTTTTACAGAGATCAAGACTTGCAAATTTATACAAAGTTTTTAAAATAGCAAGCCCTTAGAAAATATTACAGTGCATGAAGTTGTTTCCCAATATATTCTAAATTGGATCGGAAACCAAAACAACGACGTGACTGTCTTGGTGAGGAGCACAAAAAAAGGAAACGTGTGGGTTTGATCAGTACGTTCAATTTTTGCTCTTTTCCCCCTGCTTATAGTTCAGCTCTGTACTTCTGTTCTATCATTTGGAGGAGAGAAAAGGAAGCAGAAATGATAACAAGAATTTCGTGCTTTTTCAGTAAATTGGGTTCTCAGTCTTAGGGCTGTCTCTTCTGTAGAGAGATTTTATCCAGTAGCCTAGTCCTGGGTTAGGGATAATTTTGCTACAAGTAAGAAACTATTAAATAAACCTAGTGGGCACGCAGCTGGGTGGGGTTTGGTTTTTTGCTCTTTTTTAGATGTCATCAAGAAACATTTTTTAAAGTCTCTTGTAGTCTCTTTCTTCATATTCTGTCATGTTCATTGTGTCACTGTTGGAAGCAGGATGATTCTATTTGCTGCTTGTGCTTTCTTTGCCTTAATTACTATTAAGGCTTATATCTAAATTAAAGATAATTATGAGCATATATGAAATAAAAAACTTGCATTGAAACAGTGGAGAATGAATACAACCTTAGTGTATCACTCAGAAAAGCTGTGACATATGCTGCTGAAATATGTTTCATTTAATTAAAAACCTTCAAGTTTTGTACATTTCTGCTTGAATTGCTTCACTGATGTAGATCATAGAAGTAGAGCTGGTCTTGTGGGAATACTGTAGGAACAACAAAAACTACTCCTCTGCCTTAAAATACACCCTTGTCATGACTTTCTAGTCTCTCGTTGAAAGCTATTTATATCCTCATGCCTTTTATCATATTTAAGAAAAGGAGATTTTAGTGGAACATCTTGGACCTTTAGAGCTTTTATGAGGAAAGGATGTAAATGGCCAAATTAACACTGTCCCAGTCCTCACTGCTGCTCTCCAGCATTAGTCTGCAAACCTTGGCAGTGATCATTTGCTGGATACACATCCTAAACATACCAGAAAAGGCAATTCAATATTACACATTAATTAGACTGAAATCGTTGTACTTATTACTGGAGACTGAATCTCCAAATTCATGTTTGGGGAATCTACACAGCACTTCAGATACTGTAACTTGGTGATACTGCATGTCTTTTTTATTTGCTTACCTACAGCATCTCATACTGGCTATAAATGTTCTGTGACACTGCAAAACATCTGCACTGTCAGGCCAGAGTTGGGCTCCTTGGTTGTGCCTAAGGGTGCCTTGTAAGCAGAAGCCTCAAGAAGCTACTAATGAGCATTTTCCATATTCTTATTCCCCTTTATTTCTTCCTACTTTCATACTGTCAAGTGTAGTCAGTTAAAGGTGTGTAAATTGCTTTTGGAGGGTTGAAGTATATAATACCTTGCATAATCACATTTGTCTTCAGTACATTACTTGCAAGTTGTGTTCCAGACCCTCAGATCGTCTCACCTTCATTTTTAAACAGCAACTTCAAAGACACCTAACACATAGAGAACCCTTCTCCAAAATAGCTCTACACTGTGAAAGATTGTTTTAATTTAATTTCCCTGTAAACAGCTTAAGGTGGAAATTTAGCTTCTCTGTAAACAGTTTAAGGGGTAAGCTTGCTTTTTCTTTTTTTGTTTGGGGTATATTTGTCCACAGTCTTTTTTCAGGTAGTCTGTGTATTTCTGTTGGAGGTTGTCGGCAGGGTATTAACCTGAGGAGAGCTCTAAGAGCTCAGCTTTTTCTCCATCAGAACACAGGTCTTGTCTGTCACTCATAGGAGAAATATGGAAGCAGTCATGAAAAATTTGAAAGTAAACAGAAAGAAATATAGTCATTGGATTTACAGGCTGACACTTGTAATTTTCATGAGGAGGCAAAGAAAACAGTGAATTTCCAAAGGCTGTAAGAGTTGAAGAGAGTACTTTTAAAAAATTTCTTTTCTCAGATGGGATGGTTCTCTAAATTTTCATAGAAACTCTATTAAACATGTCCTTGTTATTAAGCTATTTCTACAATTTTTTTATTTTTATTTGAACATGTGTAGCAATGCAACCTTTTTGGGGGGAAGCTAACCAGTATTTACTGCTTACACAAAGAAACGTTTTTTCTAACAATTGAGCCTTGTTCATTTATTGAAATTGAATTGAGCCTTGTTCATTCATTGAAGTATTTCTTAATTAGAAGAAGAAAAAAAATACAGTGACCATTCGTTCTCACTCTTTGCATGAGCATCTTAGAGCTACTTGAACTTAAGCTAAGCAACTCATTAGCAAAGTTCTATGAACTTCTAATTTTTGGATGTATGATTTTCATGTATTTTCTGGAAAACAGAACAAATCATTGAGGCGTATATATACTCTTGAAAAATCCTGCAGTCCCCTCTGATCCGTAATTGTGTTTCTTGGACTATTTTTACCATAATTTCCTGAGTTGGAGTGGATTTTCAAGCTTCCATTCTCGTATAACTAGGTAGGTAATAAAATTATCGAAGCATGACTTTGAGAGTGAGCAACTAATAACTTCAAAATTATTGCCTGTTCCAATAATCTTAGTTTTCAAAGTGTCTCAAAAGGCAGCATAGGAATCTTGCTTTTACTGTCCATGTAGGCAATACTTAGATGATCTTGAGCCATGTGGTTTTAATAGGAAGATTTTTAGTGTTAAGAAAGCAGCTCTTTCTCACTTTCAGTTTGGTTGGTTTAGTCCACTGAGTTATGTTGCTTTTCTTGCTAGGCTTAGTGGTTTTAATTCAAATAAAGTAATGAGGAGAAAAATGCAAAACACATCCTTTACACTGCTAAACAACCACAGTTTATATGTTTAGAAAATGTATTGAGCTGCCTAATCCAAAGCTCATGGAAACTGAATGCAGATTGATAGCAGTGGGATGTAATTAGGCTTTGCTGACTTTTTTTTTTTTTAAAAACCTTTGTGAATTAAATAAGATCACTTTTCCTGAGAAGCAGATAGTGAGGGAAGGGATGACAATACCAGAACTAAGAGCCAAGGTTACCTGGTGTCCACTCATATCTTTGAGCCAATAGTTGCTTTTAAAAAGTTATTTCAAAGCTCAGCATCCATTTTCAGAGGGACTGGTGGCACTGGCAGATCAGCAGTGTGGGATCTTGCCCACTCCATCCCTGTTAGTTACCAGCTTTATTTAAGTACCTGCCAGCTAACCTGGGATGGGGAGACACCAGCTCCAGTTAACATCCTCAGCAATGCAAGAGGATTCTTTTTAGCTGGCTAAAACCTAAAATTAGTTCTAGATTTTTTTGGGGTATTTTTTTCAAGTCAAGTATTGGTCACACTGAGCATCAAGACACAAGACTGTGGTAAGAGTTCTGCTGACCTTGGAGTGTTCAGAGTGATGCTTGTAGGTAGTGCAGATGACTACACATAGATTTTTTATTTGCTTTTGTCTAGACAGACTTTGTGACATGCTGCTGACTTTCTTTCCCTTCAAATGTGAATTCAGAACGAAAATAAAATAGCATGGATGAGATACTGTGAACTATTATGATAACTCATGCTAATTGAAGTTAGATTTCAGGATTTATGAATTATCTCTGCTCATTAGATTAAACTAAAGAACTTTGAGGTCATTTAGTCCATTTGTGCTGGTACAATCTGCTCACTTCCTTTCTTCCCAGGTTGCATTTAACTACAAAGAGAAAAGTCTTATGCCGCTTTATTTGATGAACTGTTCCACAATCCAAAATGACTTCTCACAAAGTTTTTTCTTTCTCTTGTTCAATTGAAATAGTTTTCCCTTAATTACATCACTTTTGGTTGTTTCTTTTAATTTTTACTCGGAAACTTGAATTTCCTGTAACTACTGTGTTCTTAATTTCTTTGGTAAAAGAATCCTTTATTTTGAGATCAAAGAATTCTGATATACATTAGTACTTTAATTATAAGCTACAGAACGATAACTGAATGAATAGGGTGAAGGCTTTTTTAGACTAGCAGGGCTGACAATTAAAAAGGCTTTTGCATGACTTGCAGCGTAGCCTGTTCTTTTTTTGTTAAATATGGCTATTATTGTAAATGAAGATTAATAATCACTAATAGCTACTGGGCTCTTTTAGTGTAATATTCTGCACAAATAAACCCTTCAGTTTAGATGGTTCTGGTGCCCTCCTTCATGTCCCCTCTTTTGCAAATGTCAGTTGTTACTTAAGCAGAGTAAGCAGAAAATTAACTCTGTCTTCAGTCAGGTTTAACCTCTGTCTCAGGGACATGGGGATTTTGTGCAGAGAATTGCTGGAGGACTGGAAGTAAAATAAATATTAACAAATCAGCATAATATAGTGGTCTAATCTAATATTGTGTCTGGAGTCTGCTGATCTCAGAATGGAAAACTTAAACATTTGGGAATGGATGGACACAGGGATGCCTCCAGACTCCCTTGGGACAACCCTGACTGACACTCAGTGCTTAAAAATTGCAAGATGTAGAGTGACTTCCAGTTTTCCTGTTTCCAATATCTTGAAAGGTCAGTATTGATGAAGTGAAATGGAGGTGAAATGGAGGTGAAATGGCATTAGTAAACTTGGAGTTTGTTAGTTGTTACCCACTCACTTTGCCTAATGAGTGAATTCTAAAATCTCGTTTTCTGAAATTTTTCTATGAGTGAAAACTGTTGTTTTTCTTTAATCCCAGTGTCAAATATGTATTCTGATCAATTCTTCAATCCAAAAATGTCCCATATAATTCTTATTGGATGAAGTTTGAATGATTATATTGTTTGTTAGGGTTCAGAATCTGGCAGCATTATCCTATACCCAAAAGATCAGAGCAGTTCCTGGAAGGCTTTTGAGTTTTCCTGAAAATACGAGTGGAAATCTTAGAAATGTGTTTTGTTGTTTTGTGGTTTTGATGTATGATGTAGATATAGTGCAATATCTTCTAGAAATTTCACTCTGATATCAAAATTCTTTTGAAGATTATTTTTATTGAGTTTAAAGCTATTCAGAGTACATCAAATGCCCATACAAGTTGCCTTTCTACTGGCTGGGAGAGGGGGAGTTCTCAGAGTCTAGAAAGCCTTAATTTACTTTTAAGTATGAAAATTAATAGTATCTGTAATTGCATCTGTCTTCAGTTTTAACATATGCAAGAGTTTTGAGATGAGTTTTTCTCTGATCTGTGAATTGAAGTGCACTTACACACGTGCATGCCTATATCGCTTTGGATGCTCCCACTAATTTATTTGTTCACTTTGGGTCAGTGCCATGTTCCACAGCACTTTCTCACTTTGGGGGACAATTTATTTAGAATTTTACATAATATGGGGGAATTATGTTGAGTGCCCACTCATTACATAGTATGCTAAAGGACATTTTAGGATTCTGATATATTTTCACTCCATAGAATTTTTTTAATTCCATGCTTTTCTCCCTGGCTTCATGATCAAATCACTTCTCTGCATTGTAATTGTCTCTTGTCTTGGCATATTTGCCTTGCAAGTCTTTTTTCCCCCTGTAATCCATCTATAGTGTTATGTCAAAATGATGTTCCTCAGCTGTCCTTTTAATCTTGCCTTCTCCTCTGTCAGACATTGCCCAGGCTCCTGTTGATGTTGTGCAGCATACAACACACTTTATCTGGAAATTCCAACTTGGTTTTTTTTTTTTTTTTTCTAAATAGTTTGCTTTTTTCAGACTCCATCCCTTTCACTCTCCAGACTCCTTAACTACTTCCTTTTCATCTTACCTTTCACTAAAGTGATCAGATCTTCACCCTTGTTGTCCTTGTATTTGGAACAGCAAGTAGTAACATTTCCTGCAGTAGTGTAAGATCATATTCTTTTAAACAGTTCTTCTCTGTGTAATATTTGCTCTTTCCATCAGCTCATGCTGACTTTGTCCCTTTAATACAGAACCCACCTATAGATAGTGGAATGAAATGGCCATCATGATTTAATGATTTTAGTAACAGGTGTATGATTATAGACCCAGATGTGCTAATAAATCTCAATTTTACCTTCAGATACTTGGAGCTTTACAGCTAGAGTTCCTTAGGAATTTCAAGGGCCATTCTATGATCTGAGTTTTCTGTTTCTGTTTTATATAAATATTCTGTAGTGGGAAAGATTATTTATTATATCTTTAATCAGTGTTTTTCAGGGACAAGTTAGATGAGGAGAGTTTCTTTTTTCAGGTAAAAGGCAGTCTCAGGAACATGCCAGCTAATTATAAAATACTTCAGTAAGTTCATCAAACTGACCTGGGGTTTCCTAAGACTCAAAGAGTTTGTCAGACTTGGCATTTCCCCCAGGCCTGAGGGGAGGTTGCTCAGGCCCAAACACATTCATCTTTAATTAATCTTTTCTTTTTAAAATAAAACACGCAAGATACCCCACCTTTATTTGTGAAGTTGCACTGTTTAATTATAGATCTCCTTTTGAGATTTAAATTTCAAATTATTACTGTAAGTCAGCTGATTACTCCTTATTTTAGTTACATTGAAGATTGAATGTTCTGATATGAAAAACAGTGGGAAAAAAATCACAGGAATTCTGCCTTTGAATTCTGATGTTAGTAAGAAACTTAAATACTTTTATGTCTTGGTAAATCCTGTGCAAGTAAATCCAAGAGCAGAATCTAACCCTAACTAAAGTAATTGCCTGGGAAGGAAATGGAGCCTCTTTGTAAAAGTTGCAGCAAATGTTGGTGTCTGGGGGTAGCCCCAGTGAATTCTCCCCTGAGGCACAATGTGCCTTTTAATGTTGATGGATCTTTCCATGAGCTCTGTGCTGCAGTGTGATGTATTTTCAGCTTCCCTGGGATCCTCAGCACTGTGGTTCACTGGTGTCTCTCCCTCAGGGCCAGTCTGTCGTGTTTAATGAACTGTCAGGGCTCCAATCCTGACTGATTGGAGTGACCTAAGAGGAAAAAATTTGTTGTACCTTTGCATCAAGAGGTGGCAGGAGAGAAAAGAGCAATATTTTTTCTGTGTAACTATTGAATATCTCAGCTTTTCTGAGTTTGAGAGAATAGGGAGACTTTAATATGTAATGTCATTATTCTTTCCATAATGTTTGTTCTGTTGAGTTTGCTGAATTGACTCTCCAAGTTTGACAAGTTCCTCAAGGAACTATTTCCTTAACCCATCGTGGATGATTTTCCTCAGGTGTTTCAACTCCTAAATTCAGTTTATTTCTTTCATTGTCCCTGGTTCTCCCTAAATTCTGTCTAAGCTGCCTAAATTCTGGCTGCTGCCTACCATATATTCTTCTTTCAGTATGGCCACTTAGAAGACATTATTGCAAATAAAATCTGGGCTAAACAGAGTGTAGTTTGAGGCTCCTCTAATAGCATTTCCTCATCCTCATCTCACAGTCTCCATAGTCAGGTCTGACTCATTGTGAAGGTCATGCAATGCAAAATTTAAGGATGGTGGTATATTAATGCATCTCAGTGTCCTGATATGTGAGCGTTAATGTTGAAAAAGTGTATAAATGAAATTGAGATAGATGAGGAAAAGTAGGAAAAAAATGTATTGTCACAATAATGGAAGAAAAATAATAATGAACATCAAGGAGAATGACTGTTCGGTGCTGAAGCAGATTATATGCATTATTTTAATTAAGAGTGCTTAATAGTACATATGGTTTCCCTTGAATAATAATTGCATGCTGATGAAGTATGATTAGAGACTTTTTATTTGGAGTTCAATTAAATCAAATCCATTTCTGTAAAAGGAGAGTGATTAAAAAGATGATATCAAGGTCTAAACTGAAGGCTGTGGTTGAAGCTCCCTATTTCAGATTTCTTTATTATTACACTCCTCTGATGACTATTATCTAGTTTTTAACAATGCCACAAGTTTCAGACCAAGTCCTGTGGATGCAGCAGAAGAAGTGGCTTCACAGATCAAATAGAAACTTGGGAAGTACTTGGATGTCCTTGAATGTGTGATCCTGGGATTGCTTCCAGTCTGGGAAGACTCTTGGTTCATGCATGTATCTTGAAGCGAGTGAGGAGATACTCTGATTAATTAGGGCTGTAAGGCAGTATACAGTTTTCTGGGCTGGTCTGTTTCTGTAGAGTGCTTGTGAGCCTGGGTGATTAAATGCAGACTTGGACTGCTGCTTTTTTTATCTGTAAGTCATTACTGTCTGCCTTGGAAGGCTCCGAGACCAGCAGGGTCCAGCCAACTGTCTGGCAACTGTTAACAAAATTATCAATTACCTCGTTGAGTCCCATCATCTTGTGCTTCGATTATCCTGTGAGTAAGGAGTGCTGGTTGTGCCAACATCCTGATTGGTGTCCTAAGCACACAAATAAGGCAGGGAAAGGGAATGGTGCTCATTAACTGGGAGCAAACACAGGGAAGGATGTCTGGTAGCATGGGAGATTGTGATGTCCAGGCTTTTAATCACAGCCTGGCTTGTGTTTTCATACGAGTCCACAAGAATCTGCACTGACCCCTTTTGTCTGTTATTCTGAGAGGATTTTACTTTCTTTACTTCAAACTTCCCTTTATAACAAGAGAATAATGTGATTTTTTTGTGTTCAAGCGTGTGCACTGATAGCTAGCTGCATGTTTTACCCTGCAGATGTCTTTATTACACATGCAAATAAAGAAAAGTAAGCTATGTAGTTCTGGTTTAAGGTAGTTAACATCTGTCCAAGATGCCATTTCTCTGCATGATCATTGTCGTTGGAGATCTTTCATTCTGATCCATGGAGATAAATTTTGCTTCATATCTCATTATATATTTCTCTTTGTACCAGAACAATGGCTAAATCTGTTACCTCAGGACTGCCTGTAGCCAGCTCCAGGCAGCAAACATTGCTTCTCTAAAAGGGATCCAGCACTGCTTCCCTCTCCTCTCCCACACCTGAAGAGGGGCAGAGAATGAAAGAATCTAAGAGGTCATTTCCTGTGCAGTGATGGTTTCTGGGTTTATGGGAATGCTGTGTGCAGATCATTCTGCTTCAAAGCAAACTTTTCAATATTTGTCACCCTCAGAGTCCGCAGCTGGTAACCAGAGCAACCTGGCTTTGGCACTGGAGCTAAAAAAGTATTAACACTAGAGCAAAGTTTTTAAATTCTCCATAAGAAATCCAGCATGAGGGTTTGTAAAGATGTAAAGATCTGTATTGTCATGGTGTGTCCTCCTCAGCCAGAGCTCAAGAATTGCAAAGACCATTCTGCTGCATCCTTTTGCATGTTCATAACCACACAAGCTGGGGAAAAATCTGACTGACTCTTTTTCCTAAAGTTTTAATCCAGTGGCCCTTCTAGAAGTCAATTCAACACTGTCCTTGCATGCAGATACCATGAGAATTTGACATGCATAAAGATGAAATAGATGGTTAGAAAATCATCTCAGATTTTTGCTGCTTACATTGATGTGCTCCATAGCTGACTTCATGGCTTGCTGTGTGAGCAGTAACCCTGTGCAGATAGAAAGTGGCTCTGCCTCGGCTCCAAACAAACTGAGTTGAGCACAGGTTCATGAGCACAGTGCCAAGCCCAACTCAATAAAGCCATTGTCTTGGGAGTGAGTTAATCATCCCTCTTCTCTGCCCCTGAGGTAACAAGAGCATGAGAACTGCCAAAAATGGGCCAGGCTCTGACTGTGTGAGGAGCAGCATGATGTGGATGGAAGGTAGGAGTGGAAAGAAACTCTGGATAATACCAAGGAGTTATAATCCAGAGCATGGAAATCATTCTTCACCGTAAATTAATGCAATTTAAAATATTTTTTTAATATAATCATATAAAATCTTGTGTTGGAAGGGATCTACAAAGATCATTGAAGTCCAACTCCTGGGACAACCCCATCAAGCACACCATGACATTAGAAAATTCACAGAAATGCATCTGGATACACAAAAAATATATATCTCCGTATCCTTATGGATGTCATCTGAAAAGCAGTAATTTCTACATGTACACAAAAAGCAAAGCAGAGATAAGTAGGAGTACCTTTTTTGTGTAAGAAACTGAAAGTGGTGGGATGGATGATCACTCCCAGCTGTGAATGAAATCCATACAAAATGTCCTTTCACTGCTCTAAGTGCTGTGTATTACTAAATTGGCCAACCCAACAAATTAGATTTTAAGCAAATTAATCACTTAAGAGGATACTTTTGACCTTAATTTATCAGAACCTCGTCATGAATCATGTAGAAAACATAGTGTATCATGTAAATAGAGATCTGTATTCCAGAGCCAGCCCAAGCTACCACAGTTCTGGATTATCTTAATATGTAATTTTGGGGATGCCTAGTGCTGTGTGCTGTGTTCCACCCTAATAGAAACAGTCAAGTGCTGCTTGCTGTGCACAGGATACCTGAAGAGAGGGGAAGTCCATGTTTTATTCACAATCACTTTTATTTCCCAATCAATATTTTCTGTGCTAAGAGTAAATGAAACAATATTAAATTATTTGGGGGTGAGGTGTGTTGAAATAAAGTATTTAATATTTGCAAGGCCTCACACTTTTCTTGTTCAGAAATGGATATTTCTTAGGAATTACTGTGCTCTGGTTCACCTCCTGCAGCACAGACTCTCCACAGTCCTTTCTCAGAGAGCCCTCTACTGTCCTAAAATACTGTATGTTCCACTCAGTGTCTGATACCCCAAAATATCATTTGATCTGTGGTGTGAATACATGTCCTGGTGCCAAGGTAGATTTCAGTAAGGGGGAAAACAAAACCCAACAACCAAAAAAATCCCACACAAAAAAAACCCTCAAACACAAGGTATTACTGAATATTTAAGAAATTTGAATTTTGGAATTTTTGACAGCTTAAATGCAAAACAAACATGATTGTGGCCAGATTTCTATTTCTTTGCCTAATCATGGGAATGTGGTTTTCAGAAAGATAGAGAGTCAAAGAACTGGTTGTTTTCTCATGTTCCTGCCTCTGGTTTTTCTTGTGTGAATCAGTTAACTTTTTTGAAAGATGATGAATATAAAAAACTTGCTGTGTAGACTGATTCTGAAAGAAATTTTTCCACAGTAAATTGAGATCCCACTATTAAAAATGCTCCTTAATTTATCATGAGTCTCACGACTGCTGCCATTCGTCTGGTAACACTAGGTGCTGAAATTGTTATTGCCAGGGAATCACAGGTTTCATTTAAATAGACTCAACTTCTCATGTTTAATTAAAGAAGTCTGATAACGTTAAGGAAGTTGAGTGGATAGGGGGAACCAGAAGAAAGTATCTTCGTGAAATTTACCTGTATTAATAAAAATAAGTCTTCAATTTTGATGTGATGAGAAGGTGAGGAAGGCTGATTATTTTAACATTTGAGATTCCTAAAACTGTGGTTCTGAGGGGGGATGTTAATATATGCAGATATTCATTCCTTATTTACATGGGTGTGGAGGCTGAAGCTGTTGTTTATAATTGGTTTAATGTCAGAAGTTCTCAGCAGGTCACTCTGCTCATCAGAATGTGTGGGAAGAGAGACCCTTGATGCAAAAGAACTCTTCAAACCTGAGATTAGACATTGCAACAGCCAGTCACGAAAGTTAAACCTTTCCACTCACCTTAGGGAAGGGAAAAGAGGAAAAAAAATGTTATTGTCAGCACAGTGTTATTGATCCTCCTAAACAGCACAGAACTTTGCCATGTTCTTTCCTCATCCATGAGCCCCGGGGGTAATGTATGAAGGCAGAGGTGCCAGGTGTGGGGCAAACATTATGGGAAAAAAAAAAAAATGCTGCTATCAAAAGAAGTTGAGGCTCAGAGCTGCTCAGTGCCCAGGATTTTTTTTGGGTCTGTAGTGGGCAGTCTTAGGGACAGGAGGATGTTGAGTCTGGAGATGAGAATCTCCACAGGTCCACCACACAACCATGTTACATCACCTCTCCTCTCCACATGGTTTGTCCTGATTTTGCTGGATTAGCTGCCCTATGTGTGCTGCTTTCCTCTGGAAGTGCACAGTTGCCAGTAAAGTGTTGTTAACATGCACAGAATAAAATTTTAAAAGTACGTTGCAGAGGTGTAGGGCTTGAAATTCAAAGGAGTTGCTGCTGTAAAACTCAGGTTTCAAGTAGCTGAGCCTAATTCTTCCCAGCAGGTAAAGCTGGAGTATGGCACTGCTGAAGACAGTGTTTACAGAAGGATAAACATGTCAGTTTACCTGATTTTTTAAATTATCTTGTTTGTAACTTGGCATATGAAGAGATCTGAGATGTCTGTTTAGATTTTTAACACTCCTAACATAACTAAAAATGTCCTAAAGGCTCAGCACTTCCACCCACTGAGGTTTGCATAGCACAGGCTGGCACAGTTTCAAATTTCACTGAACAAAATCACCCAAAAAGCCCTCCAAGACTGGCGTGTAAACTTCTGTGTTAAAGAAACTGCCTGCACACTTTGTGCTGATGTTTATTCTAGCAGATTGATCTCTCTCACGCATAATATTTTCATCTCTTCATATCCACTAAATGTGTTTTAATTTTATTCATCTTGCAAGTTTCTGCTGCTGGGGCAGAGTGGAGGATGGGGAAGCTGTGCCTGCCTTGTCAGTAAAACCAGACAGCTCTTGAGGCATTGTCCCTGCAAGGCAGGCTCAGTAACAGCATTGTCCTCAAAGCAAAACTGAATCTGTGTAAGAGTCTTGCACATTTATCTAGCCTGGCCTTAAAGTATTCATATTTTAAAAAAATAAATTAATTAAATTTGTATGCCAGTAGACATGCTTTATGTTGCTAGTAGGCAGCTTGGATGTTTCAGGAGGAAAGTTGTCTTGAACACTGAGTTTTCACTCCCTGAGAAAACAGGTGTGACATACAAAGAAACCCAACCTAACCTGTGATGAATCCCCCCCCGAACCCCACTTAATTTCATTTCCTTATTTGCATTGTAAGACTGCTAAAATGGTAAAGTATATTTCTCACCCTGATTTTTCAGCCTTCTGATTGTTTCTCATTCTACTGGAGCTTTCTCACTATTTAAACATAAACGAAGACTGTTAAATAAGGCATTCCTTTCCAGGGGGAAGGACGAAGTGATGTATTTCTAAGTTGACCACTGGGGTCAGAGAGGTGGTCCTCTCATCCCCCAATTCTTGATCAAATTCCAAACGCTATTTAAACCCCAAATCATAATAAACTCTCTCTTTCTCTCCTCACTTCTCAACCTGTTGAGTGAGTGTCATTCTTTGTGTCGAGATTGCGACATATAATTTATGTAGAGGAACATATTGTGTGTGTGTTTAATCCAGGTATTTTTTTTTTATGTCACAGACCTTTAGAAAGTGTTGTGGATCCACCTGATGTTCCTGGAAAATCGGCTTTTATAGTCAAATTAAGCTCACAGATAGGTAGACTTGCAAGAAAGCACAGTTCCTGAAGGAATAGTTTGTAAAACTCTGGAAAAGAACCTACATCATCATTTGGAAATGTCTCTTGATACTGGATCATCCAATCAGCCTTAAAACCAGCATTTTTTAAAAGTTTGTGGTTTTTCTTTTTATCTTTTGGGATCTGCACAGTGTCAAAGAAGTACAGGCAGGGGCAGCAGTTATTTCCTTCCTACAAAGATGTTTATGCCTTAAGGTAAAAGACCTTGAAATAATGTTACTTGGGTATAAACCTATTTTAAATATTCAGATTTGTTTTGCAGTATGCCTAGAAAATCACAGAATAGTTTGAGTTGGAAGGGATCTTAAAACTTATCTTTGATCTTTGCCATGGGCAGGGACACCTTCCACTGTCTCAAGGTGCTCCAGGCGAAATCCAGCCTGGCCTTGGACACTTGCAGGGATGGAGCAGCCACAGCTTCCCTGGGCAGTCTGTGCCAGGGCCTCACCACCCTCAGAGAGAACAAATACAGTGCAACTCTACAATTATTGTTGCGTTTTACATTAATACATATTTTTGAAGTAATGGGAAGTTTGTCAAATAAATTTTCATTTAGCAAAAAGCACCTTTTCACAGCCAAGTGCAGTGGAAGTGTTAGTCATTATTTTTTCTTTTTAAAATAAGGAAATCATTTTGGGATGAATCACCATTTGAACTCTAAGACTTGATAATTGTGTATATGTTACATCAATTGTTGTGTGTATTGTGTGTGTGTTGTGTATAAATACTATTTGAGAAGTTGTCATTAGTGTTTTAACCACTTCAGTAGGGGAATAGAATCAATCATGCTGCTTTAGCTTTTCACTTCATGAGAAAATTGTTGTCTTTACTCCTTGCCAAATTATTCTTGCATTTAATAATTCAGTAGTCAGTCCTGATGCATTTTTCACCTGGGAAAAGGGGGCCGAGGCTTGTCTTTATTTCCCATGTATATTCAGTGTTGCGCTCAGGGGAATGGCATATCCAAAAATAAGACTATAAATAAGAAATCAGTAGCCTTTCCTGTCTTGCTGCTTTATGTGGGTTTGATATATGCTTCTGCAGCATTATTACTTACTCTGTTCAGATCAATGCTCTGAGCTTTCCTTTACATGATTGATTCCTTCCAGATTAGCCCACGAAGAATGTGATTTAATAAACACCACTCGTACCTGTTTGCTAACACACAGGTGTCTGCACTGTTAGACAGAGACTATAAAATCTCTAAAAGTGCTTCAGTCAGTCATAAGTTTTGGATGGTATCACTTTATTTAAGTAGGAAAAAGAAAACAGATTTGGTCTGCCCTAGTTGAAAGCAAACTAAAATGCCTTGGAAGAAACAGAAATAAGACAAGTTTGTTTTTTTTTAAAGGAAGCCAGATTCTGCAGGAGATAATGATAAAAAGGAAAGTTGTTTAGTAGGGTGTTGTCCTCTCTAAATACCCCTTTCCTGCGTCACAAAAGAAGCATTTTTTCCTTGCTGTTGTGTTCTTAAGCGTTGTGGTAACAGATTGTAAAGTATCAGCAACATCGTATAACTGTTGATGTCCCTTCCTAAAGTACCTATGAATATGAATTTGTATTACCATTTAGTGAGAGTTTTAGCAGAAATGAGCTGTCAAGGAAGAATTGTAAGTGTTTGGTGTGCTCTGATGCTGTCCTGGGGTTCAGTGGGTGTGGGCTCCATGTGGAATACCTGCTTTTTATTAGGATGTTATTTCAGTGCCACAGTTGTTTGTCTGTAGCAACTCAGAGGGTTGTCACAGGGAATTCGTGTTCTGGGCGGTAAATCTTGCAAGAGTTCCATGCAGGCCATGGAAGGATTTTGTATGGCATTTGGATATTTAGAACCAGATTTTTTTACTGTTGTTTATGGCTGGATTATATGGACCTGGTTTAGGTACAGTCTTGTACAGGTTTTAGTTTGCCCTAACAGTTCCATTTTTTTTTGTCTTTCCATACCTCTCTGGTATCTCTGAGACCTTTGTTTCTTAGTGCTTTCCAGATACTTTTTGTGTATAATCACTGATAGATAATGTAGTAGCCTTTGAGCATTGAAGGCCTGAGGAATTGGGAAGTTTCTTCATGAGAAGTCACTGTGTAATACTTTACACGGCTGTCCAGACATAGTATTTTTTATGTTCGAGATTGCTCTTAGTTCTTTGTTTTTCCTGATAATGGCCTGACACAACATTATTCTTCCCCATGTTTTCTCTGTCTATGTAAGGTAGGGTGTTTTTTTTCCTTCATGCCTTCTGTGATATTGTTTTCTCTGGAGGTAAATGTCCACACCTGCACAGCACACCTGTGCTCAGGTGTGGGCTGCACTCTGATACACAGCGTGTTCCCTCAGTCTCTGTACCCAAACCAGTCTGTGGCCAGCTCATTTCTTCTCTGCTTTCTGAAAAATTTCATGAGGTTCTATTAATCTTTCTCCAGGAAACTTGTATTTCTGATATTACGCTGCTTTTGTCCACTTTCCTGGGAGATGGTTTTCCTTTTCAATTGCTCTGCTATTGTTTTTAATATTACTGAAGCTTGTTGTCTTTTCCTGCTACTTTCTATTGTAAAATTAAAATGCTACTTTTGGCACAGGAACTATCATATTGCTTTTGAAGGATAGATATTATTCTTGCTCCCCCAACACCTTGGGACGGATTGTACAGTACGATTCTGTTCAGTCCACATTTTTATCAACACAGTCACCATCACCTGCAGCCACCATTCCATTTTAGAGCACAGCCTTACAGGTATTTTTTTCCCCTTTTTGCAATATCAAGATATGAAGAAGATGAATGAAAGTTTCTTGCATGTTTTTGTCAGTGTGATTTTATAGCTCCCATGAACAGTGATGGACTTGGCAGCCTGGGGACTGAAATCCTCTGTTTAATCACAGCTAGGTGTAGTTCAGCAGGAAGATGTATTTCTATACACAGCCCCTGTAGCATGTCTAAGCCTCCAGCTGGAAAACTGACCTTCTGTAAGCAGAAAAAAGCTCTCAGGCCACTCAGCCCCTGCCTTATCTGTGAACTGTTCAAAAAGAAGCATTCATGCCATTGAGTTTTTGTGGCAGGTGCTGGCGTCTAGTCTGGAGTGGGCTGAGAGTTCTCTTTGGGGAATTTCCTTCCCTGAGTTCCTGAGAGAAAAGCAGGGGTTTTTTGCCATGTTCTTTCCTCATCCATTCCTCATCCAGTCTGGAAGTTGTACGTCTGCGTGCATCAAGTTGTCACATAACACTTCAAAAGGCAGTGGGTTTGCAGGTCAGCTTGCATTTAGCCCTAGGCTTCATCTTCTAATCATTAATGTCTGTGGTGATCTATTTTAGTTGTGAAAACTCTCAAAAATCCGATAGCTGAGACCAGAGAACTAAGTAAAACTGTAAACTTCATTCCCATGTTTAGAGTATTGAGATATTTTATTTGAAAGCAAAGCAAAAAGGTCCTTCAGGGAATCCTGCAGCATCCTGGGTCCCGAGAAGACACACTGCACAGAATTAATGTGTGTGGCCATAAATTGTATTCTCTGAACATTTTGTATAGAAAGGACCATATTCCTTTTCATAAATATATGCTTTACTCACATTTCCCTGAAAATCCAATGTAATGAAAACATGTGCTATTCCAAAAGAAGTGCTGGCTATTAAATCTGCTGGAAATGATTTGACTGGGTTTGGGGTGTTTTTGTATTTTTCAGCTGACAGGACAAGTGACTTTGCAAATTGCCACTGATCCGGTTTTGCCGTTTAATGCCCTTGATGTCGCCTTGGAAGTCCAGAACAGTCTGAAAGGTAATTTTCATTAGAGGAATATTGTTATCCTTTAATACAGGGGGGGGGAAAGGAAGCTTCTAACCCCTGATACATATTTTAAATACTTGAATAATAGCCAGTGGTATTGCTAGTTAAATAGGGTCATTATATAATGCTGAATAAAATGCAGTTTTTGTTGCTAAAGAAAGCCATAAAGTTTATAGATTTCTTCTGATGTTACTTTGTCAATTAAGCAATACAGGTGACCTGTAGTGTCCTACGGCCTTTGAAAAATATTTCTGCTTGCAGGTTTATGAAACTCTCAAGTTGATTTGTTAAATAGGGAAGTAAGTTCTATAAAATCACACCCAAACTTCACATATCCTTCAGCAGATTGTGAGATCGTACCTCAAATGTAAAGACTTTTTGCAACCTTGAGGTGCTGCCCCTGCATTTCATTCCCTCCCTACACTATAAAGCACCACTTTTCTGTAACACATACTCATAGAAGTTTGATACCTTTTCTTTAATCTTTGCCATCCATCATTCTGCAGACGTAGGAGTCACTAGGCAAGTATTGGTCTGGAATCAGTGAGCATCTAAAGAGACAAGTAATTTTAGCTCTGTTGTGCCACATAAACATTGGTTTAGTTCAGCCTAAACACAGCAGGGGATGATCATCAAGTGAAAAGTGTGGCTCAGCTGGTATTCCTTCAACTGAACATGAGATATCTTCTATTGTTCTTCCTGTTTCTTTATTTTGAGTAACAGGAAATGTTGATTTAAATTGACTTTTTTCCTCTCTAACTTCAGTTAGATCATTTATCTCTACCACTTCAGGGGAGAGAAAATAATTTCCTAGGCTGTAGGGCCAGCAGGGTAAATTTTCTCCCAGCTGCTCACTTTGGAGTTTTGTTTAATGATTTTTCTCATGGCTTTCATGTCTTGTCTGTCTCTGACTTGTATAAAAGAACAATTTATTTTCATTTTGAAAAACATTAAGACAATGGTCCTTTTTCAGTTACTTAAATGAGAAGTTGTATTGTACTTTTTTATGTGGCTCATACATTTACTCATTCTTCAAAAGATTTTATGTTGTCCAAACTTTCCAGTTCATAGTTGGAATGCCTTAGCAAGCTGTTTCCTTCTTCAACTCAATGCAAACTGTAAAGGTAGAAAAGGTGAAGGTGAATCTGTATGACATGTAAAATATTTGTTCATTAGGCTTAATTTTGTGCCTCTGGGATCTGGTTCAGCCAATTCCTTGAAAACAGATTTTATTGCCCATTGGACTTTCTCACACGCTTCAAGTTAAATTCTGTGTAAATATTTGAGTCACTGTTTGCAATCTCCTGGATGTACTCATGAAAGGTTGTGTGTACCTTGATACTTGTTAATACTACATTTATTTACATTTCTAAAGGATTTAACACTGTAATGTGGTGGGTGTCTGTACAATTAGCTCTGCTAAATATCCTGGGAAATTACTCAGCGCTCCACAGACCATTTCTTACA
The DNA here is from genome assembly GCA_013397095.1 of Sterrhoptilus dennistouni. Taxonomy (NCBI): domain Eukaryota; kingdom Metazoa; phylum Chordata; class Aves; order Passeriformes; family Zosteropidae; genus Sterrhoptilus; species Sterrhoptilus dennistouni. Next base: position 1,691,719 of record VWZU01006587.1, on the reverse strand, counting down.
TTCAGGATAGTGTGGATGGCAAGTTTTGTCATCCCCAACATGTTCATATGGCTGTACCTCAGAAAGATGGGGAGAGGCTGTTCAGGGACATGTGTTTGCCCCCCTTGCACACACCAGAACTCTTGGAAACAAACCACTGCTTTTGGGTCTATCTGAAAGGAAGAGTTGGGCCTGCAGAGATTTCTTTTTCTGCCTCTGCTGATGGTCTGATGTTTAACAGGAAACTTTGCGGTCATAAATGATGGGAGATGGGGGTTCCAAGACTGAAATCCAGGTCCCCAGGGCTAGTCAGGCTGTTGCCTGTCTATTCACAGATGTGATATTTTAGACAAATTCAGAAATAAGTGACTGCTTACAATATTCTCTGTAGCTACACCTTGCAGTTGTGTGGGATTTGTGCTTTCCATACATTTAAAATCGAGTCCCATTTTAACTTGAATCAAATACATGAATATCTTGCTAGACCTTGTATCCTATGAAAATCCAATTTATCTCTTGAGGTAGGGTGCAGACAAGATGTCAAATCTGGTGTGTGAATGATACAAGCAGTGTTTTTAAGCACTCCTGTAGAAACATGTTGTATATATATGCAAGTAAAAATCTGTAGTCATTTGTATAGAAGTGTTTTGTATGTATACAAGCATTTCTATCCAAAACATATTTGTATTTTCTGCTGAAAGCTCTTAGCACTGTGCTCCCTGTAGCCTGTATTTAAAATCTAGTGGATGTTACAGAAGGTTTCAGGGGTTGATGATGGAGATTCTCAGGCATCTCATCAGGATTCAAAGCATTTCTGTACCTTTGGACCTGACTGTCCCAGCAATAACAAGTTCAGCCACCCAGTTTACAAACCAAACTCAGCCAGGTTGGTGGTGTCCCTCACTTGGGTGCTGTAGAAGCTGATGTCATTCATTACTGGCAGTCACTCAGACTCATGCAGACCTTTCAGAATTGGTGTCTGTGCCCCAGCTTTGAGTTGTGGCCGTGCAGCTCCAGGCAGGTGAGGTGAGATCCCCACTTGTGGCTCTCAGCACAGGCTGCTGGAGCAAATTCTACCCATCTCTGATTGGCACTAGCTGAGAGGGAGAGGCTTATGGAGACAAATTAAGGGTGGATGAGATATTCTGGTTTTCCAGAAGTGCAGGAGCTGATTTAAGGCTCTTTGGCTGACGCAGTGTCAGCTGTGTGTGGCTCCCTATCAGGCCCTTTCTCCTCCCCAGAATGGATGTTTTACAGATGTTACAGCAGCTGAAGTACTTGGGGTGATAATAGTAGGCAGCAGTAGCAGAAGTTTAAAATAATCTGATTTGCAATAAGTCGTTCCCAGGGAAGTCTGTGTGACTTTCCACAGCCCTGTCTCTACCCATACATTTCAAAACATCAGGCTAAAATCTCTATCCTTAAAAAAATCAATGAAGAAACATATCTCTCTCATTTATTTGATGGCTGCATGCTCATTGCCCACAGCTATCTACTGCTCTTCATCTTGGCATCATTTTACCTGCTTGACTGTATTTCCCTGATCATTTTGGGTGCTTTTCAGAGTTATTCTCTCCTCCTGTCTGTAATGTTCAGAAAATTTCATTCTTTACTGTTCCCACCCTTTATTCTTCACTGCAACAGAGGTGAAAAATGCAGCAAATCTGTATATAAGACAGAAATATCTCTTTTGTCATGAGACACTGAGCATCTTTTCTTCAGTATCCATTCAAGGTTATTATACATTAGTACCTTTCTTCAGCCTTTAAAAACAGCCATGGAAAAACACATTTTCTATGGGCAAATGTTCAGTTCTGAAGGGCAAGGATGAGCATCTATTCTGTGTTAGTAGGGCATGAGTTTCAGCAGCTCTGTACAAAGTAATTGATAACTTCATAGGATTGTAGAGTAGTTTGGGTTGGAAGGGACATATAAAGGTCATGTAGCCTAACGCAGTGAGCAGGGAAATCTTCCAGTAGATCAAGATGCTCAGAGCCTCATCCAGCCTGGCACTGAATGTGTGTATCTACCACCTCCCTGGGCAACCCAGTGTTCCACCATCCTCATTGTAAAAAATCTCTTCCTAACACCTAGTCTAAATCTAATCTTTTGGTATAAAACCCTTACTCTTTGTCCTAATTCAAAAATTTGTCCCAAATTTTATTATAAAAGCCTCCTTTCAGTACTGAAAGAGCACAATAAAGTCTCCCTGGAGCCTGCTCTTCTCCAGGGTCCTGTATTGACATGCACATAGTAAATGTCACAACATTCCTCTTTAACATAACTTCTTTGAAAAAAGACTTGGGGCAACACCAGATAAGTTTACTTGGGCCATAGCAGTCATGGTGGCAAAATTGAAGCTGATGGCAACATATTCTTTGCACTAAGGATGTCTGTGGATTTGTGTTTCTGCCCCTTTAGGGTGCTTCCTACAAAGCTTTCCCATTCAGATTTTCTACTGCCAGGTCTGCTTATCCTATTTTGCAGAGCATGAAAAATTTTCCCAGTGAATACAGCAGCAAATCATAGTTGATTCAGAATTTGCAAGCTAATCAAAACCTGAAGCAATTTCCCTTCTCTCTTACATGCAAACACATGTTCACATATATGGTAAGCAATTATCATGCCTTAAAATGCTGATTTGTCTGTGCTCCCTTTCCTATAAGTACTTGTCGGCAGGTACTTTAATAACAGAGGGCACAAACACAATTTAAAAATGTTAAATCTCTAGCTGTGCTTTTCATAAGAGCAATCAGTTACACAGGGAAAGGCTATTGTATTTGGTGTCTGTAAAAATATCTGTTTGGTGTAACTTGTTTCTGAATAGGATTCAGTTGCATTTAGCAAATGCAATGAAATTCAACAGTGTAATTCCCTGATCAAGAGTGCACATGCTCTTGAGTCACTTTCCTGTATTGGCAATTTTATTTTTATAGCAACTAAACAACTAGCTTAGATGATTCATCATGATTCACACTGGAGACAAAAGGACAGAAAATACAAAATATAATAACATGGCATTGTTTTCTCTAAAACAAGGTAACATTTGTGCTTGATTTTCTCTGTAAAAGCATCACAAGGTACTTAAGACGTTATTAGTTAATGCAGGGTTTTCTTGAGGAATCATTTGCCCTTCCATTCCCATCTCCCCAGCCTGAGAAAAGCATAAATCAGTTTCCCTTGGTGGTGGAGTTCAGTGTGTTGTGATGTCCTTAGCTGGCTGAGGTAACACTGCAGTTACTTGCAGGTTTTGTACTGAAGCATTAAAAAAAGGCCTTGGTGTGTGTTTTCTAACAAGTGCTGGTTTAGACTTAAAACAAAGAGCTGGTTTAAGGGATGTCGAGAACAAGTGAGAGCATTTACAGGATTTTTTATGTTTAAAAGGATGGCCTGGTTGGCTTCATTTTCAAATACAGAAAGATGGATTTTCCCTTTATCTCACCTTCCCTATTGAAAAGGCAAAGCTGACATTTGCAATTGTTTATATAAGATTCAGAATAAAAACTGTAAAAGTTTTATGTTACTTGGAATACGAAGTGCTTTGCTGAAACCAAAGGATTCTCTCCGTGAATATGAATTTAAACATTTCCATATGGACACAAGTCCCAGCTGGGTAAGGTATGCACATTGCCTGCATTATATACATGGGAATGGGAAGTTCTTCAGCTGAACAGAATGTTTGCCAGAGATTTGAAAATTGAGGATAATGATATTTTGCAAATATCTTAAATGTAGCAAGCTTATATGCTTGAAGAATATTTTTCTGAGGCATCAGCCTAACTTGATCAGAATTTCAATTACTGCAGACTCAGAGAGATACCAACCCTTTATATCAATATACCAGCACCCTGATATCCATTCTATTTTAGGGAAGGTGCATTGGTCAAGTGTCATTAGCAAAGGAACCTTGTCCCAAACCAGGGGAGACATAAACCATCTTCTCTCATTCCTGTTCCCCCAAGGAGCTTCTGTTCATTGTTGAAATTCATCTTGATACCTCAGGAAATCTGGCAGTTTCTCTCACGCCTGCATCTTGTCTCTCTGTGTATTCTGGATCATTTCATGTTTTGCTAGATTGGAATGTGCTAGTCAGCTGAATGACAGGAGTGTATGGGATCTCTGAACTCCTTTTCCTTTGCTGGAATGTATCCAATAGCAAATCCTTTTTTACATATAAGAGGGAGAATATGTTATATTCAGGCATTTCTTTGGATTTCTTAGTTAGACCTGTTTGCTTTTCCATTCCTATTATGTGCTCACCTTTCAGACTCCAGTCATGAATAATTTGAGAAATGGGTTGGTGTTTGTCCTGGTTTTAACTAGAATAGAGTTAATTTTATTGCCGGTAAAATTTTGGATTTAGGATGAGGTGAAGGTTGGTAACTCACAGATGTTTCAGTTGTTGCTGAGTAGTGCTCTCACCCTGAGGACTCTCCAGTTTCCCATGTTTTGCCAGAGAGGAGTTAAAGGAAGCTGGGAGGGAGCATGGCCAGGACAGCTGACCTGAACTGGTCAAAGGGGTATTTCATACCAGAGAACATCATGCTCACTTTAAATAAACTGAGGTGGCCAAGGAGGCCAATTGCTGCTGGGGCCAGGCTGAACATGGTCAGCCCAATAAAATCAATCACTCATCACTTGTCTGTCTTGGGTTTTAGATCTCTCTTTTGGTTTTCTCCCTTTTTGATGCTGTATTATTACTATTGTTATTATGATCATCATTGTTATGTATCAATTATTAAACTCTTCTCATCTCAACCCATTGGTTTTAACTTTTAGTTTCTTCTCCTCATTCCATCAGGGAAGCCAGTGGGTATGAGTGAGCAGCTGCGTGGCACTTCCTTGCCAGCTGAGGTTAAACCATGTCAGTATTCCCCAATTACTATTTATGATTTTTCTACGTGTATCTTAGGCAAGGAAGTTGAAAATTCATTGAACTTGAGTCCATGACCACTTCCTTGGCTTAATTATCTCAGTCACTAAGGTACAGAACTCTCTGAGGTTTGCACATTCATGTAGAGGTGAAACAGCTCCTAGAGCTGCAATGGTTTATGTTGATTAAGGCATTATTTGAAAGATCTAAGGACAGTTGGATTTCTTGTCAATAGGCAAAGTGAATCTTGGCCTTAAAAAAAAAAGTCTGCATCCTGAAAATGTTTGTGCTGACTGATACTGCTTTTGACTTTCTATCAGGTTCAGGCTCTGCTTTCTCTCTCCATGTGCTTGTAGAGATGAAACACACACTGGGAAAGGAGGCCACACTCTTCACCTGCACTGCAGGTGGGAGGAGGCTGCACATTCACAGTGCTCCAATTCACATTTCTCTTTCTGCACTATGGACAAGGAAATACTGAAATTGTGGTGTGCTCCGAGGTGCTGCAGGCTTCTATTCTCTTGCTGTCTGAGTGGGGTTGCTAACAAAGCAATAGTTAACACTCCAAGTTTAAAAAGTTTTGATAATATTGACTGGATTAGAATATGCATTAGGATATCAATTAAAGTTGGCTCATTGGCATATGACTTAAGTGATTAAGAGGAGCAATTTCACATACCCTCCACAATTGCTGTTAACCTCTGAGATTCTAAAATGTTGAATCAAATTCAATTAAACTCTGCATTTTTACAATATTCTATAGTGCAGTCATTATGGAATCCTAGCACAGGCTTTCAGACTCAAGAGCAACAGCATCAAATGGCATTGAATAAATTCAGTCTCAGAAGGAAACGTTGTAGTTCTTGATTTATAACCATTGCTTCCTGCATGCCTGTTTTTCCAATGCCACATTTCAAGCTGTACCCCAAAAATCATTCCTCACAGCTTATTAGATCTTAAAGCACCAGAGCCCAAATTGATCTTTGAGAAACAGATCAGAGGTTACACGGAGTGATCTATGGCTTCCCTTGACCCGTTCCGTGCTGCTCACAGGGGAAGAAGAGACTCAGCTATTAATTGGGCTATTAATTTTGACTTGGAAGCAAGAGCAATGAGTAGTGTGTGAATCACTGGTGACTGTCGTGCTGTCCCTGTCCCCAGGTGATGAGGCAGACCTCCCCCAGCTGCTGGCAGTGGCAGCACGTCTGAGGGACACGGCGGAGCTGCTCCAGTCGGATGAGATGCGCCCGGCCAATGACCCCCAGGAGAGAGCCCCTGTCAGGGTCAGGATGCTCAATGACGTGCTGCAAGGCTTGGAGAAAAGCTTCCTGGTTCATCAGGCTCCTCCAGGACTTTACAGGTATGGCATGTGGTGTTCCACACTTTCTGCAGCTGAGCTGAAATGGTGTTCGCCACTGCTTGGTTTGCAGAGCTGCCTTTAAAAAGAAAAACCTCAGTGAGTACCCAAAATTAAAGCTATTTTTTTTCCTATCACATCCTTTCCGCAGAAAACATTAATTCATTACGAAGCAAGGGGTCATTAGAATGCAGCACTGTAGCGCTTCTGTCATGACATTGCTGCTAACAAGACGTACAGTGTGATGGCAGCCCAGGCAGCGTGGCAGAAACACGTGTCACACCCTACAGGAAGCTTTCAGAAGAAGAGGAAAAATATTTTGAAGTCTAACACTGCTTGACAGGCTCCACCTATATTTTATTTAAAACTTTGTGCAGTTCATTGAAGATTCAGAATTGTACAAGATACTCGGTGGCATTATTTAACATATTTAATTATATAGCAGCGTTCTTGGATGCATTTCAGAGAGTTAAAGGCAGTACATTCCAGTTAATGAGGAGGCCTGAGTCAGTCACTGCTCGTAACATCTTGTCTCTGCTTGGAATTATTCTCTGATATGTATTCAGCTGCACTACCCAGGTTGGTTTTAAGATGTCGTCGTCATCCCATCTTTTACTTTCTAAGAAGTCTGCAGGTCTCTGTCTCTCACCAGAACCAACTAAAGCAGCAAAACTCTGCTTTGATTTCTGTTGATGGGAAAAATTATCCAACGTCTCACGCAAGTGAAGGTGTGGAGTGGACATCAAACAGACAGGTGGTAGAGGTGGGGAAGGAAAGCAGAAAGCTCCAGCCACAGGAGGGATTCTTCTAGTTATTAGCAATGGTGTAAAACAAATGCAGTCATCTTTTAACAAAAGCAAAGGGGAAAAAAAAGCAAGGTGGTTATGGGTAACGCAAAAGTGTCTGTGAATGAAAGCCCTACAGCTGTAATAAAGAAAATAGAATAATTACGTTCGGGGAGGGGCTAATTCACTAATTTACTGTGACTGGATTTATAACATAAAGAAATAAGCCAAAATGGGATTAGGGAAAGTCTAATATTCCAGGTTTAGCAGTGCTGTCTTGTCTGAACTGGTATGGTGTTGCAAAGGAGCCCTAAAACTGTTTAATAATAATGTAATATGTGCATGTTGCATTGCAACAGTAACATTCAATATTGTTGGATCTGGCCCCATTCTTTATTTGTAAAAATAAATCATATCAAAATTTAGGATTATAAGGAAAGGGTTTTTGAGGTCTTCTAATACTTCAATTCTTGCAGTGCTGGCATTATTGTTTGTTATTTGCCAAAATGTAATTACTAGATATGCAAACATAATGTAACAAATTTTTCACCTGCTCTCCACAGTATTTAGTACAGAGCAAAAGTACTTTCACCCTGGCAAAGTACACAGTGTGGAAGTGAAAATGTTGTAGTTGTTGCTCTCCAATTTAATTAAATTTGATACAAGTTTTAACAGTACGAGATTTCAAAGTGTAGGAGAAAACATTGGCTTTGACTTTACTCTGAATAATTTTACCTGACATCATCTGGAATATACAACAGTAAAGGACACCTTGTGTATAATCATTTAGATGTTCATTTAAAAGGAATGCAACCTTTGTACAGTGCCAAGGTGTGTAATTGTTACCTTTAATAGTAAATCTACACAGATAAACAGAATCAAGGACACTCTTAGATTGCTGATGTCCTTTGCTGCCATTTAAAATCTGAAGTGCTTTAATTAAAAAAAAAATAAAAAGCATCTAGATATAAGTCTTGTTTCAATTATTTTTCATTTTTTAGGGATTGAAAGTCCTTCTGTTAGCTGAAGTTTTGTGAATGTGTTTTATATTCTGAAGCTACAATTGTATCCTGAAAACACTAGAAATGCTTGAAAAACCTGATGCACTTTTTTTTGTTTGCTTGTAAAACTTTTAAGCTTATTTTTTTTGTCATTTGGTAAAGAAAACAAACAAAAAAATCAGTCTCACAGCCAGGACCTTGTATGCCATGTTTCATCCCAGTCAGGAGATTGATAGGCAAGTTATAAACCCCTGAAATAGTGGTTTATAATGGAAATGCTGGCAGCCCTTTAACTACAGCAGCACAAGAAGTACAGCAATAAATACTGTGCTTCATCTGTAAACAGAAATTTAGGATGCAGTTTGCAGCCTTGACCTTCAGGCTCCAACTGTGTTTAGATTATTAAGATTCCATAAATACTGTAATTTACAGCCTTCTGAAGGAAGAATTTGTGTGCACAGTAAAGGACGTATTCTTCATGAAAAAATGATTGCTTCCTGTATACCCATTTGGACTCATATTCTCAACCTCAATCAAAGCACTTGACAAATTTGCTGAAGTTTTAGGCATCATTTTTAGCCTTGTGTTTGTCCTAATTCACAGCTCTCTGGTTCTATACTATGTTTTCTGTCCTAGAACTTGAATTAAAAAGAAAGGTGGATTTTTGCTTTATTGCAGGAGTGTTGCCACCTTCCTGTGCTTCTCCACTACAGAGGAACTGATACATCTTTCATATATTTTTTTTTTCTACTTTGCACACACATTCCCATAGCTGTAGTCTCTCACTATATATAGGTACTTAAAAAAAAATAAATGCCTCAATCCAGTCAATGTCATAGGGGAATATCTGAGCATAATTGATACATTACACATCTACAATGAGAAGTAATACAATCAAATTTACCTGCAGAATTCAAATTACAGATTTTTTTTTAATAATTGGATTAGGATATTTGACTTAACTAAAGTAATCATGATAGACATTGGCAGGTTGTTCAATACAGTGAATGGTGTCGTTTTGATGCTCATCCCTCTTCCCTGAACTTCCTGACATTGAACTGCAAATTCGACAGCAGCACATGTTCCCCATGATCTCTATTTCCAGCTGAGCTGGAAATACACAAGTACAGCTTTAATCAGGGTATTTTAGTCTTATCCAGAAATTTAGGCAGAATGAAAAATAATAGGTTGAGGAATATCCTGCTTTGCAAAAGTTACCCTGGGACTTGATTTGGGGTTAGGAGAAAATTGCTGAGTTTTATTGTATCTGAAATATTTCTTTGATTCCCAATGGTAACCCTGGGTAGATTTTCTATTTCCAGAATAAATGTCTAGGAATAAAACAGGATTGCTGTTGGTATTTTTCATTTATCTCTCTTTGTTTCTCATAGCATAATCATAATCCTGATAATTATTTAGATTTATAATTTGTCGTTATTTTAATGGAATAATCAGTAGAAATCCATTTGTTTCTTACCTTTAGCCATTTCTTGCTTTCCACTCTTGCAATATATATTTGTGTGGAACATTCCTGTGTGTTTTCTGATGATCAGATTTTGCCACTAAAGGTAATAATCATAAATTACACAGCAGTGGCATCTACAAGGTTAATGTAAGACCAGAGGCTTTGTTACTTTTGGCACGGTACAAGGGGGGAAAAAAATTTCAAGCATATTGTCCTCTCCATGAGATGATCAGCCTCACCAGACCCATAAAAAGATCCCATAAATACTGAACATGTCAATGCTTTTGCATTCTTTTCTCTCTACAGAAATACCAACCAAAACACTGACACCAATGTCAGGGATAGCAGGACAGTGTGGATCTTCCTGGTGTTCATTTCATAAATCCTGAGTTCAAATCTTGTGCTTGCCTGAGCTCAGTGAGAGGGTTCTCCCTGTTCCTTGTGTATTTTATTGTACTTCTTACACTTGCTGATCCATCTGTCAGGTGTGTGTGTGCACTCCGTAGATACTCACAGAGAGCCTCTCCCTGTGTTGAAAGGCAGAGCTCTTCAATGCAGAGGAATATTGAAAAAAACAATGAGGTAATAAAGTAAATTTCATGGAGTATCAGGCATGGCACACTCGGTGCAGGGAGATCTGCAGTCTCAGTGAAAGTGTCACATTTCTTCAGGTCCAGGTCTGATTGTCAGATAGGATGGGTGCTGTTGATACCAGATGGATCCAGAAGTAAGTTTGCAGGATTTCCTAGAATCCCCTGGGATGCTCCCCCTAAATTTTCAAACCTAAAAGAGTTACTAAAATCATAGTTTGTATCTTAATTTATGTATTTATTTAAAATTAAAGCCAAAAAGAGATGTACAAGGGCTCAGGCTGTCATTTCTGCTCCAGTTAGGTGCATTTTTTTCTTAATGGACCCTTTTCTGTTATGTCCTGACTGACAGTTCTTTTAATAGTGTTATTAAAAAATCAAAGTCAACCTGTGTAAAAACTTTCTTTTAAAAGTTTCATCTTAGCATGGCAAGTTTATCCTCTCCATTAAGGCTGTATGCATCTGCCACCACTATATATGGAATTGTTACAGGGGTGATTGTGCTTTGTCTAATAGATGTAATTGAGTGAATTGAGTATTAAGTAGGTGAAAAGCAAGGATTTTGAAAGCAATCTGTGTCTTCAGCAAAGACCTCCAGCAGTTTTTATTGCTCATTTGTACCAGTTAAACTTCTTCATTTTGCTTCTTTTCATCACGGATATCCAAGTGTGACATTAACACTTCATTGGGCTAAAGAATTACAACAAATGGCTGCATTTTAATGCACTGAACAAAACACTGGCAGTAACCAAAGATAAATTGTGCACCCTGAATCTGACATAATGAAATGAAAGAACAATCAAAAGGTGTTTTTAGTACAATTCAAAAAAGGCTTTCCTGCTGAACTCGTGCCACTCAAGTGTGTATTGTTCACCAGAACAAATATTTTCCTTTCAGATTGAGATTCTTTATGTACATTCCTGACATGTGTATTCAATGTGTATATTCTACAGGATTTATTTCTGCTTTGCTGGTAAACTGCAGCAGATTCTCAGGTTTCAAAACACACATGCCCCAAGAGTCAAGTTTCTAGAGATACGTTTAGTAGGAGAATTAAAGACTTTATTATATCTCCATGTGTAAACAAGCTGCTCACTGGATTTACAGAGGACAAGCATTAAAGATGCAAATATCCTGCTAATCTTAAACAGTAACATGGGTAAACATGGAGTGCAATGTCACCTGCAAAATAAAACAAAACCTTAGCCCAGAGTTTCTACTGAAGACAGTAGTTCTGTCTCATTGTATAAACTCTGGCGATTTGTTTTTTCATTTTGAATTGTTCATTTATGACTTCAAGTAGAAAACATTCCTGTCTCCTTTATAGTAATATTTGAGGTGTTTCTTGACCGACCTGAACCAAATGCATGGAGTATTTTTATTGTTCTGCTTTGTATTATGTGGAGCAGAGTGATTTGAAACGGTGTCGATGCTCCTTAGTGGGGGAAATACTGCAATAATTCATCTTTCACTGGCAGCAGTAGATAATGTTCTGTCTCCATTATCTGCCATGTGTAATTTGTAAATACAATGCTAGAATTATGTTGGGGGAGAAGGAAAGAATTGTGTTCTGGTTGTAGAATAGTGTACCTCAGATTTTGCCATTCAGTCAGAATAAATGAATTTTTGTCTTCCGACACAGCAATGATTTCCTACCTGACTTTTGATCCCCATATTTTGCATTTTTCAAAACTTGCAACTCCTTTTCTTCTGTGATTTTTTCACAGCTTGTAAATGGAGTTATGAACAGTGGCATTACTTGTTTCCCTGTCTAATCCTTCTCTGGTGTTTCTCAGTTCTGCAGTTGTTGTTCAGCTCCCTTCTCTCTGATAAGCATTTGTCCAAATGTATTTTTTACACTCAAAATGCCTCTCCATTTTCTTCTGCCTTATTCCTTTGAACTTTACAGTGTTTGAGCAGTGTGATTGTGGCTTTTGCAATTTTAAGTATGGAGCAGCACATTTATCCTGGCACACACCAGTAGCATTTACTAGGCTGATAATGCTCTTACAAATTCCTGCTATGGTTATTATTTTTCTCATCACTGATAATGATGCTGAATTATGCCCTTTCTTAATGCTGAGGAGATGCAATAAAGTGAGTGATATCCACTCTCAAAACACTTGATCCATCTGAGTGGCAATTGAGATGTTTCTTCCTTTGGAATCACCGATACAGGTAATGGCCGCAAATTAATGACTGTATTTGTTGTCTTGTAAATTTTTACTATTTAAAGAGCATTTGCTGCATAAATACTACTGAATTAGCCATCTGCAGAGCTGTAATTATGGCAGACTTTTAAAGCTTATTTAAACAGGGAACATGAAAATCTTTTCATTACACCTGCAAAAGCAGAAAACCTCTGTAATCAGGGATTATGTCATGGCTTGAAAACAGATTTCTCACTTCCCTGATATGAAGGGAAACCTGGTTTTACATATATTCATTTATTTTTCCTCTGTGTTCTTCTCATGCATTTTCTTCCATCTTTTTAATTAGGTTGATTTGTATACTTGCAGAGTTCTCTCTGTACAATACATCAGACCCATTATGTTTGTGATCCAGTAAATATTATTGTATTGTAATCTAACCCAGCATTAAATATCCTGAAGACAAGAATTTGTCCAGGAAATAGTATTCCTCATGCTTCCCTTGGTCTTGGCCTTGCCAAAAAAAAAAAAAAAAAAAAAAAAAAAAAAGTTGGGGTTTTTTTGAAAAAATCCATGACATTTATTTTAATATGTGTCCGTAGTGGATGTTTTAGCCCATTGCACAGCAGTTGTTGTGCTGACTGTAAAAGCCCTGTCACAGCTGTTGTGTGAGCTCAGTGCAGAGCTCTCATGCCAACCTCCAGCAAGTCTTGTGGTTAGGATGCAGCTCCACTCCGTGTCCCTTGCTGGCAGATCTTGCTTGGTCTGCACTTAGGGTGCTAAATAGGGCAAGAATATTTAGTTCCAGAAAAAAAAAAAAATCTACTGTGATCTCAGGAAGCTGTACAAAATATTAGATTGTGAATCATTTATTACATATGACAGAAACTTAGTATTTTATACATTATTTTATTTTTATTATAAACAGTAGGACTGGTAACATTTTTTAGATCCAAGAAACATCTGAATTCACATTTCTGATCATGACAGATGAGAACCACTCGTGTATGGTTGAAATATTAGCCAAGAACACTTCTTGAATATAGTACAAAAATAAATGGAATTCATTGGATAATAGTTAATATGCAATATTCCCCCACTAACATATTACCCAGGCAATAGAGCTTAGAAGTGTGTTGATGAGATCATTGACAGGAAAATTACCTTAACTGGGACTTAAAAGTGGTGTTAATTTTGTGTGTGTACCTGCCACTGAAGGTAATAATGATGTAACTTCAGGCATTTCTTTAAAGATGTATTATGAGATAATCTTTTATCCCTCGTTAACTCTGGTGATAATGACCTGTGGTAATGGTCTGATGTGACATGGCACAGAGTTATTTAGGGTGAGGATCAGAACTGGAGATCAAGGTCAAGCCAGTTTCCTGCATTAAGCACTGGACACTTCGTGCTGCTTTGTTTAGGAATGGGATTCCTCCTTAGGAAGAGGATGTTTTACATGATTTCTAAATAAAAAGCCCTATGAAGCCATCAGACCGTCAGCTGTGAGCCATTTGGAAATAATTTTATTAATTCACTTCCCTCAAGTTCTTCAAAATAGTAGCACATCTGCTTTGAATTGGAGTGTTCCAGACTGAGACATCCTTAAAAGACAGATAGTTTCCTCCAAATTATCCACACAAGCATATGTTTCTTTCACTTGAAGAGCAAGTGTAGCATAAATCATTCAAAGAACAACATGCTTACATTTGTTACCAACAGCTACATTATTTGAAATTTAACAAAGAATATTTCAGTAACATTTTAAAAGACAGTTACATCAATTTTGTTCAATGCATCATCACTCTTTTAAGTATAAATGTAAGTCCTTGTTCTGAGGAACCACAGAAAAGCTACTGGTGGATTTTCAAGGAATTTTTACATTTCCATGGGGTATACATCATTCTCTCATCAGCTGCATACAGGATTGGCAAAGACTCTGATAGTGGGTTCTGTGGCTTCTTCAGGAATTTCTACATAAAGTTGCTTAACTGATTTCTGTAAAACCCTAGAGAAAATAATGTCTAATTAGGGGACTGCTCTTTAGTAGTGATAAATAGTGACTTGCAACTTCTGAAGAACAAATGCATCCTATTTGTATTTTTTGATTTCACTTCTGTGAAGTCATTTTCTACTGTTGAAGCTGTAGAATGGATTTTCCTTACCTACTGATCTTGTTTACTTCAAGACAAGAAAGAAATCAGCTCCTAAACTCAGCAAGTTTTCATCAGGACAAAACTGTGAGTGCATGGTAATGTTAATGTTCAGCACTGGCAAAAAGATATTTCACTGCAGCCCGATTTTCTCAAACTCAATCTTTAAACTGGTCAGGCTCCTTAGCTCCATTATTCTTATTTGAGGTTGTTCCAGAACATCAGTCCTCTTATGTTCTGCTACTTGCCTCAAGTTGGCAGCTTCCATTTATTCATGGCTATTATATATTATACTAGACACTGTTTGCTATCAAAAGTCACAAAAATTAGGAAGTGATGTAATTACTGTTTATTTTACAAAAGTGACAAAGTTTGGCTACAGGTTGTCATAGAGGCAGTATTTAATTTTTTCCTCAGCCATTGCAGAACACCGTCCTGTTATCAAAAAATCAAGCTCAGCATTGTCACCTTTACTTTGCATCAATCTTTCCTGTTGGCAGAAAATATTTAACTATCAAAAGAATTCCTTCCTTGTACATCTTTCAGAACAGAAATGAAAGTGAATATTTTCTGTGAATATTGAGTTTTGGTCATAAAAAATTCCTCAAGCAACTTTTCTTGGCTTAAATTCTTTAATAGATTTTTTGCTTTCTTGTTGGGATTCTGGATGCTCATACATGTGCTTTTAATCTGGGACTGGTGCACTCAAGGCCCTCACAAACATTTAAAGTTGCCAAGGTGTATCAAGCTGAAGTTTAGGCTGGAGTTAGGGTTAGGTTAGGCTTTATGATCCTTCAGTGAGAGATTAGTGGTTTTCAGGACAGTGCATCCCTTACCTTCAAAAAATACTGTAATCAAAGAGAACTGTAGGGAAATAAAAGATAATGTGTCTTGTAACCCACTGCTCTTCTAGTTTGGCTTCTCTTTTTCCCTTTGTTTATTTGGCAGGCAGTCAAGCCAAGACACTTCACAGAGCTGCCAAAATCAGGATTAATTAATAAACAAGCCCTATTTAAAACTGACCTCTCAGAAAAGTACTCATACCTGGAATAATTACCTCCTTGTGGTCCCATGTCCCAGTAGGACCCTGTCCATGCACATTTACCATAACCTCCATTTGCTATGATTGACTCAATTAGAAGTGCCTGTCTAATACCTGTCTTTTATGCAAGATAAATTTGTATCTAGCAGGGAGAGAGTTTATCTGGTTTACCACTGTCATACAACAATGCCTTTGAAATGCCTTTCAGTTGGTTAGACTTTATTTGGGATTGATATCTCGATTTCCTGCAGCTTATCAACTGCTGATAACATGCAAACACATCCCTTTCAGGCAGACACTCACCTCTGAGTGTGCATGATTTTATATCTGTCACTTTTTGGAATATGTATTAGTAGAACCATTTGCAGCCTGTAAACGAGGACACTGAGGGAAGGTTCTTTGAAAAAGGAGAGGATGTGTAGGAAACAAAAGTTAGTTAAATTCCAAACAGAGGATCCTTAAATATGTCATGCTGGGTTTGTGGGGACTTAGGGCAGTGAAGGGCTGGTTTTACAGCTGAGTTGCTCTGAGTGGTTGGGTGCCACATCCCCAAATTCCCTGGCCATGTGTGTGTTGTCCTGTGGTCCAGACACGGAGAGGTCACAGTTGTGACGTGGGTGCAGACCCACACAGAGGACAGCAGGCAGCAGCAGGTCAGACATGGAAAGCTTCTTTATTTTTCTGACTCCATCAACTTATATACATTTTTTACAGAAGGCCAGGGTTGGCCAAGAAGGTTGTGACATCATGGACCTCATTGGTCACTCTGACCATCAGTCAAGTTCTCCTCTCAGAGAACTGTGCAAAACACATAGATAATTTCTAAAAATATGTATAGTTTACATCAAGCTCCATGAGAATCATGCTGCAAAGATTCAAACACTTGAGAGCAAGAAAAATCAGGGCAACATTGTCCCATCCCCTGGCCCCAGAGCCAGCGACTCCCAGCGTTCAGTCCCACAGGGAACAAGAATTGCTGGAAAACAACAACAGAAAAAGGGTTCCTCTGGATCAGCTCTAATGACGTGTAATGACACTTCACCAGGGCATGTATTTCCTCCTGATAAAAGCTAATCTTACATGGCCAGCAGCTGTAATTTTATAATTATAAACCTTCTGCCACAATGCTGCTGGGAAATAAAATAGGTAAGATAACAAAGCTGCATGGGGGTGTCAAAAAGGTTTAAAATAGAAGAGAAGAAAGGAGAAGAACCATTGGAGATCAAAGGATGAGGATCCCAGGGGAAGAAAGGAAACTTTCTGCATGTTCACTGAAAAAAATTCTGAGGTGCAAACTTGTGTAAAGAAACCAGTATAATTTCTCTTGCGCTGTTTCCTGAGATTTTGTGATATTTTTGTGTCCTACAATGAATAACCACTGTATGGAAGTCCCAACATGTAAATATTGTTATTAGAGTGCATTTACTTATTTACCAAAGTAATAATATTTTTGTCTTACAAACATGAATGAAAACAGACTCCTAAATGTAAGAAAAGTGCATTCAAAATTGAACAGTATCAGGGGAAAGGGAAATTCAGAGAATCCTTTTTCTGGTGGGGTTTTGGTTGTTTTTTTTTCCCCTTGGAGAGTATAAGAAAAAACAATTCAGGGAATTATAAAACTGAGTTTGTGAGGATGCTGAAGTCATAGCACATTGTGTTATAACTGGAATAGACAGAGGCTGCCCTCAGCATTTATCTCTAAACAATATTACTGTGATTCCACAGAGAAAACCTGCACTCATTTTCATGTGGGACAGTAGACTTACCATCATGTCCTAATGATTTAATAATTACTTTTCAAAATCTCAAACGTGGGCTGTTAGATGGGAGTCTGTTTGTAAGTGCTTGAATAATTCATCTTATGCTGTACACTACCTGCAGACAAAATTTTCTTGTAAGCTAAAAAATCGTTTTTCGTGACAAGAATAATGAGGTAATCTTGTTTCATCCTGTACTGTCCAGTTGCTCTAATACTGAAGTTGTGTTAAAGTCAGTATATTTCTAGTGTGATCTCTCATTCAAGAATTTGTCAAATTCCTTCTGGTCTGGTGGGTGTGGCAGCACCTCCTTATTTATGGTTATGTAGAACAGGGTTTAATGGCATTATTTTGATCAGGAATGCTCATGTTCCTAGGCCTGCTAAGGACTTAGAAAAGTTATAGAAGAGGCTCTGTTTATAGTTTCTTTACTTTGCTATGGCTGTTTGTTTTCTTTGTAGCCTTTTTATCTCTTTCAGTGATACTGCGTGAAGTTATTAATTAGGTTTCCCCTACCTCAGTGTTACACTTTTCAGGTCACTGGGATGTGTCATAGTAACAAGCCCATTAGGATGAATGATGTGTGTTGTAATTTCATCACTGTCATCAATAATGTATTGCAGTTTTCTGTTTAGGAGTGTCTTTTTGTTTTGTGGGGGTCAGGCTGACTGTGTGAATTATATTTATAAGATAAAATAGTTGAAGATGAAGGTAGATACTTAAGCAATTAGGCCAGAGGCTGGAATTGTTGTTTTAAGGATGTAGGCTACAAAACCAATTTGTGTTCAGGAATGTTTAAGTAATTGAATTTCACAGTGTAAATTAAAGTCTCTTGCTATCATTCTGCATGTTGTGGGCACATGGTGATGCCTTGTGTCAGTGAAATGGCTGGGGTTTATTTTTCAGTCCCTGTGTAATCTTTAATGAAAACACTTTTCTGACTTGTAAAGGCTTGGAAGTAATAAACTGAACTGACCATTTTTTTCATTTGATGAAGCTTCAACAGAGATAAGAAGTAAACTTGTATAAATTGACTCTCATGAACATGCATAAAGAGAGAAATCATTCTATGCAACAAAGGGGTGGCATGGCTTGCCAAGCAAAGATAAGTAATTGGAAAATACAAGATCCCAGTGAGAACTCCTAGAATAAAATCTGAAAAAAACAGATGCTGTATTATGTTACTTATTATTATTTTTATACATAAAAATATAAATGAGATTCTGTTATACTATGTAATCAGCTATTCTGAAGTCATGTCATTATTTCAGAAGTTAAGATATTATTTTAAAATTAAGACAGTAGACTGCTTGTCTCATTCATCAAACAGCTAAGCTCTCATCAGACACTAATTTGCCCTGCATTCAGGTGGGGTGGACTAGCAATACTTGCTTTCACTTGGCTCACATGCCTGTGTATTTATTGTGGAATCACCAGTGGTTCCAAAATTACAGCAGTAGATTTAAACTGTATTAAACATCCTTACTAGGCTCAGGGTAACCCATCTTTTTTAGCTTGTGTGCCTTGTTCAGAGCACATTTGATGATGGGATGTGAGGTCTGTTCCTATCCACCACCAACATTGTCTCAGCAGCCCCCAAATGTTCCAATGTTCAGACCATCCTCTATTTAGGGTAATTTCTGGCAGTCTAAGTCAGTGTTGCTTTGTCTAAGTCTGTGGTTGCTGTTTTAGGATGTTTTTATGAGTTGGCTTAAAGGAATAGAAGGATCCTAACACAGATCGGGGCACCACCAGTGTTGTAGGCATTTGGAGTAGAATTCCAGCTCAGTCAAACTCTCCCAGCCCCAGCAACCAGATCTCTCCTGAGGGTAGAAAGAAATGTGATTGTCTCTAGCACTGGCCTTGCTGTTGGAGGTGTTTGAGGGGCTGTGAGCAGGCTCCTTTCTCCCTGTGAACTACAGGAACTATAGAGGAGAGCTCTTCAAAAGACTGGTTCTGCTTGCACTGATCTCAGCAGGAGTCCCTGAACTGAGGCAGCAAAATCAGTCCCTGTTTGAAAAATGCAGCATTTCCCATAGCACAGCCTGTCCTTAAAAACCAACCAACCACGAGTTTATCTGGTTCTCAGCATACACTCATTTACTGTATCACAGAGACTGCTTTGGGACAGTCCATGAGGTAACTTGAGTCTCCTTTGAGTATGAGCTGCACCATGGTTAGGGAGCAGGGAGCTCTCCTGTGGCTGCTGCAGTGCCAGCTGAGGAAGTTATTGCCACATCTGCCTGTTCCAACCCTCTTGGTGGGGCTTTCTGTCCCCACTGGGCTGTTCTTGCAGGTACTCCTAACCTGTTCCTGTCTGAATGGTCTCTGTCAGGGATGACCTATTGTTTAAACTGTCTTTCTGCTGCAGTGTGGGATTCAAACCCTCTCCCCCCTCTGTTTAGATCTCCAGTGCATTGCACTGCAGACCCCTTGAACTGTCTGGATGTATTGCTGTCAGGGGATGGAAAACTCATCATTCCTTCTGCACACTGCTGGGTCTGGATGTACACCCAGTATTGGGGGGTAAAAATATAGACTGAAGAATTGTTTTATGAGGACAGGAGTTATTTCATATCTTTGGGGAAAAAAATGGTCTCTCATTCAAAACATTTTTTAAAGCTGAAGAACATGGCAAAAGATTGTGGGTGTTCTCTGGTGTCATTTCTTGGGCTGCTTTGTTACCTTTCCCCCAGGCAGAGTTGCAGTTAGGTGATTCATGGAATGATAAGATGCACTTTCATATTCATTTGTCTTCTGTAAATAAACTTGGCCATTCTATTACTAATTTGGAGTTGCCATTTGGCCTGGTCTTTCCTGCCATCAGGTTCTAACAAGGTGTGTGAGCTGTCCTGTTTCTTGCTGGGTTCTCCATGAAACAGCCTCTCCCCTGCCCTGAACACCTGTCCTCTATTTGAGGATAAGGTGCTGCACCATATCACTGCAGCTTTCCTGTTTCAAATTTCATTCACTTCTGTTTGCAATCAAAGGAGCTCCTGGGTGGAGATTTATGATATTTATGTGCTCTTCTAATTAGTATAATGATTACACCTGTTTTTGAATAACATTTATAGCCTGCTTCAAAGAGTCCCATTAAAATCACTGAACTAGCTTTGAATTCTGAGCCTTCCATGCCTCATACAGGAACATTTCCAAGGGATCACACAATACTCTTACATCTGTTTCTCTACAAACCATTAAATTTTTTTGCAGATATTACTGGAAAACACAGATTTTGTTTCACACAGGCTTAGCTGTGTGTGCTGTTTCTTTCCTCTAGTATGGGGCATTAAAGATGGGTTACTCTTGTTCTGAAACCACAAAGGATTATTGATGAAATAAAGTCTCTGCTGAAGGCAAGGAGAGTTTTTCCATTGGCTTCAATCCAGCTGGAATTTCACCTCTGAAGTGAGAAATAAATAATGTAAGCAGATAGGAAAAACAAAAACAAAAACAAACTTTTGCTCAGAGTTCACAGCAATAACCAAACTCCTTTTAGAGGGCAATAAATGGAATTCACCTGAGACACAAAATCCTTCATGAGGGGTGTGATAGGTCTAGGCTCATGCTTTTGAATAAAATCTTGAATGGTCAAAGAGGAATATGAGATTTGTTTGATGGATTTAGTAACTGCTCCAATGTAAGTACACACAGTTCAGTGAACAGATTCAGTTTATAGAGGCATAATAAACATGCATTTGTCTCTCAATCTGCCATGGGTCAGCTTTACTGTGCATAATATGTATCATCTGTAAGCTGTGGCTGATACTTGCAGGGTTTCTTGATGGCATCTGATGGATTGTTTCTGAGTCAAAGTTTTACCATTCTCTCCATTGTTCTCTTTCAGAAATATTCTTTACAGACTGGATGACAGAACCAGCCAGTTTTCAGTATTGCTGGAGGCACTGGAGCACTGCAAACTACATCAGTCAAATGAGACCGTTCAGGCAGCCTTGTCAGAGGTGCTGAGCAGCATCAATTCAGCTCAGGTTTACTTCAAAGCAGGACTTGATGTGTTTGAGACTACCTTAGCTGGAAAGAAATGAGAGGATTCTCTGCATTCTAAGACATTTGTTTACAACTGGCTAAACAAAAGTTCAGCTTGGACCAGAATTGCTCTGAGGATCAAACGTTGCTCAGCCTTTCCTTCAGCTGGCGCTTAAAGGTACTGCAACATGTGGTTTAAGAAATGTAAAACAGTATTTTGCACTGTTCACACTATATCTCAAATGTCTGTTCCTGAATGTATAAAACCTAAAGAGAGGGAATAACACTTCAGAGGTGATTTTTGAAAGGACAACTGCTGTATTTTTGTATGTAAAGTATGTTTTTATGACCAAGAGCTCAATCTTGCGGAGTACCAAGCACGTCCTGCCATGTGCTGAAGCCCTGGTTCTGAGACACCCTAGGTGTGCACCCAGGGGAGACTTCCTCTGTCAGAAACATCTGACTCAAGTTTCTTAATGTTTTCAGCAAGGTCATCTTCTTCCTTACTCTGTTCAGAGTAAGTAGTGGAAGGATGTGGTGTTTCCATGGGTATCCAGCACCAGAGTGGAAATGCACAGAACACCTTTATGGATGCAATCCAACACCTTTACTCCTGTGGAACAATAAATACCTCAGTTCTGACAATACAGATAAACTTTGATTCTTCCATTTCTGTATGAAAATAAAGAATTGTTTTCTCTAATGCTTCATGGAGAGGAAATTTTTGTGATTATTTCAAATTATTTGAAAAGTGTGAATCAGTAATTACACTCACAGAGAAAGGAATTGAATGTTTGTGCTAAATGAAAGAACTGCCTTGTCTTTATAAGGCTACAGGCCTTACAAATTTTCACCAAACATTCCCAAAACATCTCACTTCAAGGTCTCTAAATTCCCAGAGAGCTGTAAATAGAAGCAAGACCTCCAAGTCCTGGGAAAGGTTTTGGATTCCATCACTCTCTGCCGCACCTCCTGCTGTTCCAGGCTGGATCATTCCATCAGGCCTGGCATATAGGACCTGGATCGTTGTCAAAAAAGCACAAGGAAAACATACATTCATTCCCTGCTGTAGAACCAGGAATTCAAGTGTGGAGGCACAAGCTGCTGAAGCATATTGCAGAGCTAAAGTGCAAATCTGTTTTTCCATTGGTAGAAGGCTCTAATCACACCATTGCCTCTTGGCCAAAGTAATCTCAGTGTCCTCTGAGGGGATGCTATACACATTTGAGAACTGCAGGTCTTAATAATATAAAGAGTTGAAATTGTTAAGCCCTATTTTGGGTTTTACAGTCTCAAATGATTCTAAGTTTGGAGCTTAAATAATTAATTTTATACTGATACCTTAGAATTTAAATATAATTTATTTGATGGAAATGTTAAATGTGTTGTTGTTACTCAGTTTGCGATGTAAACATTACAGGAACATTTCAGGTCACAATAAAAATGGAAAAAGTGTCTGTATTAATGTTTAAAAATTGCCTTCAGGAAAATTTCTGAGTGCACAATTTGGTGAAAAACTTTTTAAAGTTGACATAGCAAGAAATGAGCTGTTTACAGACCTGGGTTTCTGTTTCCAAAGTCCTTAGCAAAGGGGTCTCTCCAAGCAATGGCCCAGGACTGGGTGCACACAGCTGTGTTCTTGCTCCTTTTCTTCACAAGTTATGATTGAATAGTGGGCAAAAGCCCCCCCAGGCCTGACCAGAGGCAGAGCTGTGCTGTGTTACAGCAGCCCCTGCAGTGGGAATTTGTTCTGCATGGACTCAGACATCATTATCTCCCAGCTTTCTGTGGCATATGATCAGCAAAAGCTGATGGAGTTTCTTTTGCTAATACTGATACCAGTTCTGTTTAGTCCAGAGAGAATTTGGCTTCTGGAGAGTAACACTGTTTCTGATGTGAGTTCACCCCCTTGTTTGCATAGTTTTTATTGCTGTAAGATATAAGTGGTTGGAATATTCACATTTGGATTGTGTGTTTATTTTGGGCACTTGGGGAGGTACTGTGTATCATGCTACACTTGAATTGTATTTGTGACAGGGACCAGTCTTCTCTTCTAGAAGTTCATTGAGTGACATAATTTCTTTAGAGTGCTGCTTCACTGTGGAGCTTTCAATGGTATTAAATGATAAAGAGTCAGGTGCCATTAGGAGACCAAAAAAGAGAGATTAACACCTTTGTTAACTGTACCAGGTGAATTTAATAACTGCTTCCTCACCCTTAGAATGTTCCACCAAACCCACCTCTAATGCAACTGAAGTGTACTCAGCAAAATCAGTGAAATCTGGTGGGAGCAGCATCCCTCATGGATGATTTCTCAACCCTGTAATTCCCAAATAAAATATTTATCTTGTTTTCTCACTGATGTCCTTCTGTAACCACTTCTAAAATAGCAGACTCCAAAGTACTCCACTAGAAAAGCACTGCTATTGTAAATGTCTGTCTATTCCAGAGACAATCAGATGTCCTTGTTGGTGAGATGAATCAGATGATTGTAGGCTTTTATTTCAATGTTCAGATCTTACATATAAGTGAGTGCTCAGTGATAATATTTGTACCATTATAGCTTTGAAAAAAAAAAAAAAGCACTTTTGAGCCATATCCTTCCATTGATTTTTAAATCCTACCTATTGACTTCAAGGAATTTATAGCAAGTTAAGGTCCTAAGTACCTGGGTGCTTCTAACACAGAGTTTTTGCCCAACCAGGTGTGGAACATCAGCTAAAGGAAGGTGTTAATAAATCATAGCAGCTTACCCAGATTGACTTCATTCCTGGGTTGTACTGGAACAAACATAGCACCCTTAAAGGCAGAAGTGTGTTTGCAAATTGCCTGAATGATACTAAAAATGTGTTAGCTTTTCAGAGGCATCAATTGCCAGAGACAGTATAACAAGTGCATTGATTGCTGCTTAATCTAGAGTCATGCTCACAGTGACCAGAAAATCCCTGCAGCCTGCAATATTTGTATGTTGAGACAGCTGATAATAAAAAGCCAATAAGGCTTTATTAGTATGTATTTTAAAGAGTCCATAAAAAAGCTAAAGTACAATCAAGTCAGATGAATAGAAAGTACATGGGAGCTGGATTTTGAGTACTAACCTTAAAAAAGGCAGTGAATTGTTTTTTAACATCCAAGAAAAATAGTACCTGTGTGAATATGCAAACATACAAATGCCTTATGTCTTCAGAAGGTTGTGCAAACTTCAATTTACTTGCAGTGATGTGATACAGCTACATAAACACAGATGTAAATAATTACATGAGAAAATCAGCAAACACTTTGCACTGCCTCACTTACCTTTTAGGAAAGTGTTTCAGTCTAGAGCTGTGAAAGGAGGCACTGCAGCTGAGCTCAGTTCTTGCAGCAGTAGGTGGGGAAAGGTTAAATCTCAGGTATTACAGAAGGAACCACTGGAGGTCATCTATTCCAACCTCCCTGCCCAAGCAGCTAAAAGCAGCCTCCCAGGAAGGGCTGTGTTCAGATTATTGTTGAATCCTTCCAGGGATGGGGATTCCTCAGCCTCTCTGGGCAATCTGTGCCAGTGCATGGTCACCCTCACAGGGGAAGTGTTTCATTGGTCCATGGAAAGAGCTCCTCCAAATTTCTCCTTCTATTTCTGAGTTGTTAAATTATTTTAATTTGTTTAATTGCAAATATTCAAAAGGTAACCATCATTTCATTTAGTGAGAACTCTCTGACACCATCCCTAGGATTTCACAGGTATAATGTGTTGGAAAGTTTGTATGAGGAGTTTTTCCTTCAAGCCATAAAGTTGGGGTTTTTTAAGTCATAGAAACTAATGTCCTTATCTTTTGAGGCCTTTTGTACAGTCCCTGTCCCCAGTCATGGCATTTCTCTATACTCAGGAAGCTGATGGAGAACAAAAGATGCCTTAGGAAATGCAGGGAAGGAAATCACCCATCAGCACATGTGTAGCTATAAATGCATCAATTTTTTATCAAGTTTTTTAAGTTTACCCAAACTTTGGGGGCTCACTGTGGCTTGTGTTGAGGGGAGATGAAGACAAGGTAATTGTATGGTTCATTCTGGCTTTAAAAGCTGTTAGATGCTATAGAAATGTCTGGTCTGTGTTGTCCAAGGAGCAGTTCAGGTTTCCCTGGCAGGCCCTGCTGTCTGTGTCAGTCAGGGGTGGGCACCTCTGTGCTGCTGTCTCAGCAAACAAATTCAGTGTGGGAGATGTTCTTTCCCTTTTCCACTCTATAACATTTTAGCAGTGTCACACCAGTCCCAGGAAAGTGAATGACAGGAAAAAAAATTCATTTCAAGATGCCCGAGTTTGGAAAACAGCCTATTAGTGTTCAAAACAAAGTTCAAAACAAAGTGAGGTGTTGTCTTTTGGAGCTCTGAATCTATGGGATTTGAGATAGGGTCTCCAGCAGCAAAAGTAAATGCCTCAAATATAGAATACAAACATATTTGTGGTCTATTACATGTTATAATAATGATAAAAATTACTTGGATACCAATACAATGACAGTTTTGGGTGGCTTTAACTATCTGTCTGTTTTTTCTTCCTCTAACACCATCTTCTCCAATCCTCTGCATTCACCTTCTCTCACATCTTTTTGCAATCCATCCCTCACCACCTTTTTCTCAGCCATTCCCACTGGTTTTCTGTCTCCATTCTACTTCCTTATCACTTCTTAAGCTCCCCTTTAATTTGCCAGCCACCAAGTTAATCCCTCTCTTTTCTCTCTCTGATCTCAGTCATGCCTTTTGTTCCCCATTCAGTTCTCAGCTCACCTCCCTCGAGTTTAAATTATTATTCCTGGTACAGCTGACCATAATAAAGAGCTCAAAGTGGTGGAAAAGTCCTTCTCAGATCCAAATGGATAAAGTGTAAGGAGACATCATCTGTTAAATTCAAAATATTCACTTCTGAGTACATGCAAGCAGCAGGTTTTCAGTTATAGCTTGACTGAATAGAAACAGATTTTTTCCTATCTTCTTTCTCTCTAATGTCTGGACCAGGAAATTCCCTCAGAAATAGAAGTGTAGAAAGGTGATAATCTTGAAAGTTTTGAAATAAACTTTTGAAGTTCATTTGAATCCAATTCTGAAGCTGGATGAATAAGAAATTACAGACAAAGAATCAGAATTGGTACTACCTGTCTGCAAAATACAGTGGGCACTATCTAAGCATGGAATTCCTCTTTCCTTGCAGGAGCCATCCAGCGTTCCCTACATGTTGGCTACATACCAAACCTGTGTGTGTAATTATGCTGTCCTACAGTGTTTTACATTATTGAGGATGACAGGGACTAAAGCCACATGCACAAACCTGTACTCAAACATGCACATTTGAGCCTAGGAAGTGCCTAAGAATAATGAATACTCGTAGGAGGCAAAAGCTTTAAAAATATCTAAATTAGACTGTGTGTTTACTAAAGCTATGGTGCTGTTAAGCCTTTGGGTTTTTCCTAATTATAATCCCACTGCTGCTGGTTATTTCTACTATTGCTCATACACATTTGTCCTAACTGGAGAAGATGTACACCTGCATGGATTTGCAAAAAAGAAAATGTTGCCCCTCAGTCTTACTGACCTTCCTGGACTGTTTTTTTTTTAGCAGGGTTGACTTTACCATAATTACTTACCAGGGTACTATTCCACAGAAGCAAGGTCAGCAGAATTTGGCCACTATTCATGGAATTTCCCAAAATATTTGGTATCATAAAATGAATTATTTCTGTTTAATCTATTTTCTTTAGTCTCTCAACATAGATTATTACAAGCAAGATTGTATTTTTTTTTTTAATTGGGAGGAGTCTCTTGGTTAATGTTAAGTAAGCCCAGAGGGCAGAATATGAATGTGTATGTACAAGTGATATAATCTGGAATTAGCTTTAAACCTATTACAAATGTTGGATTAATGCAGACATACTTTTATAAACTTCACAGGTTGGAATTGATACAAGGGCTTAATTTCAGAAATTTAATCAGAATAAAGGCGTGGAACAGCAGTTTTGCTGTGTAAATGTAGTATATGCTTCCTCATCTGCCTAATCCATTTGGTTAAAAATAATAGGGCTTTATTTAAGCTGCTTCTCTCTGATTTATTTTCCAGCAAGCCTTTGAAAATGAAGTCTTGGTCTTTCCTTTTCTTTTAAATGTGTGCTGCCGTTAATGTTTATGGAACAATTCTCAAGTGTTCAGACAGTGTAACACCACCTTGTCTGATCACTTTTGGATTATTTGATAGGATTGAATGGAATTTCAAAGTGTGGTCTTTGGAAGAAGGTTCTTTACTGACTGTTACTATATATGATATATACCAGAGTGGCTGCCTTTACCATGCAGTGCTGTAGGTGTGCAATGTGATGCTTTGAGGCACTCATTAAGGAGAATTTTTATTTTTTTCAGTCGTTTTGCAGAGATGTGTTAATTTTCTCCCATTAGAGGCTGTACTCCCCTGACCATGCTGGTGACAGAGCAGTGCAGCACCAAGTGCTCTTAGCACAGGTACATGGAATACTGAGGGTTTGTCTGAGCTCTCAGTGCATTTCCAGTTTTTAATTAATGTCCCTTGTAGCCCCACTTTGCTTTTGTGTAGCACAGTCCTCATAACAGTGTGAGTGACCCCAGGGAGAGGTGGACAGGTCTGCTGACAGAAGCTGCTGATGCCCCTATCCTTAAAAAAAGTAAATAAAATACTTGGCAAGGACTTCCCAAACATTTGGTGTTTTCAGCCTGCACGCTGAGGATTCTGAAATAGTTTTGAATACTGCTTGGTTTTTTTTTCCATGCAGTCTCATTTCATGTTCTCAGCAGCTGAAACACCTTGTAGTGTATGAATCCACTAGAGGGGAAATAAGGAGATCCTTAATATTTTATACTCAGAGCAAATCAGATGAACACAAATTCCCTGTGTTTTCCATTTGCAGTTTGCATGAGTTAATATGCAAGATACTCTTATCACACATACTGTGTGTGATTTGGTATTCTGAGACAAATAGAAAATGAATGTGATTCCCTATCCAGAGGAACTATATTGAATTCAGGGAATGTTTCACATCCAAGCATCTTAACTGTGTGAGCAAGCACAAGTTAAGGTACTTGAAACAGATACTTTTGGGGGTTTTAGCAAGGTGTGCAAAATAACATTCTTCTGTTTCAGGGCAGATTTTATCATTGCATTCATCCCCAGGTGTGTGTGTTAATGTATTGTGTGTCCTCATTGCTGAACCTGTGAGAGTAATAATGCTCAAAGTGCTGTTATCAGTATCCATGCTCAATACAAACTGAGTATTTTTTTTTAGTCAGTAGCACCTTGCAGGGTTTACCTACTCAGATGAAATATGCAAGTATTTCTGCCTTTTGTATGCAAAAGAGCAGCTGTCAAGTTGTGTTACTTTTATCAAGCCTTGACACAGAATTTGAGACGCCTGAGTGATGACTCTGTCATTCCATCTACTTCTACATTTTCACCTCATAAAATCACATTGCCAAAAATAGTAGCTAGTCAATGCAGAATATTAAGTAACTACTTTCTTTTTTGTTGGTTGTTTTTTTTTTTTTTTGACAATGAAATAATATAAACTTGATGCAGTGATTTCTGGAAACCAATAAATATCATGTTATGTGGAAATGTGCAATGAAAGGTTGATTTTTATAACACTTTATAAAATGTTGAGTCTGAATAAAACAGCTTATTCGCAAAAATTAGTTTACTTTGTATCAATTTGTATTTTTATAGCATAGTGCAATAAAAAGAGAACATTGGCCATTAATGTAAATAGACTCTACACACTTTGATTAAGAAGCACATTTTATTTGTCCTGTGAATATGATTTTTGGAGTTTGTGAGAGTGTTTGTACAGAAGTCACTGTGGGCTGGAATTCAGTAAGAGGCATTTTGTGAAAGCAGAGTGAGTTAGACAATGCTTTTATCCATGGTTATATTGTTGCCAGAAATTAAACTGGAATATGAAGATGTGTATAATGTACATTGCACTGAATGGCTTGGAATTATATTCATTTGCTTTTTTTGTTTGTTTGCTTTTCTTTCTTATTTATAATTGCTTCTGCCAGTAAGCTGTAGCATATGCCTCTCAAGCTGCTGATTCAGTAATGGAGATCCCAGGGCATTAAAGCATAATGGGAAGAAGGAAAAAGGAAAGGAAGGAAAAAAAATAACTAGACAGAACCTCAGAAGCTGGGATGGGATAATTTACTGACAGGTAAATTTTGAATTTCCACATTTTTAGGTGCTGGTATATAGAAAGGTCAGATATTCAGGTAATTGGTCTTTCAGGTGGGAAGGAATTGTCCCTGTATTTCTTTGAGAACATAGATTTTGAAAACCAGTCAGAGACTTTGGGTCAAACACACAGTATTCAGGGTGAGACTCTTAAAATATATAAAAGAAAGCTACTGAACAGCCTCATTGTTATCTGAAGAAAGAAACCAGTCCATTCTGAAAATCTTGATTATATGTAATATTCAGATTATATGAAATTGAGATGATCAGGTTTTTCCTGTAGTTCAGAGGTCTAGAGATTATAAGGTGGGTTTTAGCTCAGGAAAATATGAATTCCATTTTTTGCTTATATTACATGAGAACTTGGAGGCTTTCGTGTGCTTACAATGAAGTTGAGAGGTGTAATAAAATAGTGCCATTGTAAAAGAATGTTTATTTCCAAATTTTATTTCCCATTTGTGTAAGGTTTTTGTTTTGAAACTGCTTTCCCATTCACCATATTGAAAGGAAAAGTAAAAGG
This sequence comes from Sterrhoptilus dennistouni, assembly GCA_013397095.1. Lineage (NCBI taxonomy): Eukaryota > Metazoa > Chordata > Aves > Passeriformes > Zosteropidae > Sterrhoptilus > Sterrhoptilus dennistouni. Next base: position 1,661,836 of record VWZU01006587.1, on the reverse strand, counting down.
AATACCTTGTTAATATGGCTAGATAGTTAACCTCATTTGATAAATTAACTCCCTATAAAGTGCAGCTCTGACTGGAATATCTCATGTAATGTTAAAGACTAATTTGTGAAAAAATATTCCTTCAGGATATGTTTCCTTTAAGCCTTGTAGACCTGTGCCATGAAAATAAAAGCCACCTGTACATCAGCAATTTTAGGTAAATCCCTGATATTCAATTCCTGCTGATAAATCTGTGGAAGTCAATACTAATGAAGAATGGCATTGAAATAATTATTAATTTTTTTCCTGGGTACCAATATCTTACTCTCTGCCTATGATTAAGAGATGGGACTGTTGTCCTCTCACAAGGGCCTATCTGAGCAGGCATTAAAAAAAAACAAACCATATTTAACACCGAAGTATTCCAAATAGTCAGGCTTGGTATAGAACAGAGAATTTCCCAAGAGAATGGAGCTATATATATCCAATCTTTTTCACTGATTTCTTTAACCTTGAGATTGCCATGGCATTAGGAAATACTTTTCTCATCCTGTTGTAGCAGAGATCCATGTGGGATTCAGGTATGTAGCATCATGTAATTATGAAGGCATTTGCTTTTTTACATGAAGTGCAGGTTTGGTAACCAGGAGAGTGAAGTAATGAATAATTTGATGCTGTCACAGTGAATTGTTTCTGCACCTGGCTGATGAGCACTAAGGGTGTAGAAACAGACTCTGGCCAGGCTCTGGTGGGACCAGCAGTGGGTTGGAAGTCCCAAGTGCCAGAATTGGGTGGACGCTGGGAGAGGCAGGGTTGGTAGGGCAGTTCTGGAAGTCCAGGTTATGCACCAAGAAGTGCAGGATGGAGGATTGGCTCTCTCCCAAACAGGAGAACAGGATGGAGGATTGGCTCTCTCCCAAACAGGAGAACAGGATGGAGGACTGGCTCTCTCCTAGACAACTCTGGTGCCTGTTTGCCCAGCCCTGAATCTGCTCTGAGTGCACTGCAGACCAGCTCCAGCAGTTCATGCCTTCAGATGAGAGAGGTGCTGAGAGCCACATGGATTTTGGGATACTTAGTGCAGACTGGATCACCATTTCCTTCCAAAAGGTGAGAGCAGGAATGGATAATCCCAGGTAAACTGAGTGTAAATACCTGAACTTAAAAAGCCTTGAAGCCTTTGTTGATGCAGATGCCCAAAGGCACCAAAGCAAAGATTTCTCTCAGTACAGTGACCTTGAAGAGTCCATTGACCTCATTTCTGTCCAATTCAGTGTCTGTGTGCTGCTGGGGCTGCTCTGGGTGCAGAGGCTGGGGGCTGTAGCTCGTGTTGAACACCAGATCACTCCTCTGGGGCTGTCAGCTCACATCAGGGGAAGGGCTGATCACTGCCTGGAGCTCAGCTCACACAAAGGGAAGTGTTCTGACACTGCTTATCTCACAATGAGAGGAGTCCAGTACGGTTTCTACTCACTGCCTCCAACTCCTCTCTGTATTTGAGTGAGGTCAGTGCTGTGCCAGAGAGGAATTACCCCTTTGGGTCCAGGGTTAGTTTTCCTGCCCAAAAAAGAATACACATCAGAACTAATGCCATGTCAATTCCTATTTCCTTTGAATATTTGTTGCTTTAACAGCAAGCATTGAACTTAAAATTGGACTGCTCCCTTGCACAGTTACCTGCTTTTCCTTTGTATATTACAACTCAGTTTCATACAGTGTCCTGTGTCCCCTGGCTCTGATGGGAGAGGAAGATGATGAGCACAGTGCCCCATCAGAACTGTGTATCTTCTGCATGAAGGGGAAAGAATAGGCAGAAATGAGTTATGAAAGCTGAAAATACAGGAATATAAAATATAAAACAGCAGAAGTGTTCATGTGGTTATGCAATTTGGAATGAAAGTTTAAGAAGTAGTATCTGGAGTGAAAGAAAGTGGATAAATATTGTGTCAATATTGAAGAGTAAGAATGAGTGAGAAGAGCTTTTGCTTTGCTAGTATAAACCTATAGAGATTGTTACATAGTGCTCAGGGAGAAACTTAGGTTTGAAAACTGCTCTTCAGTCCAAGCTGCATGGATATGTGCAGGTTATATTGTGAAAGAAGGTCACTGCCCTGTGGCTATTAAGACACTGAAATGTATAATATCCATCAGAAATGAGCTGTGATATTCCAGACTGGAACAGGGCATCCAGAGAAACAAGGACAAAAAAAGGAAGATTGCCATCTGCATCTACCACAAACAAGTTGACATTTCTAACATTAATTCTGTGTTTTTCCCTCTGAATAATCAAATACCTCAGTGCAGGATTCGTAGGGGTGGATTTTTCTCCAGCTGGGGTGACAGACAGGTGTTTGTCAGTGTGGGACTGTGTATAAAAGATGGTCAAATTATGTAAGTTTCCACATATGTCATGTGTCACTGCTTTTCCTGAAGTGAAAGATCACTGCTTGAACTGAAATGAAGATGCAGAACTGTGCTGGGAGACCTTGATGTGCAGGTGTTACTTATACAGCGAGTGTGAAAAATTGGAGAGTACCCCCACGCATGGAGTTCACTTTTTCAAATTCTGGGAGGATGACCCTCTAATGAGCACTGAGTGAGTTCACTTTCAGGACTGTGCCATTCATAAAGCCCTTGTCATGCTCTCCTAGCACCACATAATCAGGGCCCTGTGAGTGAGCAACAGCCTCGTGTTCATAGCAAGGAAATTTATTATCCTGTATGTAAAATGACAACTTCATTATCATTCACTATTATAAAATAGCAGGGAAAGTAGCAGTTGAAATAAAAAGGCATCTTTTAAAATAATTCTTTTTGCAGTAAGAAAATCCAATACATAAATTTGTGGCATGTAACATTTCTATTAATTTATGAAGAATTTAACTTGATGTTCCATGGCACACTTTGCTGATGCTTCATTCTTAGGTTTAGGGGTGACAATTTGCAGTGAGTGGTTGCAACATCATGGGTTTTTTCTTTAAACCAACTTTGTACCTCCTCACTGTGCATTTTTAGATTGGCAGAATTCTTCCTCACTTACTTTGCTGGCCATCCAAGGAATTGGTTCTAAGCTGTGCAATTTGATGCAGCTTTGTAAACTGTCTGCAGGTACTTATTTCTGGTCACAATACAGTGCAAAATATTTGACAGATGATTCATTTCTCATATTTTTTGCTCTTACTTCCATGAGGCCTCCACCATCCATGTGCAATTACAAACTGGTCAGGATAAGACAAGCCCGTTCTTGTCAGAATAATTACATTTACCCAACTTTTCTGTCATCTATTAGCATTTCTGAGAAAAAAGTCTTTTCAGAATATGTTAATTTTTCCTCAGATTGCATGTGCTGATGCCCATCACTTTATAATTGTATAATAAATGTAAATAAATAACTGAGCATGATGAGTAACTCACTAAGTAGACATAGAACAGGTGACATCATCAGGTGTGATCCTGGTGTGGTTAGAAGGTCCTTCCCAGTACTGGTAATGTTGGAATTAGCAATGATAACTGGGAAGGAGAGTTAAGTTCATTGGGAAAGAGAAACCACAAACCATCAGATTTACAGAGCAAGGATGGGAACAGCAGCAAGCTGAGAGGGCTAATGGAACAGTTGGTTCCATCATAATACTTTAGTAAGTTTTTTTAATAGCTTTTCTGCACCAGTTTTCTTTGCAGAGAGTTATGGCCAGGCCTCAGCCAACACACTCCAGGGATCTCCAGCCCAGCCCACGTAAGGAACTATTTCCAAGTTTGTAATTACTTTAAGCAAATCTCTTAAGAGGGGGCATTGGCTACTGCTGCAATGCAATCCTTTTTGGAGAAACATGTCACAGAAGGTGTTTGTCATTCCAACACTGTTAGGCATCCATAATGAGTAATCAATGTAATGAAGGCTGAGGCAGAAAGTTGTTCTGAACCTGTAAGTAAATTTATGAGGGGAAAAGCTCACTGTTGTAATTTTTCCATGAGATAAATTGCTGTGTTGTGTGATGGCCCTGGGAGCTCTCAGCTGGCCATGTCACAGCACCCTTACACCTAAAGAGGTTTTCTGTTTTCCTCTGCTGGAGATAGTGGGACTAAGGCAAAGGGAGATTGCTAAGAAAGAGAAATGCAGGGGTGCTTGGGGGCTCCAGCAGAGAGCTGTGACTGCTGGACTCTCTTTCTTATGCCTTTGTCAAACACAGAGATGTTTTGCCAAGATAGATTTCTCTAGTCAGGGAACAGTTTTATACTGGAGGGTTTTTCGTGTTGTTTTTTTTTCCAAGAGGATGTAAAAAGACTTAAGAATTTTCTCCCTGACCAATTGTATGACACTTTGGATAAATCTTTATATGCAATAATACTCAAGGACCTAAGTAATACATCATATTTGATCTGACCCGGCATAAATCATTTATTCATGATATATCATTCATAACTTGATTCATTGACTCATCTTTAGACAAGACAAGGTCAGTAGAAAAAAAAAATGATTAAGCTTTTTGCCTGCAGGAGGAAGAAGCTTAAACAACAAATTCATCTTCACATCTGACCTCATGAAACTTGACAGAGAAGATTTTAAAAATAGAAGTAGACTTAAAAAGCCAAGTTTTACTCCCAATTACACTAGTTTAAAGTCACAGTCACTCCACTTACAGCAGAGCAAATGGAAAAGGCTCTACAAGTCAGCAGAATGACTGGAGTTTGTACCATCAGGGATGAATTTGACTCTGAAAAAGGGCACTTGGACTTCTAAAGCTGAACATCATGTGCCTGAATATTTTAATGGATCAAAGATGGCAAGTCAGACTCTGTACCCACTCATATCATTATAAATCTGATAAGATGACATGAAATTTCAGACCAGTCAGACCCCCTGGCAGGCTGAACTACACAGATTCCTTGATTTACAGTTAATGTTTGCCTGTGTTACTATTGGAATTTTATTTCAATGTACCTGTTCCTCCCTGAAGTGTCCTTGAGGGCAGCATCTTTAGGACAGGTCACTGTTTTGTTAAATAGCAAAAAATGCAAGAGTATTTCATTTCCCAGCTGGGTGTCCATGGTCCCAGCAGCATCTGACCCTTGCCAAGCCTTTCCTCATAAAAGGGAACAAAATCTTCCTCGTGTTCTGCTGCAGCCCTGGCAGTGTTTGTTGTGGAATAACAATTATGAGAGGAAATACTACCCCACTCTAGGTAAGGTAAAGGAGATCCTTCAAACTAATTTAAATTTTTCCATGTGCTTAAGCATCCTCAGGACACAGCATTATTCAAGTAAGTGTCTATTTATTCTTAAGGCTAATAAGTGCCATTATTCTTAAATTAAGCAAACTAAAGCAATTTGTCAAAATTGATCTTGATTCCATTTGGTAGAATTTTCAGCTTCTTTGCAGTTCTCAGGGTGACTGAGGGCCTTTATCAACATGTGAAACTGAAACACATTGCCTTTGGAATTCTTCTATTTGTTTTTAAGTAACAGAGATGGAAATGCTTAATAGTGAAAGTGGCTGAAATCACCATTTTATACATCAATGAACCTGCATACATATGCAAGCAAAAGACAATTATACTTCAGAAAAGAAACAGAGTTTAAGGTAGTAGGCAGGGTTTGTTCAGAGAGGGGTTTGGTGAGGCTTCACTTAGGTTTTGGCTTTTTAGATTTCAGACTGTTTTATCACAGAGTAGCCCACCAAACGTTATGATTATGAGTGGGAGCTGCAGACTCCTTGAGCTGTGTGTTTCCCCTACATATCAATCTAGAAAACTGTGCTAAATAACCTAGAGCTGTTTGCACATCTCCAGTGCTCAGCAGCCTTTAAAATGTCTCATTTCTTTGCTCTCTGATTGTGCTTTAGACAATAGCATAAATCAGAAATACATTAGCTCAGGGCATGTGGTGTTGTTTTCTTATATCACAGTTCTTAAAAAGAACACGAGCTGTATTTTCTTATAGGAATAAACATTTTAATCAATTTAATAGTTTTAAAGATAAATTCAGCCTACTGACTCATATAAGTACCACACACACAAAAAAATTACTGTATTTCTGTTCCATTTAGATTCTTCTGCCCTGCCAATCATGATTTCCTCTACACATAATGACCCTAAAGGAAGAGAAGGGCAGTGGCTCCCAGTACTAACACAGTCATTTAGCAATTCCTAAAGAATGTGGAATAAGAGAGCAACACACTGATTTTGCCACAGCAGGAAATAGCCAGCAGGACTCACTCATGGAGAGAACAGTTTCTCTGAAGCCTTGAGCCTTAGATTAGAGTGCTGTATGTCTTCCTGCATGACTGCCCCCTTGGATAGATCCTAAACTTATCCTGAATTCTGCTTTGTTTTGAGCAGGAGAGACAAATAAATTGCTCAAAGTTGGGCTGTTTGTTTCTCTGTGTGGTGACTCGTCATGCATAGATTTCTCTTCTGGTGTCATTGAAATTCCTGCAGAAGATTCCTAATTGCTTCCAAGGACATTGTGGGACAGACACTGTTCCAGTGACACCTTCCCTTGTTTCTTTTCTCTTTCTCCCCCATTCAAATGAAGTGTTACACTGATATTCTTATCCAGCTTGAATGAAATTCCTGATAAAACTTCATTGGGTTTGCCTGAATAAAACATTTCTGTAATATTGTTTAGTTAAACTTTATTATCTCATGATTATTTTCTCCAGCCTAAAGCCTTTCCTTGTGGTATTCTTTTCATCAATGCCTGGGAATGTCTGGTTGAACCAAGGCTGTATTACCTGAGCAAATGTGTGTTTTCATTCCAGTTCATTCATATTTTATCCATTGCAATTTTTTTTTATTTTGCTCTCTTTCGTCCTGATAAAAATATTTCACTGACTAACTGAGTTAATTTGTGCTATTTTTTCACAGTGGGATTTTAGACCAAAGCCATGTTTGCTTAGAATTGAAGACATTATGCTTCCTAAATAATACCCTTTAACTTGATACATTTTCTTACTTAGACACACTTAGCTATATATTTACTTTACTTACTATATCCTTTTATTTAAAAAAAAGATTCCAAATCGAGCAAATGCCTGTGCTGATAACCCCAGCCCAGAGATGCATGATGGTTCAAATTCAGGTCTTTTCTATTGCATTTGACACATAGAGGAAATCAGTTTTACAGGTCAGTATTAAATTTATATATAAACCCAGCACCAAGCACATAAATTAAATGGTTTGGTTTTTTTAAAAAAAGAAAGAAAAGAAAAAAAAAGAAGGAAAGAAATTGTTATTGATTCCCTCTTCCATATTGCATCTTTTGAATGAGTAGAACTCTGCTATAAAGATGGGAATATATCAATCACCATGTCTGGCTGTATTTCCCAATTGCTGTTAAGAACAAAAACTATTAATACTAAAACATGGTGCTCAACGAATAAGGTCAAATTCATTCTGCAGCTATAGTGACAATATAATTAATGAGAGATCTGTATATAGCAAGAAAGGAGAATATTGACCCATTAATACACATTTAAAATCAAAGACAATTTATCTCCTGGCAATTCTAACACGTGTTGAATGTTACAAGAATTTTTTTTCTCACTAAATGAAGGACAGAAAAGCCATTTAAAAAATAAAAGTGGTTGAATCTATCAATGATACTTGAAAGGCTGAAACTTGAGCAGCATCATACATCAAAGCAGAACAGGAAGAGCACAGAGGGATAATATCTGGAGCAGCTGGAAGGCTGCAAAGATCTGTTCAGAATTTCAGGTTGGATAAGTTCTTTATCCTGTGCAGTCAGGATTATTTTTCCAATGTATGTATATGGGGAAATTAAGCATTAATGCAACGCCCAGAGCTGTTCATGAGAATTCAGGAGGAAAAGCCTCCAAGATCTACAGTCTACTGTAAAACTGCTTTTCTGCATGAGCCAGGGTGGCCTGGGGAAGGTAAAGAAACTCTTTAAACCAGCAGGAAGGTGCCTGCTGTGCTCTGTCCTCAAAGGCAGAGCCCCCAAGTAACCAGGGAGTTACTGAGACACTCCACAGGGCCTGAGGAAAAGAACAAAGCAAAGTGGTGCCCCAAACAATCCTGGTCCACTGTGGGAATGCTCACAGGTTTGTTGGTGTGGTTCTTCCAGAGGGAAACTATTGCATTTTTGCTGAGCTGAGGTTCCTCTGCCATGCTCGCCATGGTTGTATTTCTCTGTCCTGCAGGTGAAATTGTGAACTCTTACATTTGCTTTACTGTTTTGCTTGGCATAAATGTTTGGGGTTTACATTTTTTATCCTAGTTGACTTGGAACTCTCGCTACAAGTGGTGAGGAAATCCTTTCCTATACAATTTATGTATTATCTTCATTAATCATAGAATCCAGTCATTTCTTGAACACTTCCAGGGATGGTGGCTCCATCACCTCCCTGCATTATGAAGGCATCATATTTTTCAAATTTTCTCCCAAAAGGTAATAGACTCATATCCATACTGTGGCTGTGCCAAATAAAATAGAGCAAAGTCTCCTGTGCCAACCTCAGAGTTTTTATCATATTGTTCCCTGTGGTAAGTTCAATAACTCTAACAAAATCTTTGTCTGTTTTTAAGAATTCTTCTGTGCAATCTCTAACTCAAATAAATAACTAAAAGACCTCTCATGTTGCACCAGCAAAAAGAGTATCACATAACTAAAATACTTGTATTCTGCTAAAGCTGTATTGCCACTGTTAGGGGAAGAATGTTTCTAATTTTCTGACATTGTTTATTGAAATTATTTAGGAAATATATCAATGTTTTTATTGTAAAGACATCAATCTTAAAAGTCTCTAAATTTGGTATTTTCAAGAACTCTTCAATCACCTGCAGGGGATCCAGATGATAATAAATAAGGCATTTTTGTATTTCTTAAACCATGCTGTGAGTATATGGAGGTGAGAACTTTTTGCAATCCATAATCACAATATAAGTAGAAACACTGGGAATTTGTTTTGGTCTATCTCAGAAAAAATGAAAGGGGAAATTAATAGCTGGGATTAATTTCTTCATCGTTTTTGGAAAAGTAATCAAAAACTATAATTCCCTCTGCGCTTCATTTCATATTGAAATTTCTTTGTCACATTAAATATTTTCTGACCTCACAAGAATTGAGGTGTGAGTGAGTGTGAGTGGGAAAATGGAACATCAGCTGACTTGGGATGAGTTCAGTCATCCAAATTCCAGGGAAGAACTGGCTGATGATGCTTAATTGGAGTTTCTACCCATGACAAATATATACATATAGTTCATATAAAGTTTTTAAATTTTCCATATCTTTTTTTCCCATGAAAGTCATTAAAAGGTATAAATGCAAGTTGTTGTTTGTTTATTGGTTGGGGCTTTAACTATAATATTAATGTAGTATTAAATTTAATGTAAGATTAAAAATTAGAAACAAGTTTCTCCACTAGGTACCAGAGAAGGCAGAACATTAAGGTGAGAGAAGGAGTAAAAGAAAATAGCTTTGTTTGGTTTGGGGTTTTTTGTTGTTGTTTCTGATTGTTTTCATGCCATGTATCTCATTTAGCCAGCATAGTTTGCTCTCTGGGTTGATCATTACAGAAAAATAGATAAGTACTGCAAAAGTTATATATTTATATATAAAATATGATTTGTTTTATGGAAAATCTATAAAATGCTACAGCTGTGTCTGAAATGAACCAAGATTCATAACTTACTGAGTGCACTCTCTCTACTTAAAGCAGGTATAAATTCAAAGTTAAGTTGCCTTAGTTTTTTTCTGTGTTTAATGTTGCTTTTTTCAGTTTTGACCAGCCTGCAATTAATAGCAAAATGCAGAGAAAATGTGAATTCCCATTAGACAAAACCCAATGTTCTTTCCAGGTTTAGTGCAGTCAATGTAGTGACAATGAAACATATTTCCCATGTATCCTTAAAAATTATCTCTCCTTGGTTTCCATCTTTCTGCTGGAACAGTGGCCTTGAAATGGATTCATTGTGTTCCCATTAAATTTATTTTTAGCAAGTTTATTATATAGTACTGACATTTCTGTTGTTGGCCAAATACTTGTGTGACATTTTAAAGCCACATTTTTTTCCAAATTGAATAATGATCTGTAAGATCTGCACAAAAATTCCAGATCCTTTCAATATTTGTGTTATTTCTAGGAAGAAGCGAAGTTGAAAGCTTTCAAAACGTGGCTTCAATCTGGATTTCTGCTCCAAAAGTCTGCCTGAATTAAATATTAAGTGGTCTTTTCCCAGTAAATTAGGAAGAAATGGTGAGTTTGTGATATAAAGCTGTTAGAAAGATCTGCTTAGTGCCAGTGCCTGGTTAGGTGGCTGATGTCAGGATGGTGCAGGCAAAAGCACCTTGTTATGCCTCTCTCTAGGCATTATTTGAGTAAAAAATGAGAATTTAAACTCTGCAAATTAAATGGAAATCAAGAATCTAAATTCTTTCACTGGCTGTGAAAGTTCCTGACTAGACAAACAGAAGATCTCAGTTTTCTAAAGGGGTCATGAAAATCTCAGATTAAAAATATTATTTAGTTGCATGCATGAATACATAATTTTATGTTGTGTGAGGGAAGATGGGTAAAGCAATATCTGTGTGAGAAACTAAGTCCAGTAATTAGCTTTCTTTCCATTTGGCAACAAATAGCTGTGCAGTAATATCAGAAGAACATTACTGAAACTAATTTTCAGTAATGTGACTCCTTGATATTACAAATGCATGAAACCCATTAAATAAAGTTAATTGAATTTTAAAAGGCCACTTACAGCTCACACATCAGGTAGTTTTCTGTACCACATCATCAGAAATATTTCTTTGTGAGTGAAAAGCAGAACAAAAACAGAGCAACAAAACCAAAACAACTCCCCCTCTGCCCTAGACTGATTATATTTCACGCCCAAATATCCTGCTCTCCATGTGCTGGCACTTCTTGTTGGATAAGTCTGTTCCTGACCCCAGGTACACAATGAAGTGGTATTTCATAAGAGTGTAGGAGAAAAGGATTCCCATGTCAAAGAAACAGATTTGAGGAAAGAAACCCCAAAATCTCATCGTGTGTGAAGAGTGAAGAAGAAATTAGAGAGGGATGAAACAAAACCTGATGAGAGGAAGTCAAACTATAACCTGACCCTGCAGATAGATGTGAAGACAGTCAATATTCTACACTAGAACAGTTTCCTAGTGAGGATTAGGAGCAGCCTTGGAGCTGCTGTTCTGCACAGGGGAGGAATTCAGCAGATATTTGTGCAGAACTGGGATTTACAGAGGAGCCATCCACTTGCACAGTGGAAGGAAACATTGAAAAGTTGGTCTGAGCTGTTGCAGATCACCTGGCCAGTGGGAGAATCATAAAGACATAAAATACTCTGAGTTGGAAGGGATGCACAAGGATCATCAAAGTCCAGCTCCTGGCCTGTGGACAGCCCCAAGAACCCCAAATCTGCCCTTGTGAGAAGAGAGGAAACCTTCCTTTTGCCCTTGGGAAAGGCCAGCTCATCACTGGTGCCTTTATTATCAATTCTTCCCCAGGATCTTGGCTCAGCTGTCAGTCTTGCCAGTGCCCTTGGGTTTCAGGAGCTGGGTCAGCGTTGTCACAAACCCACATAACCACAACTTAACCCCAATAGCTGCTTTTCACAGGAAATCCTGTGGGAGCCACAAACCAGTAAAAGATGCAATCACTCTTGGGCTGCAAAGGAGATGAGAAAAATTAATAATCAAAGCTGCATAATGAGCAGAATGGCCGCTTATTTATGGAGGGTGCATTTTCATCTCCAGCAAGTGAGGAAGAAATGACTTCTGAGAATATAAATGAGGAAAATAAAATACCTCAAGATCTTTGGGAGGAAATTTTGACTTATCAGATAATGAGCTCGCTTTTAGTGATGAGAATGATAATGATTCCATTACTAATACTGATAACAATAACAATGGCTCTGTGCAAGCTTAGCAACATCAAATGGTTTGCATCTGGTAAAAGAAGAAATTGTTAATATAAAAATAAGAAAGACATGAAAAGATGCATTTTTTGGAAGCAGCGTAGACACAAAGCCTAACAATGATAATAAATTGTAAGAAAAAAACCAAAATTCGTTGTTGTTATTATTATTTGCAGAAACTAGAATAAAATCGTCAGGTTTAGGAAACTTGAATTCAAGCCTATGCTACTCCCATCCCTGAGACTGAGTGCCATGATAAATAGCCAGATGGCCAGAAAGATTATTAAATGGGCCAGGTTTCAATAGCCTCATCACTTGGGGCTGTCTGGAGGGGGGAAAAGAAAACAAACAGACAAAAAGCCCCAAAACACAGACTAAAGACTCTGTCCTTAGTCTTCTAGTGGTGAGAACTTTCTGCTTCTTGCAGATGATCCAGTGACAGATATTGCAGCCCAGTTAGACTGAAACGTGTCCTCCTTTCCCTTGATAGCAACAGAACCTTCTCATAGGCACCAATAGGCATTGGAAGGAAACCAAAATTATCAAGAAGATTGATAATGACTGAAGTAATTGGGTTAGTTGATTATCAAATACACAACTAAAACTGCTCCATAAATCACAAACTGCCAGATTGAGCCTCAAGGGAAGGTTCTACAGAGTCAACATGAGAAGTTATGTTGATACAGAGAATATTATCATCTGCTGACATTTACCTTCCATCCCTTTATCTAAAACCATGCCTCTATTAATTCATAATCTATGATAAGTGAAATGTACATCAGAGGACTACAGTAGGTAATAAACCCTGCATTGTAATTTCCAGCTGAGGTAGTCAAAGCTGCAGTTTTAATGAAGTTCCACTTGGAACTCAGCAGGGAGGGAGTCAGTGATTCCAGTGGCCTTTAATGGCAGTACTTCCTCTGTTGATCAGAGAACCCCACCTCATGCCTTGCTTGTAGTTCTCACCAGTAGCATTCAGAGAAGAGATGAATTGAGTTAAACATGGGCTAAAAAGAGTGTTAATTCCCTGGAATTTTCTGCTGCTGCCCTGTGTCACCATGGCTGCAAAAATACCTTGCACATTATGTGAATGCTATGCTGCTTATTGAGGGAATTTGGTCCTTAGTGAGCAGCTTCCAAGCAAGTCAGGGCTGGCTGGTGGAATAACACAAGTATAGGACAATTTAAAAAAAAAAAAAAAACATGAAAAGAGCCCAACCAAACCACAAACCAGGTCAGGGTTTTTTTTTTCTAATCTTTCTCCTCATTAGTTCATCCTGGCAGAGGGAAAGCAAATTTAAAAAAAGAGACCAAGGCATGGCAGAAAAGTGGTGTTTTCTGTGCAGTGAGTGTTTTCAGCTGCTCTCAAGACATGCTTTGTGTCAATTGTACTTAATATTATACAGCTGTTCTAAGTGGTAGACTATTAAAAAACCCTCTGATTTCTCTTTGTTGTAGTTCCAAGATTTCCTGTCCTAAAGGAAATTGGTTTGGATGCAAATGTGGAAAAAGTTGTCTAACAGTTCAAAGGATTTTTTTCCAGAAAAGTAGTCACACTTTTGCAGTAGAATTTCCTGTGAGTGGAAATAAAATCCTTCCTTCTTTTAGTTAAAGTATTGGATGGATTGTCAGCCAGTGAGCTTGTCTACCTGGCTCAAAGGGATGGCTGAGTCTCATCCAACCTTTCCTTCACAGTCACAACACCAGGACACTCTCACTGCATCTCTGCTCCTGGGGGTTTTTGGGGGTGGGTTGGCCTTGAGCTGTGGTCAACACGCAGCTCAGCCCTTCCTTACCAGGATGGGGTGGAGTCACAGAACCACAGAATATCCTGAGCTGGAAGGGGCCCACGAGGATCAAGTCTGGCTCCGCAGAGAACAACCCCAGGAATCACCCACAGCCCTGTGCCTGAGAGCCTTGTCCAAACATTCCTTGGACTCTGTCAGGCTTAGGGCTCTGACCACTTCCCTGAGGAGCTGTTCAGTGTCCAGCCACCCTCTGGGTGAGAAACCTTTTCCTAAAATCCAGCCTAAACCTCCCTGACTCAGCTCCATGCCATTCCCTCAGGTCCTGTCACTATCATCAGAGAGCAGAGATCAATGCCTGTCCCTCCTCTCCCCCTCATGAGGAAGCTGCAGACCCCAATGAGGTCTCCCCTCATCACAGGGAAAGTGAGGTGAAAAATTTGTGAGTCAAGATAAAGAGAAGGCAATCGCCTAACTATGATTATTGCACACAAAACAAACTCAACTTGAGGAAAATCAATATATTACCAATTAAAATAGAATTGGATAGAGAGAGACAATGACAAAAATTGAAACCACACCTTCCTCTCATCCCCTTATTTTGCAGACTCAACTCCCACCTCCCATCCTGTCTGTGGCCACAGTGAGTGGGGAATGGAGGCTGAACTCTGACTCACTGAGTGCTCAGTGGGGCCAGAGCTTTGAGAAATACACAGTAAGTCTTACAGCTGTTGGATTTCACACTTCCTTTCTCTTTCTGTGGTTCCTAAATGAGCTCTAACTTTGATCAGTCTCTTTGGCTGGGAATGGATCTTTTTTCTAAAGAGCATCTGTGTGGGTTGATTTCCATACACAGGGGCAATGGTTTTGCCTAATTCGACCTGTAAAAGGAGAAAGAAAGGATTGGCCAACATATTACAGAGACTGTGACTACATGAAATATATAGGAGAGCTTTTAAAAACTTACACTGATTAATGGCTTGTATAAATTTAAGCAAGGCAGTACCAAATGCAACTATGATTTATCAATATTTAACTGTGAGATGGAGAAGCCATAAGTGATCAATAACAACAGACAATTAGGAGACTGAGGTAATTAAGAGACTGGCAGTGGATGGCTCTAATATCCTCACGAGAGAGCCCTAGTGATGATGATGGTAATGGGCAGCTGTAGCAACTGCTCAGCATCCAGCCACAGCAATGTCAAAGGCACAGTGGTGGCTGTGACAAGCATTCCCAAATCCTTGGGCTGGCCCAGCCCAGCAGGCCCTGCTGTTGGTCCTTGGTGTCCACGCTCACAGCTCAGGGCTCCAAACTCACATCACACTGTTCCTGAAGAAGGAATTGCTTCCATGGCCTTGTTTCCTACCAGTGAAGGGTTTTAATGCTGCTCTGCTTCTGCTGGTCCCACCTTGGTATTTTTCTGAGTGTTCTTTCAAACCCTCAAGAATCCATAACCTCTGGCTTTCTCTTCCCTGCTCCCTCAGTTTCCCAGGCTGACAGCTCACTGTTTGTGCTGAGTCACTTTCCTAGCACAGAGGGTTTTCCTTTTTCCCAGGACAAACCAACTCCCATATTTTCCCATTTCAGTATTCCATATTGACATTTGAGTTCCATATTCCAAAGGCAATGTTCCTTTCAAACAGTTCCTCTCCCCCTCATTCTGCAGCTGTCCTAACGATGCTGTTCCTGCATTATTTTTCCTATGTGCTATTTATTGTGTTAAATCAGCCATTTGTTAGTTCAGCAGTTCTGCTGCAGTTTGTAGATATTCCCGGGCCTTGAAATTATGCAAAATCAGCAATTTGGTGAGTTCCTGTCTCACCAGAAGTAATGCCAAATGTATTTTCACAGGGTTGGCAAAAATTAAGCCAAGGCCCATCTTGTCTTTAATGATCCCCTCTCTGCTACTCTGGGACAATATTATGTTAAGGCCTATCCAGCTCATTGGTTCCCTTCACCTGAAATAGCAAATTATGATGGAGCCCATCAGCCTGGCTTGGCTCACTATTTCTCTTCCTTTGCTATGGAAAAAAGGCATCTATGTTGTTTTTTTGGATTTCCCCTTACATTGCCTCCATCAGGAAAGCACGTAAAGAGAACTCACTGGCAAATTTCTCAATTTAGAGAAATCATTTCAGCCTTATTGATCAACAGAAAATTAGCTGCATAGCTTGAAAGTTGTTCTTTATCCTCTCTGATACAATTTTTGTTGTTTTTCCCCCCCCTGGAAATACATTAGTCTTAAAATATTTTTTTCAAACAAATGGCAAAAAATCACTGTACCCACAGTGTCTGATTCTGTTGCATACACATATAGTAGTGGAAGCTGGCATGGTACAATGACATATTTAGATGGGCAAACAATTGAAATGTACTTTATGTTCTAGATGACACTGTTACCTTTTGAGATACTCAGAGGGAAAAAAAGCTGTAAAAAAGCCAGAAACCAATTCATCTGTAACTGATGACTTTGAGAACTCTGCAATTTTTGTAAAGGCTGTTGCCATTGTTGGACACAGGACATACATGTGAATTTACTGCTGTTATGGTCGTGTCATTCTTGCCAATGAAATGGAAAGCTTAGCATTAAAAACAATACATTATTGGTTTTAAGATACATTTTTATTAAATAAACACACAGTCAAGGTGGCCAAAATAACTGTAATTTTGAGCATAATCTAATTTTTGTTTGTCTTTAAAAGCCCTTGGAGTATTTTATGACCATCCAGTAGAGGGTTTTTCAGAACAAGGCCCAGGGGAAGAATGGCACATCCTTCCTTGCTGTTCACTTTACTATTCTTGTAATGAACCTGTTCTACCAAACTCGTGAGTACCAAAATGATTTCTATACTTATCGTAGAAATGGCAATAAACTACTTCATATTTTGCAGTTTGAGATTGTTAACTCGCTCAGAATACATTTTATTATGAGGAAAGCATAGCGTGGACAATTTATGGATTAATAACAACTGAAAAAAGTTGGTTATGGTTTAAGTGAAGAATGAGTCAGTCCTACTAAGGAGCAGCACACTTTACTACGAGGTGGGAAATAAGATATTTGTGGAGAAACTGTGTAGGTGCACCAAATATTAAATTTTGAAGCATTGCTTTATTTTAACATTTTAACAGGCCTATTTTAACATTAAGCATAAACTAGGGCAGGTTGTTTCAAGAAATTTATTGTCTACATTGAAAGATACTGGACAATCTAAATCTTGCTTATATGGCTTAGTGATATCCTGCTTCATTTTAGATACCATTTTAAATAGCCAGTGAGTCATTTGTAATAAATAAGTGTGTGGGGAGTAAAACCATTCCTGACTGGTTCCTTGGGAACACACCATGGGTTTTGCCACTGCAGATCCTGCTCTGTTCTGTAGTGAAATCTCTGATTAAGTTCCCTATCAAAGACTGGATCAGTTAATCAAAATCACATCGTGCCTACAAAATCTGTTTTACTGAAAAAGCTGCAGGATTTAAATGATCAGATTATAAAACACCCAGGTGTTGTGTGGGCTTGTGGGTGATTCTCCTTTATCAGCAGCAGGAAGAGTCACCAGCTTTAGCATCAGGATACCTGCAGCGCTTACATACATCGGTCAGGTTTTCCAAAACTATGCCATGGAAACAGCTCCAAGAGAAACAAAATCAGGTGTTTATGTGCCACTGGGTGAAGGGTAGATGTCCTTGGACCTCCTGACTCTTGTCTTGTAAGGATGGATTGGTGGGGTTTCTTTCTGACAGAAAGACACAGCAGCCCAAAATGACACCAGATGCTCTTGGGATGTTCCCCTGGCCCAGGCTGGTGTCAGGGATCTGCTGCTTCCCTGTGCTGGGGGTTTTGCCTGCCAAGTTTCTGATTTTTTGCCCCACAGTTTCTGATAGAAACTGGAGAATTACTGCTAATTAGAATCAATACACTTCACATATGTAGCCTATTGTTTTCCTAAAAGTGTTTTGAAGGATTTGTTGTACTTGCATCCCTCTGTGAAATGCATATGGCAGAAAGACATTTGAACCTGCAGATATACACGCATCTATAATTTGTGTGTGCCCCTATATATTTACATATATATGCATTATATATATAAATATTCATATGTAAAGATGCACATCAAATGCTTTTATTTTGCGATTCTTGTTTTCATGAGTAAGACAGACCTTGAAAAAGCCTGTGAAACCTTTTGAAGTGTTTTTAGGAAGTTTCCAACTAATTTATTACAGATTCTTTAATAAATTTACATTTTAACATCCCATTAAAGCCTAATTATTTGGAAACAACCAAAGAAGAAAACCCAGAAATAAAACAGGGAACATTTACAGCTCTGATATAAAATGTTTGCTATTTTTCTATAGTTATTTACAGCTGTGTTGTGGCTGAATTAATGAGTTAATTTATTACCTGTATATGAGTGTTTATTGTTGGTGTCATTATCATGTAACTGTAATTTTAATTAATTCCTTGACAGTGTGTCTGTGATTTCTGTGTGGAACATTAAATGTCAAATTGGCTTTCTTTGTTGCCTCATTTGTAAGTATTAAAGTATTTATGTACAGAACAAAGAAATTAGTAACAATTACTGTACGAGATCTATTGCTAAATGAAAGCAGACTGCAAAAACCCACCCTGCTGAAGTTTAGAGGACTTTGGATTGTTTACAAGTTAGATTGAGCACAGAACATATGTTTGAATGCAAAAAATAATAATCTGTGTATCATTGCTGCATGTGTGTCTGTGTGTGTCTATTTAATGATTTCCCTCTGATTTTTGAAGAGCACATTATAAAAGGATCCTTTTTAGAGAGACTGAGGCAGAGGTGGGCAACTGCACTCACATCATTGGTGATTAAGTGATTTTGTACTTTTATTTATATTTAGATTAGTGAGAATCAGCTCTTCTGAGTTTATAAAGAGTCCTCACTTTCTAATTATTTTCAGAGTAAAAATATTATGAGAGTCTCAAAACCTGAGCATGTCAATCAGAATTATTATTATTATTATTATCATTATTTGCATTTTAAGAACATGTTCTGGCAGCAAAGGAAGTTCTGTATAGTTGCATAATTTCTGGACTAGCTCTGAAACTCCAAATACTGCCCCATACCTTCCCAGCAGCAGGAGGAGCAGTGATAATAGTGATATTTTGGCTCTGGAGCTCTGGTTTTCCTCTTAACCTTAAGCTGATTCTCACTGCAAATCTGGTTAGCCACTTTTATGTCAAAGTACCATCAATGAACATAAGGACTAAGAAAGGTATGCCATACAAGATTAATGTTTTCTGGAAAAAAAAAATCTATTTTTTTCTGTTAGAAATAGACTACAATAGGGTTTAGGCAAAACTTTTGCTTCTTTCAATTTTGTAATTACATTTCCCTTTCCACAAGCAAGTCTTGAAATGACTGTATTCTGAAAGTTTGCAAAACTGCTAAGCTGTGAGTAGTTCCTATGTCCTGTAATCCTTGTGAAGTTCCTTCCCCTTTTTGTACTGGCCCAGACTAGAATTTACAGCCAAAGCTGTTAGATATACTGAAGATATTTTAGCAGAAGTCACTTTTTGAAGTTGTTGAAGGCATGGACACAAACCTCAAGGGCATAGCTAGATCCAATTTTGAGTGAAAGTATTTGGTAGTGAACTAGGATAGGAAACTTATAATTTTTATTCAGAGTGGTCATCCTTATTTGATCGATTATTCAAACTATATAGTTTTTTTATTATTCCAATTAGAATATTTTATTCCTACCACCAGTTGAAATTTAAAATAATAGATATAAAATACAAGTTGGGGAAGCCATTTAATTAACACAAAAATTGGAAAACATAGATCCTAAGAAATAGGATCTATGTTTTAAATTTTAAATAAGGTTTATGTTAAACCTTAACATAATTAAAATAGGCTAAATCTTTTAATCTCTACATCTACTTTTCATTTATACATCTATTGATAAACAATCCAGGAGCTGCCAATGACTTTATGTAATGCTGATTGCAAAAGAAAACCTTATTTCTAACAGCAGAAAAATCCACCCACGTGGAACCTTTTGAGTGGTCCAGAGAAGCGTTTCTCTATTAATGAAGCTTATTTGCATGGTAAACATGCTTATTTTGTGTTTTCCTGTTTTGGTGTCATCTCAGCTTTTCATTTGCAGATTAAACTGGCAACTGAACATGGAGGGGTTTTTATATAAGCCTTTTTTTTTTTTTTTTTTTTTTTAAGTTATGGTATTTTTTTGATCCAGGAGCATTACAGATCAGGATGCTGATCTTTTATGAAGTTACCATTTTGAGGTTGGTATTATATTACAGCATATGGCTAAAAAGAGGCCAATGTTAAAGGGAATAACAAGACATTTCTTTGGGTTCAGATATCTTCTAAGATTAATGCAGTGGTATAATTAACTAAAAAATAACAATGGATTAATGCAGATCTAAATGAAGAGTGTTGAGTCCGCAAAGTTGCCATGCAGTTACTGCAAGAGCTGATTGCAGTGTAACCACACACTGAAGAATTGATTTCATTTTTCAAAACTTTTTTACAAAATCTGAGCCACAGCTCTTTCAGGACTTGCTTATCAAGTGGCAAGTTTAATCTGCCTGGGTGTACAAATCCTCACATTTGAGCTTCCATAAATTAAGGCTAGTTTGACCTGGAGCACAACACTATGGTAGTTCTCAGTTCCCCTCCAGGGCAGGGAACCTCTGTTCTGTGCACAGGGACTGCAGATGAAAGACAGATCTGCCCTGAAGGGTTTCCAGCCTAAATAGACCTGACAAATAATAGCAGGAAAGAGCTGTTATTCATATTCTCTTCTTACACCTGGAAAACTGATTCACAGGAGATGTTATGAAAAGCCCATAAAAGTCAGGAGAAGGCTCCCAGTGACTTCAGAGGATCTATGATGTTGTACCAGCCAAGCACTTAGGGACATGCTTAAATGATTGTCTCACTCTGAGGCCTGTTCCACACCAGGTTTGCAGAACAGGCTGGAAACTGTATTTCTGGTGCCAGTGCTGGATGAATTACCCACAAATGCTGTAATTTTGCCAAACAGTAAATCTATTTATGGAGGCTATTCAGTCTTTCAGCAGTTAGACAATCCCATATGTATGGGAACATGCTCCTTGCATTTCAGCTAAAGCCCCCAGATCTGATTTGTAGCCCATGAAAATCAATTCAGTACTTCAGCAGTCTTTGCCTGCTGACCCCGGGGAATTTTAATCATTGATACAAGAATTCCAAAATTGATCTAATGTTTAAGAAAGAATTTCTTCCCTGCTACCAGAGAAAATACTGGGTTTCTATCATCCTCAGAAATGTCTTACTCATTGTCTCTGACTAATATACAGTAAAGTAGGTCATAATCTGGGGCATCTGAAATATCAGTGCTAGGAAGCCTTGCATGCAGCAGCCAAGGGCAAGTTTCTCCCCCCTCAGTGCACTTCAGATCTCCCTTGCAGGGTCTATGTTCATCTCCTCATGGGTGGCAGCAAGAACTCAGCCTGAGCTGGGGGACAGACTGCAAGGAGGGAAATGGAAAATCATCCAGGGAGTGGGAAAGAAACACCAATAAAATTGGGGTGGTAGCAAGCCAGTTAAAGAGAGGCTGGCCTGTTTCTGCATGCTGGAACATCAAACTCATGTTCTGTTGTGGTGGGATTTATTAGCATCACTGAACATCATTAATTATGCAAGGAGACAGAGCTCACACCATGCATAACCAGACACATACACAACATCCTCCTTGTTCCAGAATCTTTATCACCTCATATTTTCATGTGGCCAGATGAGAATGGTCTGGAGTAGAAAATTGTGTTTCCAAGGCACCAGTCAGATTTGTGGTTTTGGCTAGAGATACCTTTAGGAATGAGAAAGGAAAGGAAATCGAGGTCAAAACGCCTTGTCATCCTCACAGGGCAAGGGCATGGCTGATGTTTTGGTGACTGAACTGGGGGAAGAAAAGAGAGAATAACGAAAACCAAGCCAGGGCCACTGGCTCAGATGGATACAGAGCACTCTGCTCTGTTAAAAATAATTTAATGAGAAAAAAAGTGTTGGAGAACGAGATACATGGTGGACAATGGAGGGGAGAAAAAGTGCCCTTGCACTTGATCAACCACAAAAGTTCTGTGACAGCTTCACCACCAAGCTGAGAAGATTTAACATTGAAATAACTCCCCTGTCCTTCAAAAAAATCTTCCATGTCTCCAAAATATGAATTGCATAGGGGAAAAAATTAATTTAATACAAACTCTTTACTAAAGTTAGCAGCAAATATTTAACTACCCATGCAAGGCAGGAAATTGCAAGTTTAAGACTGTACCTCTGGACTGTGTCATAGGGCTCTATATATTGTGTTAGATCACAAGTGACATCAAACCTGAGTGATCTGCAGCTGTGGGTGCAGTCAGAGGTGCAATGTGTAAGCACGGCTTATAGTCTCAGCCAGGACTTGGACTACAAGAGGACTATTGAGGATTTTTGGGACTCTTGGGATTTTGGGATATTGAGGACTGTTGGAACTGAAGTGGATCCTTACTGTTATTATTCTAATGTTAAATGTTTTTGCTAAATTTTCAAAGGAAATATTGTCTCCTTGGATGTCCAGCAAATCTTTAAGAAAAGCTTCACCTTGCATTAAGAGTAAATGCTGTAAATTGTATTTACTTAAAATTTGTTTTTGTTGCTGGAGGCAGACCAGTGGCAATGCATGGGTAGCATTTTTCAGTTTTACAGCGGGTAAATAAGAGTCTTTAATGCTCTTCTTTTGAAAGAAGCATTCCTGTTTTTCATTTTTTACATAATGGGAATCTGCCAGTTTTGCCTCAGTTTGTACTGGGTGTTTCTCCACGCCCTGATCGCTGCAGTTGGTCAGAACACCTGCAGCCAAAAGCTCTGCTAACTTGTCCTGGCAGCTGTGGTTTGTATGCCTGTTTCTGGCGTGGTTGCTCATTTTGCTTTGTCTTTGAAGTTATCTTAGGCTTGCTGTTAACAAAAATGTGTGATTTTCCCTTTCCGGAATGGTTTCTTTTCTCACTGACTGACACAAATCTCCCTTAGTTGTCAATGTTCATTAAAAATCTTTGTCTCTTACTCTGGACTTGGATAAACATTAGTGAGTTCCAGGTTCTTTTGCCTTCCTGCAGTTTAAGCAATTCTCAAAGCATGCCATAATGATCAGTGGCAATGATAACCCCTTTGCTTCTCACTCCCTGGGGAGGAGCTGGATGAAAGTCCTGTGAACTTGCCTGATTTTTATGGGTGCTGCTGGTAATTAAGGAATCATTTGAACAGAATGATGAATTTGCTGAATTTGAACAGAAAATGCGTCATTTCTTGCCTGTTGTGAGCGTGTCTGGTAGGATACAACCTCTAGGACCCAGAAAGAAAAGTCCTATAAGGTTTGAATATTACTCATTACAGTCTCTAAAACTACCCAAGCACATCTGCATTGCAAACAGCCATTGATAACCATTCCTGTTAATAATGTGGAATATCTGGCTGCTAAAGAAAATGCAGCAGAGGCTGGAAACTTGGAATCTTACCAGTTTAGAGAGTTCCTCCCTGCTTTCTACGGGGGAAAATTCATCTGTAAGGATGGAAGAAAATAATACTTTCTATTGACATTAGATTAATAAGAACAGGAAAATAAAGACTGACATTTTTGGCTATTATAGGATGCTGGTGGATTTAGAGGAGAGCTGTGTATTTCATCCCGAGAGGTTCTGGTACAGAATAAGCCCTGTGATGCACCAGAGGATCCGCAGGGGTGGGGATGCAGCTCCCGAGGGAGGATGGAACCTGTGTGGTTTCTCCTGGGAGGCTGCACAGCCCCGGGGCTGGGGAAAGCTCCCGAGGAGTGTGCAATAACCAACAGTGCCATCTTGTGAGCAAAGCCCACCCCTGCACGTCCAGGAGGGAATTCAGCAGCAATAAAACAGGCATTTCTATGCTGGTGCCTTTCAGGGGTGTCCAGGCCTTTCTGAGCAGCTCCCTGTTCAAAACTCCAGGATCAGGGATTGTCTCCTTACATGGACTGACTCCTGTTCTGCCAAATCCCTGATCGTGTAGGCAGGTCCATCTGGTAGTTTATCCTGTAAATCAATATCTGCTATCAAATACAGAAGTGCACAGCAGTGTCTTACCTCCTTGCATCCCTTGTGACCTTCCTTCCTGGCTTTCTTATTGTCATTCAACGAGTAGGAGCATGCAAATCCACCATGAAAGGCATTTTAGCAAATAATAGTCAATCCTACTTTATGAAGGGTGATTTATGGTATTATTTCTGTTACTCGTTATTGGCTCCATTCCTTGAGATGATGAAGGACCTATCTTTATTAACCTCAGCTGGCTGAAAACATTCCATCTATGAGTTTTTTCTGAAGAAATGCATCTCTGTAGCTCATGATGGAAGGCGTCTGTGCTGACCCATCAGCGCCGCTGTGACTTTCAATATATTATACTTAATAACAGATAAACATCCTTAGCCAGAAACAGAATCCTGCACTGCAGCTTGATTACATCTGCAAAGAACAGTGATTGCCCTGACTATTTGAATACAAAAACACTGAGTGATGGCAAGCGAACACAATCTGTTTAAAGCCCTGCTGGTGAAATACTTTCAATGCTCAGGTTTGTCATTTTCCCAAGGTGTGCTCCCCTCAGTGATTGGAGCAGATTTCACAAATCTGGGTGGAGAGATGGTGAATACAGAGGCAGTTTTCTCTGCAAACTGAACTTTTCAAAGTAAAAAGTGGGGCCAAAATGGCCTCATAAAATATTGCTGGAACAATGCAGTCAAGAGGAGCAGCCGCTGTGGATTTCTTCATGCCAAGGCTGGATGCTGCCTGGAAGATAATGTTTGGACAAATGTAACTATTGTGCTCAAGCAGAATGATTGTGACTAAAAGAACTACCCTGATGCATTGCTGTTATTTGCTTTTAAACCCATTTTAAAGAACTAATTGATACCATTAAATTTATTTTTTAGGGAAAAATCCTTAATCGTGAACAAAGATAGTATAAAATTCAGTAAAAGACTGAAGCCTTTGATGACAAATTTATTTCTACCTTTGTTCCATTAGTAGCCTCTGTGTTTTGAGGGCCTCTGTGAGTCTCACTGATATTGATTTGATGCTCTGGGTCTGCAACAGGTCAGATGAGATGGATCTCTTGTAGATATCACCTGGGAGGCCACAGCTTGTAGAGTGCAAGTAGCAGCATTCAACTTCAAAGGCTTGCTAGAGTTTTAATGGGTAGATATTACAATAACAGGTTTTTGTGGGATAGCCAGAGTTTTCCTCCTTACAAGGCCGATTAATTTAAAGGAAAGTAGTAAGGAAAAAACAAACCAAACTCAAAAAAACCTAACCCAAACCAAACCAAACCAAAAGAACCTATTCAATTATTTCAGAACTCTTCACCATTTTTCTTGTGACCAGGATATTGTAACATTTTTGTTGTGTTCTCATGTAGAAAGCAAATAATTTTCTTTGTTAGGGCATAATTGATTTATATACAAACATATACATATACTGTATATATTGCTGATGCAATACCCAAAGGGAAAGAAAGTAGCAAAACAGACATTTTGGTTTGTTTGTTGTCAGGAAATGTCATGATTCATCTTTCATGAGCATCTGCAAATATGCATCTGCCAAATCTATTTTACTAAAAGCTTGTTCTCAGCCAAACATATTCTCACCCCAAGAGTACAACATTTTTGATTGACAAGTAGAAAAGGACTAATGATCATTTGAATGTCTCTACACATTCCCACACTCTCATTTTCTGCTGCACAATAGGAACAAGGACCATGATTCACTCTCACAGTCACATGGTAGGAATAACTTGATTGTTTTTCCAGTTCTGGACACATCCTTTTGAAGTGACACAGGGGGAACAAACAAGGTCTTGCAGGATGAAGAGCAGGGCCCACCCTCAGTGGTTACCTTTGCTTAAAAATTTAGTTGGTTCCTAACAGTAACTCCAGAGCATTGCATTCTAACCTGCATGAGGCACTACTAATGAAATGAAATTTATGGAAGTTGGTGTCACTCTTGCTCTGCTATTAAGAGGATCTAGGGCAGTCCAGGAGTTAAAACTGTGGTAATTATCAAGGCTCATCAGGCCACACAGTTTCCTGTTTCTCTCTGATTTCATTCAGCTCCTGCTCTCACACCTAGAGAAGAAAATTTCCATTAGAGATGTGCAATGAAATTGTAACCAATGTTTTAACAGGCTGAACGCAAAAATTGCACTGGGGCATTAAACTAAAGTTTGATGTCTTCTAATAAAGATATTCTCTGGTTTTCTGTGACTACCCTTCAGTTTGAGACTAAATATTGCAGAGCACATGAAGTTGCTGCTGAGCTCCCTGACAGTTCTGAGCCACTCTGTTGGTTTTCATTAGGAGCAGGGCAGAGAAGGGAGAGGAACTGTTCTTATTTATTTTGGCAAATGGAGTTGTCAACATCTTCTAAGATCAGCAAACAGTAAGCACAAACTGGGGACATTAAACTTCATGTAAGATCACTGAAATAGCTTTTGTCCTATGATTAGGATTAAAACTCAGGTATTTTAACATGCAGTGCTTCTCTCTAATCTTGAACTCCAGGTCGTTTCAATATAGAAATGAAACTATGCCCTCCAAATTGCAACTAAATGTGGGTGACATGACATCATAGTTTCCCATAAGGATTATTTTGGGGTACTGTGAATGATAAAGCACAGAAAGATCACCAATTATTTCCAAGTATCATTTTGTAGTATGAGAAATTAGACTAAAAAAAATTTTAAAAAGCTGTGCTCCAACAAAATTTGTTGACTTTACTTCCTCATCCTTAGTGGTGAATTGAGAGCATTTCATTAGTTTATATTGTGTCTCCTTCGTAGACAGTTCCATTTCTAACTTAATCTGCTTTTTGCTGGAGAAAAAAGTTGATTAACCTCATCTTGTTTAGTGTTTAATTGTATTTTTATCTTCTCTCTAAAAGTAGCAAACCCATCAGTAAAATGTTTTGGGGTGCATAAATTCCCTGTTGCTCCCAACAAAAAAACATTTAGAAGGATTGTCCCCTTTTTACTCTTTTTTTTCTTTGGGGGTGGGGGACATTGTCTTCATTCCCAAAGATTAAAAAAAAAAATTCAGAACAACAGAAGAACAACAGAACCCTGTGTGGTTCATTTCTTTTCTAATGTGGGGTGAATTTCTGAATGCACTTTCTGTGCTGGAAATGCAAATACCTGTTTTGGCTAACTCCTCCCCATCCTGCTGCCCACCCCTCTGGGGTGCAGATTAGAGACATGGTCTCCTGTATAAAAAAGGATAAGTGAGTTAATAAAAAATAAAGTACATAGGAGGCCAGAGTAAATGAAGCATATAATTTTTTCATGAACTGGTCTCTTAAGTTTCATTTTGCAAGGCGTCGTGATTTCCTACATATTTATGAAAATATGAAAGACTGAACTCAATGCTTAATGTGCAATCTACTTAGCAATTTTAAGTAAGGCTGTATCTTACTTTCCCTGTCAGGAAACCCAGAATGTTCTGCAGGCACCACCACAAATGATAGCAGGATCTGTTACGAGTTTCTGCAACACTGCAAGCCTTCCTCCAGAAATACTTACAGAACAAGTCTACGTGCCAGTTTGTGCTGTTTGGTAACATGAGAGCAAAAACATTGTCAAAACTGATTCTCAGGGATGGAATGTGATCATTCAGGAGTAAAAGTTGCTTAAGATTGATATCATTGTACACATTTAAAATAAAGTACAGCTCTTAAGAGAGACGGGTGAATACAAACTTTTGAAAAACTTATGAGATGGAAGTGGGGGTTTTTTCTAACACCCAAATGGTGTTTTCAATCTTGAAAGCTCTAAAGCAGTTTATAAAGATAATTAGGCATAAATGTCCCCATTTCATAGCTGTGCAAACAGAGGGAAACAGTTCTGTAACCTACTTACCAAAATCTTACAGAGGTAAGCAAATCTTGAGCCACCAGATTGCAAGCACTGGTTCGTTAACATTGCTTTTTTGTGCCTGCTTCTTTGTAGCTAAATTAATTAATATTGATATATCAAAGCAGCAAAAGTAGACCTAGATCCCAAGCTTGTAAGACAACCTGTTTCATTTTTGTGTCAAGTTACATTTCTTTGATAAGACATCAGCTTCAGAACAATTCAATATATTTCAGTTCTGTTGCAGGCTTTGAATACTTCTACAATTTCTATTTTCATGGAAAATGAAGGAAGCTGTGAGGCAGGAGGTAGCACTGTGAGAGCATCAGACCCAGGAATGGTGCAAGGAACCATCCAGGAGGTTGCAAGGCTTTCAGGAAAGGTGCTTGTACACACACAGGCTTTGCAGTTTTCAAAGTACACAGCATATAGGCTCCTGCTTTAGCAACATCTCCATGACAACTGCTTTATAATTCATGCCACATAATATATAACTTTGCCGTTAAAAAAAAAAAGAAAAAAAAAAGCTCTGCCAACATGCTAACCAGGCCACGTTCTTGAAAATTAAATGAACCTGAAAGATTTTTTGGCAATCAATTAACCATTAAATGAAGCTTAAGGGACATTAGACAGTAAGAATGACAGTATTTATGGCTTTGATGTGATCATGAAATCTCATTCTTTGCTTCTCCACCATTCTCACCATTTCAAATCCCTATAATTGATACTGATGCAACATTTCAGTCAATAGCTATAAAAGGGAATGAGGAGCATGAAATGGCTCTTTGGCATTTAATGAGTAAATACAATCCCACTGAGCTTCGTATTGCAGAATTTTTTGCTAATCAGTCTTTTTTTAAGTGAAGGAGTAGAACTGTTTGAGGCATATCAACAGGTTTGGGGATTGGCAAACAATAGAATGATAGCAAAGATAATGGGGAAAAGGTGTTCTAATGCAGTGCAGAGAATTAAAACTATTAAAATGCCTTTCCCAGTTATTGCTTCAATGCCAAGGAAACCAATCAAATAAAACTGCTGCTGTAAGATTAATAGACATTCTGAAAGGTACGAAATGCAGTGCAAGTTTAGTTCTGTAAATTTACCAAGACAAGAAAAATTGTGAGAGGGAGAAACAGATACCAAGTTTTTACTGGCCATATCCTCCTTGAAGAGGCAGAAGAAGGAAACAAGGGTAACAGGAAAAAACAAGTTTTATGTTCAATGGATTCTGAGCATCTCATTAGTTGTTCTGGTTTAATTAACACCTTCTTGTTTTAACTGGTAATTTTATTTTAAACATCAAGTCTAACGCAGGGATGCAGGCCTTGGCTCTTTCACAGATAAAAAGAAGATATGAACCCATCATAAGACTGCCCTCTTGCTTTTATGATGAGTTTTATATTTGGAATTGTGTGTTGTAATGTAGAGAATATGTATTGATTTCAGAACTGAGGAACAGAAACTGCACAAGATATCCATAGGAAGGAATTATCAAATGACAAATGACTTTTGTTGGGTTATAAAATTCAGTTAAAGAAGCACCAAGGCAGAGAAACACATTCTGGAATGAGAAACACAAGTACAAAATACAAGGATCTCCTCATGAGATAAGTTACTGACTTAAGTTCACAGGTTTTAGCTACCAGAAAGACAAGCTTAACTCCCCAGTGAGACCTAATGCAGAAAAAATTACTGGCCAACTGACAGCAGCTGTGCAGAGCTAATCCCAAAGTAAGGTGTTCTTAAATCAGAAACACATGATGATTTTGACTTTTTTCTGAGTATCTTTCCTTACTGCATTTCCTCCAGTAGACAAGAGGAGAATTGAACTAAAACATCCAACAACAGTTCAAAATGGGACTGGATGTTTCACCCTTTTTTGCAGGGCTCCAGGTATGCACTTTTATGTTGAGATTTATGTGACTCTGAAGCAGAATTTACAGGGGTTTACAGGGAGGTGGAATTTTGGTTTGAAAATAGAGGGATCGAGTCTATTCTTTATTTCATCTGTTCAGGGGTATATACTAATGTATATGGTGGGGTTTTATTTGTATTGACTGTCATGTTCCTCAGTTACTGGGGCCTGTGCTTCTGCAGAACTCAGAATTTAACAGCGGGGGAGTGGAAGAGGGAGAACATCTTGTACAGCATAAGGACAGTTTAATTTTCCACAGCTAAGAATGGTTTTACAACTCCCAGTAGACTTGAGCTGCATTTTTCTTTTAAAGAAAAACAAAAAAAATTAAGCTATTCTTGGTAGATTCTGCAAGGCTCCTAGTCAAACTTCTGCTTTCTGTTTTAGCAGCAGGTCGCATTAGAAATATTTAAATAAGGAATGAAGCAGGCAATTGCACACAAATATTGATGCCAATGATCAGTTTGTTGTTGACTATTCCAGCCAGAGTAGCTGGGGGTCTGGGCTGAGTGAGGTTGGCCCTTCCAGAGAGGAAACTTCTCAGTAACAGCAGTGTGAATTAGAGAACTCTTTTCTGGTTTAGTTATGTTGACCACTGAAAAATATTTCTTTTTTTCTGACCATCTCATTCCATCTTTAACTTATTCCCCTAACCCTGTGTATTTATTCCTTTCCATCTGCCTGCAATCCATATGGTTCTGGAATTTCTCTTCCCTCGTAGATGCAGCATTTGCTCTGTTAATTTTTCCTTTTCTCTCTCTCTTTGAAGACCTGCTGCCGTGTTGAACTGTCCTCCTCCATCCCTGTCTTCAACCTCCATCCTCCTCTTAGACTTCTAGACTGTGCTGCTGAACATCCTGATATTTGGGCTTTACACAATGCTAAGAATGTCAGTGTTTAATAAATATCAGTATGGGGAAGGCACAGTTGCCATAAGAGAAATAAATAGCTCAGGAAAAAATCGAGATACTGCTGCCTCTGCAATAGCCACTGGCTGCACTGACTGTAAAATGTAACTGAGACCTAAATTGTCAGGTTTGGTGTGTGCTAAAGAAACCAAGCAATGTCACACAAGCAGATGTTTACTTTCCATTATCCTGGCAACCCCCAGTATGTAGATCCTTGTGGTGCAATGTAAACTCCTTTCAAGATGACATTTAAGAGGAATTTAATCTGTATAGAGTGCTAACAAACTGAAGCACAGCGGATTTATTCATTTAAGAGAATTATTCATTTAATTTTTGCCATTTAGTATTTATATTCATTTACCATTCATTTATTCTCTACATTTTTATTCATTTATTCATTTATCAAATATTCATTTTAATGGTTTTCATTATCACTATAGTAACTGTAGGGACAGATTTGCAATAATTTTATTCCTTAAATAGGTTTAGTATTGGAAAATCTACAGAACAGGGTAAGGCCACTTGCTTATCAGGTTCATTCCCTTTTCTCAGAGTTTTTGTCCCTTTACTCCCCTTGTTTCTTTACAGTTCTCCCTAATTTCTCTTAAATTCCTTTCTATGTTTTGTGACAACAGCTTAGTTCAGTGATATTAGACCAAATGCTTGACTGATGTGAAGTGCTGAAATCTGAGTGTGTTATCCAGGGCTTTGGACACTGATTTAGTCTTCTTATTTCTCCATATATTTTTCTTTTATTTTCCCTGTAGAATGGCTTTTCCTCACAAATTCACCTCTTATTCCCTTTTAATGCCAGTTCCATTTCTATGTAAATGAGACCCCTGCAAGCCAGGGAACAATGGCTCTCTAATCAACAAGTGTTTTGAACTACAGCAGAAGAAAGTCTAAACCTCTGAAAACATTGGCTTCTGTGTATGAATTTCAGCACTGAGTATTCATGTCTTTTGTATATATATACATATATATATATATATATTCTCTAATATGGAAACAGTGGATGATTAATATCTTTCAACTTCACTAAGCATCCAATTGTGCTGTTGATGAAAACAAGGATCATCTGATATCTTTTGTCCAAAGCCAGATCTTTTGAGTTGAAGTTCTAGTTCTTTTGTTGTAGCTATATAGACAGATCAGTGCTTATGCAGTTGAGTCCTTGGAGTATATTACCTAAAATATACTAAAAGGATATCTTCCTGTGTGTAGTGAAACTTTATCCTGGGGAGCAGGATGTTCACAGATGAATCCAGGCTTCATTTTGGTGAAGGATTAAGTAGCTTGTGGTTTTTAACCTTCCATCTTCAGTGAGCCCCAATGCCCCAGAAAACACCTCTGTGACTTCTTAGTGCTCCTTGGCATCACAACTTCAAACCAACGCCCGGATCTCATCTTCCCATCTGAAACTTTTCTTCCTTAATCAAACACTGCATTTGAAACTAAAAGTCAGTTTTCTTCAGCCAACCCTAAATTCAAGCATCATGTAATCTTTCACAGCATATCTGTGCTCTGAGTTGTGTCAGAAACTCTGGAGCTGTGTCAACAGCAGAAACACAGCTGGAATACTTCCTGATTGCTTGGTTAGTACCTATAGTTAACACTTGCAATTTTTTTATTATTAATGTTAGAATAGCAAGAAAACCCCTATCCTTGTAGAAAGCATCATGAACTGGGTATTCCCTCTAATTCTATATTAAGTAAACCAAACTGCTTTCAGATATTTACATTCAAAAGGCTATCTTTGTTAGCAGAAGAGCTAGAAGTAATTTTCTTTGCAATGAGATCTTAAGTTTGCAGAGTGTGTTGTGACTCTGCAGCAAAAACTCTTCATATACCCCGACCTGAGGCTGCAACTCTAATTCTGAGGACCATTGCTCTGGAGACTTTTTATCAGCTCCAAAAATGTCTTATCTTTGGTAGTGTTAACTGCATAATAAGAGGTCATTTGAAATAGGCAATGTCTTCTAAAGGGTTTATAATCTAAAGCCCACAGTTGTCAATGAACATTCATTGATTTCAGGGACTCTGAATCCAGGTATTTATTCATAATATGTGGTGTTGGCTTAGTAATTTTAGCAGTATTAAGATATGAGGAAATGGACTGCCTATTAAAGGTAGACAGGAATATTCTGGTGGCATTTACTTTGTCAGATAAAGCCTTGGAATTCCTGTGAATCCAAATATTTTTCAGCAGTCTGCCTCCTTAATTAACCTCTGCCTGAGAAAGGAATCCTTTTTCCAGTTCACCTATCCAGCTCCTGAGAATTCTTGTAGCCCTGGAGAGGAAGTCCCAGGGCTTTTGGAGGGCTGCAGTTCCATCTGTGGTGTTGCAGCCTGCAGGAGGCTCGGGTTCCTCTTCCTGAGGCTGATTTCTCTGAGGGTGAACCTGTGAGGTTAGACCCAAACACAGCATAAAACTTCATTGATATAAATGTCTATTCTTCTTTACAGTCCAAATAATTTTCTTCTAAGTATTAGAAGTTCCTAAAAAAAGTCGGGTATTTTTAAATCACTCAAGGAAACCTATTTAAAAAAAAATAATAGTCTGATCGAGTGTCTGATCGAGTTTTTAGGTTTGAGAGAGTTTCCCTTCCCTCCCCCTGAGCAGGGACTGAAGTCAGAGGGAGGAGATCAGCTGTGTGCTTTACCCCTCTGGTGTGTGCATGTATGTTTTTTCATTAAATCTGCACATTAACCCGATGGCCTTTAGGCACAATACTTCCTGAAAAACTTGGGCGTGCTGATTATTGCTTGCTTTCCAACTCCAGATCCTCCTGCAAACACTACAGGGACCTCATTAAATTCTGCAGCTGTATTACCCTCCTTCTTTATTAACTTCCTTCAAATATCCTGCCGTGGTCTAATGTCTTCTCTTGTCAGCTTCACTCCACTTTATACACCTGAAGGAGACTTTATTGTTCTTATTTCCTTGCTCTGAAAACTTCATTTACAGCCAGTTTTGACTTCTCAGGATATTTTTTTTTTTAGCTCATCCCTCCATTGTATCAGCCTTTGTAGTCCCTTGATAATATTCTGTGCTTGTTAGGCATGACATGCATTTTTTTAATCATTATTTTAATTTCCTGATTTAAATCTAAATAAGGCAAGGGATACAGCAGAAACATAGGTGGTCTTGTAATCTTTTCCTTTGTCCTAAAAATAAAAAGGAGAACTTGCAATACCATGAAAAAAAATAGCATCAAAACCTGGAGAAATTTTACCTTTATTTTTAGGAAGCTATTAGTCCAGTGAGTAAGCAGGTGGCTCAATTCACTGAATAAAAGCAGCTCAATTCACTGGTGTATCCTAAAAGTTGGAGCCAGAGGCACTCAGTGCCTCTTGAATCTGACCACAAGGGTTTTGTCTCAATTCCCCCAACTCTTGCTCCCACTCCAGGCTCTTCTCCCCTTCATGGTAAACACTTGTATTGCAGAAAAGGTGAAAGATGCTTTTGTGAGGGATTTCTGCCTATTATATCCAGTCTTACCCACATATTGACCTGTCCACAGAAGCAAATCTCATCCTTAAGTTTTTTTACCAGTTTCAAGAGACTTGGTTTTACACACTTCACTGACCGTTACTTCTTCACATTATTTCCAATCTCTTTTTATTAGAGAAAGATTTGTTGGGTCCTGTCTCTGTGTCACTCTCAGCAATAAATGAACGTGTAAACCTGTTTCAGTCAAAATAAGGATACAGGAAAAATTAACATTAAACTCATCTTCATGAAAAATTGGAAATTATATAGACAGGAAAATTATTTCAATAAAAAATATAGTAAAGGAATGTAACAATTATCTCATGCTGAGCCAGCTCAAGTCAGCATTTTAAAGAAGTCTATATGTCTACTTGCAAGTACTTATGATGCTCAGTGCAATCTGTTAAACAAAGTCAACTGGGCAAGACTAATGCCAAATCAATTACAGTCACTAATGTCTCATACAACTACAGAGCAAAAATATTCTCAGTTAAGCATCACATTCACTGCAGACAGCAGTACATTCATAGTCTGTGTTTCTAAAATTTAGTCTGGTGAAGTACAAGGGAAAATTTACCAGTGTTAACACTTTCCAGTGCTATTGTTCCTAAAATTTTCTTATTATTCTACTTTTATGGTTCATTTTCTTATGGTTGCTAGTGTTCCTACCATGCTGAAATGGAACTTGGGTCATTGTTGAATATTTAACATCTCACTGGTCTAACAGAGCTTCATTCTAATCACTTAGAAACTGTTCCTGTTGATTTCAGAACATTTCTTGAATAAATCAGAATCAATTATGGGATGCAGAACTCAGTTTCTCAAATGATTCATGGGGGTTTATGAGAAAAAAATAGATTCAAACCTGCTGAAATTACTCCTACCTACAGAGAGGTATCCATGTGATTATATTTTCCCTGATTCATAAAGAGATCGAGGGAAATGCTTTGCTCTAGGATTTCCTTAAATCAATTAATAGGGCAATTGCAGCTGCCCTGTGTTGTATTTTACCACCACAGAATCCTCAGCAGTCTGAAATGCAATGAGGGTACCAACTCTTACACTGTTGTACCTTACAACAACCTCTGACTTCAGAAGGCTGAAAATGACCCCTTTATTTTTGAGATGTGTCTTCCTTATATGCTTTTTTACACAGACCAATCTGATTGGTAACAAGAAGAAAAACTTTTTCGATCACATTTGTCAGACTAGCGAGACATCAATAAGAAGTCCCTCCTAGGAGAAGGAATGAAACAAAGTTACAACTACCAAAACACTTCCTTTTTTTACAGAAAATTCCCTGGGAAAAGAATTTTAGAAAACCAAAACATCTCAGGCACAAACTGAGGGCTACACAACTCTGTGTTCCTTACCTCTCTATCTAAGTTTTAAACATTAAAACTTGACTGTAAAATCATGGGATCAATCAAGACTGCCTTATTCCACCCCCTGCCATGGGCAGGGACACCTTCCACTATCCCAGGTTGCTCCAGGCCCTGTCCAGCCTGGCCCTGGACACTTCAGGGCTGGGGCAGCCACAGCTTCTCTGGGCTGTGCCGGGACATCACCACCCTCACAGGGAAGAATTTCTTCCTAATATTTAATCTAAATTTACCCTCTTTCAGTTTAAAGCAAATTTCCCCTTGTCCTTTCACTGCATACCCAAGAAAGATACTTCCAAATCTTTTATTCTGCAGAATACCCATGGAGAGATACACCATTTTAAAATGCAGAAGATGTTCCTTTGTTACTATTTTTCTCAGTTGGGTTCCCTGAGGAATTTGATACTCATTTTGGCTGCTTATGCTGGTCAGCTCTCCCTGACCACACAGTATGAACTCAAAGTCAGGCCAGGAAATTTGCAAAACACACGTTCCTTCTCACCTGCACCTTGTGCTTGCAACTGAGTGTTTTCTTGTCACAGGGATGTGGCTCCTTCAGGGAAATGCACACACAGAATTTAGGTGGACGGGGGATGCACAGCTTGGAAAGCACTCACAGAAACCAGACTGAAAACTTGTTTTCTTCGGAGCTGGTTGTTTGTTTGTTGACAGGGAGTGAGCACAAAGGATGGAATGGCTTCAGGCAAGGGCAGATCTGAAGGAGAGGCCAGTGTGGGGCTGCCTGGTGTGTCAGCCCAAGGGGGAAATCAGGGACTGGCAGTGCAGGGCCAAGGCAGTGACACCCACTAAAAACTGCTGCTGCTGCTGAGGAGGGTTTTGCTCAATTTGATATTATATATTCCTACAATAATTAGTCAAAGAGAATGAAAATAACAACTAAACTCACCTCTCAGGGTACAAAAAGAGATGTTTAAGTCTTTTTCATAGCTGTAAAGAATAGAAAGCAGAGTTAACACCAGTTTTTTAACAACTCATCTTTACTCTCTCAGGATCCTGAGAAAACACCTGCTGAGTATCCTGGAACTCCCAAAAGATGCTGTACAGAGCTGACATCCTTTTCAGCTGAAGGTCCCAGGAAGGTGTTTTTACATAGCAGAAAAAAAAAATCGTTTAAGGAATATTTGAAATTTTGCAAAATTGCTTAGTAGTTAAAAAACCCAACAACTAAAAGTGCTGTTGGAGATGGAGAGGGGGAGATAATGTTGCAGCACCTTTCTACTAAGCCTAAACTACAGCCTAGTTATTTACACATATGATCATTTTGCTGTTCATTAGCTCTGCTGTGGTTTACTTAGGATTTCCCTGTATAAATAACTCACCAAATGTGCACCATAACGCAAGCATTGTGAGGTGTGTTTATTTCTAAGCCCTTAGAAGTTATAAAATACACTTTGAGTATGTGTTTATATACTTTATTCTTTACTTCTTATGTGTTTATATCTGTATCTTTAAACTTACTCTCCTGCAGGGCTAAAGGTCAGTGGCCCTCTGTCCTGGTGTCCCTGGCATGGGGGTTGGCCCTGTCTTTGGGTGACCTCAATCTGTCAACTCCATCTCAGAGAATGTGTGAGAGTGTGTTTAACTCATCCCCTGGCATTGCACAGTGAGGAAGTTCTGGGCTCTCCAACAGCCTGTCAGGAATTCAGCTGATGCTACGAGTGAATCTCGGAGAGAGAGAGAGAAATGTTGGGCAAAACATTTTGTGTTTAGCGAGAGGCATTTCCTGACAAAGCTCTGCTGTGTTGAAAATGTTTTCCATTCTGGTTCTGCTGCTTGAAAAAACGTAAATTTGCAGCCAAATGCTGCATAGTAAATGGATGTAAATTGTAATTTACATCAGAGCAGGGTCTGTGATGCAACAAGGTCTTTGCTCCCAGGGAACAGAGGAGTTGTGGGCACAGCAGAGGTTTGCTCAGATCCCAGGTAATAAGTCTGACTTTGTCACTGCTGTGCCACCACTGCTGATCAGCAGCTTTGCTGAGCTCCAAAACTCTGGCTGTGAAAGAGAGCAAAATCTTAACACATTCCCAATTACTGTGATTCTTATCTTCATTTTTTTAAGATATGATTGTCCTGCACTACTGAGTTCTTTTATTTGCTAGTTGTCAGTACAAGTGCTGCCCATTATTGTGGTAGTAGTTCTCTTCCCTTTTATGTCAATGTAAGGAAGTAACAGCTTTCCTGAAGTCAAGGAAATTAAACATTTTGTTTTATCAATGCAAGCAAAAAAAGAATCAAGCCCTGTATTTGTTTTATTCTTAGCTTTGCTTCCAGCCAAATTTTAGATGTGGTAAATATCATTAAAAAAATTCAAAAATCCATGTTCCAACATTTCCAACATACGAGACAGCAGCAAAATACAGATTTCTTTATATCTCAGTGTGTGTATAAAATTAGCACAGAGCTCCCGAAAGGTATGAAAGAGCCCTACCCAGGGAGCAAGTGCACCGTGCCTGGCAATTGGTGTTGTACTGTGCTATTTCCTGTGTCCTATTTTCACAGACAAACAATTTCTGCCACCAAAAAATACATGAAAGTTCAGAAATTTCAAGAGTCCCCGCGGGGCTGTGAGTTGTTTTCTCTTCTTCTGTTGCTTTTGGTGATGTTAGTTTCTCCTAACTGAGGCAGGCATAAATCACTTTTTTTCCTGAAGGGGGATTTCATTCTCTGGGAGGAATTTCTTTGAATTTCAACATGATCATATTAAAGAAGGTGCTACCCGCTCCCAATTTCAGTTTCTCAAGGGTGTAACCCCTGCAAGGGGACAAGACCACTTGTTCCTCAGGCACCCAGAGACGGGGTATTTGGGACAGTTAAAAAGAAAAGTTAAACAAGAAACCTCTCATCATATTTCACAGGCTTTGTGCCTAGATTTCTATGTGTAAATGTAGCTTTGTGGCTTTAATATAAGAATTAATAAATTTCACAAGTAAGTAGTATAATGTAAGGCCAGGTATACAACATATAAATTTAATACCTTCCTATTATAAGATTTCTTGCTTCTGGAAAATAACACAGGGATTAGACGGGGGGGAAAGGATGGAATTTCCACCACTGATACTGTGTTTTTCCCCTCCTAGTCCAACAGTAAATCCAGTCCCCAGAAAGCTCAATCACATCTGGCACTGAACACGTTCCAAGGCTCAGGTGCCAAAGAGCAGAGTGCAATCCTTCTTGCACGTGGATCTGCTGAGATCTATGTACAGACTACAACTGACTTTATGGGAAAATTTACAGCAGGTTTAAAGTAAATGCCTCCTTAACAAGTGCTCTGGAGTGCCATTCTCAGTTCTGGATGTGCACTCAGAAATCTGTCAGGTGTCCGAGGCATGGGCACAGAGCTGGCTTGGGTATAGTCACTATATATATTGTGTACATATATATGTTTAGTATGGCAGTTAGATCCACGTTTATCCTGAGTCCTGGACAACCACATGATCAATCTGCAATAATTGAAAATCCCTCTCCTCTACAGCTTCACCCCTCAAAGCAGAACCATAAGAAGATGTTGGGAATGAAATAAGCTCAGCAACCCCTGCTGTCATCCACAGCAATGTCTGCAATGTCTTCACATCTAAGCAGCTGCTCCTACATTGCTAACAAACTCTTTTCCATTTGAAATTTGACTTAAAAGTAAAATATGATTTAAAAAAAAAAAAAACATTTTGGTTGTTGTAGTAAAATCTGCACTCCTAGTCCTAATAGATGT
Organism: Sterrhoptilus dennistouni; assembly: GCA_013397095.1. NCBI lineage: Eukaryota > Metazoa > Chordata > Aves > Passeriformes > Zosteropidae > Sterrhoptilus > Sterrhoptilus dennistouni. Next base: position 1,622,838 of record VWZU01006587.1, on the reverse strand, counting down.
TGGCTTGTGACTGAGCAATTTAATCCCTGCATGTTCCCCTTTAGTTCTTGTCTTTGCCCAAAGGTGAAGATTTCATTATGGTACATGCCCATGCTGAGCTGTGTGTTAACCCAGCTCCTCCTGCCCAGTGTGTTACATAAACAAGGTGGGACTCACAGCCTCCCAAATCCTTTATCAGGTGACAGCACAAATCCTTTGAAAATCCTTCTCTAGCTTGTGGTAATGTGTTATGTTTTATGATGAATCCACTCCAGACTTTGCCAAGGGCTTTGAGGGGAAGGACAAGGTATGAATACAGAAAAGATTGGAGATTTTGTGGGGGCCTTGATTAGAAGAGCCTCACATAAAATTCAGTGTCAAAAAGGCTCAGGGGAGGGCCAAGAGCTGCTGTCACTGTGTGCAGGTTGGAGATGGCAGCACTTTCTCCAGGGATAATCCACATCCCACCTCCACTGTGAGGACAGGAGAGTCCAGAGACTGTGCTGGGAATCAGCTGAACTCAACACAGCTATGCCAAGCACCTCATTGGAAGGGTTTTTTAAAAATAAAATTTAATTTTTTAAAAACAATAATAAAATAAAACCTGCTCTTCAGGTCTGCAGCATTATTCTTCCGAAATCTCTTGTTTGCAAGCTACACGTGGGGGAAAGTCATATTAATTTAGAGAGGAAACTTCAAAATGTTTGTGAGAACACCATGTTATCAAAACTGTGTTTCCATGTTCTAACCAAGACTTGGCTCAACTTCACCTTGCTGAGTGTGATGTTTTGTTGTTGTTGCCTGGTGACTGGCAACCCCCCAAAATGTAGTAAATAAATACACAGTCAGGACTCCAGAACTGCAGGACTCAAGATTCACAGCTGCTTTTCTCCAGTAGCAAAAATCTTACAGTACTGATAGTTTGTTGCACTTTTGTCTTGTTTTTCCTTTGGCAGGTCTTTCATAGTTAACACCTAAGTACTGATAGCAGAGTGAGAGGGTTCAAGACAGATATGGAGAAATACAAGAAAATTTTGTGTGTTTGTATATGCTTAAATGAGCTCAAAAATCACTTTATCATCCTGATATCCATTATATCATCCTGCAAATGTGCTGGCAAGCTGTGTAGAGGGGCCTCAGAACTTAAACTCTTGTATCACAGAAGAATTTGATTTTAGAATGAGCAAAAGCCTACATAGATATGTAAATCCTCTGCTGTTACAGTGAGGAGATCCAGCCAGATTTATTTCCTTCCCAAACTTCACCTTTAAAGAGTTTTCTTGAGCCACAAATGGAAAGGAGGAGGGAAAATTAGGGGATCAGCAGTCCTCCTCGAGGAGTGTTGGTTATCCTTCTGGAAATGGTTTTAGTGATGGGAATGTTGGTTATCCTTCTGGAAATGTTTTCAGTGATGAAAGTGCTGGTTATCCTTCTGAAAGTTTTCAGTAATGGAAGTGTTGGTTATCCTTCTGGAAATATTTTCAGTGATGTTCACACATGACCAAGTGGAACCATTCCCTGCCTGGGTGCCAAACTGCACCTCCTCAACCAGCTTGCAAAATTAGCTGCTGATGAGAAACTCTTCATTAATTTACTGGGAGGTCAACTTTCTCCCATGCCATGGTGGAGGGAATGTTTCAGTTCCTCAGTACAAGCTCCAAGGTGCATCTTAAATTAGCTCAAAAATTATCCATTTCCTTCCCACCTTTATAGAAGCACATACAGGAAAACAGTATTAAGCAGTTCATTAATGGCTTTTGATCTTTGCTCTGTGCTGTAATTACCAATGGCTTCAGTGGCACAGCAGGAGGGACTTTTGGGACATTTTTTACAGGGATATGTAGAGGTGTGGAGAATTTTTGTAACTATTTTCAGCAGAAATGCAATACTTTTTCATAAATATTGCATTACACTGAAAACATTCTAGAAATAGCCTTGCATGACTAATTTATTTTTTTTTCAGCCTAGGAAGGTGTTTAGGGCATAGGATGGGTGGAATTTTAATTTTTTTAGAGGTGTGATCCAAAGAGATTTCGATATCCTATTTGATCTGAGAGCATTTTTCTTCCCTTTTAATTGGTCACTACCACTGTCATAGTTGATTAATGAAATCGGAGCTGCAACAATTAACACCAACAGGGCTGTGCACCTCAGTGCATTGCAAACATACATTTTATCTTCCCTTTTACGCATTAAATGGTTCCCTTTCTCAGATAAACCCTGCTAACCTAATGACTTGCTAGATCACACAGCAAATCAGAGGGAGAGCTGTGGAAACAAGTTTAAGGGCATGAAGCTGCAAATACTCTTGACTAGGAGTAACTTTAATCTTGGGAGTATTTCAATTAACTCCAGGAGGGATTATGCAGGGTAATAAGCTCTGAACTTCTTGGAAAGTGTTCTCAGGACTGGTCCCCAAGCATTTTCAATTGCAGTCTTAACATAAAATCACATAAATCTGTACTCAGGGACTTTTAATAAACATATTTTATGCCATAAATTACTTTCTGAGGAGGATTTTTAAGGGTATAATTTTACAGCATTGACCTCCAATAGACTCATAAAATTCTATCATGTTAAATGTATATTTAATGGCTTCAAACATTTTTTATTAGTGATTCAGTGGGCCTGGAGAACTCTAATAGTGCAACAACCTATTGCATCAGTGGATATTTAGAGAGGTTTAAAAAATGCAGATTATTGACTTTATTATTGATGCAGAGGAGCCACTATATCTTATCAGGCAATTAAATGCCCTTTCATAAAGTGCTCATTGCATGGAGACTGAATTTATGGAAATGATGAAACTTAATGGCTCCACAGGAACCATTACATCCGGTCTGAAACTCTTTTTGGGATATTAATATTTATTTTCACATTCATGCTTGTAGTAATGAGAAATTAAGGAATTTTGTAGTAAATTACAAATATAAGTACATAGATATAGAGGTTGCTGTATTAATTTAAGTAAACCCTAAAGAGAAGTGCACTTGCATCGTTTCTTCCTGCCTTTAAAGGTACACAGTTAAACCAGCCCAATGGAAAGAGATGGCTGTATTTTGATAGCTTTTGCAAATCCAGGATGTGCCAGGTCAAAATTTACAATTTTAATTTTCATTTCTACATCTGATTTATGAACACTTACCCACACTTCATCCCTTTCTACTGGGGCTGTAATTTTTTCACAGATTATTCTGACATATATTTTATAGCTAATGAAGGATTTTGGATGTATCCACATACAATATGGCATTGAATCTGGAAATTGCTCTGCTGTCTTCACTTGAGTTCCTTTATAAATTCAGTTCTGAATTCAGCCTTCCAGCGAGGTCCCTGTGGCTGGCAGCTTTCTCAGTTCTAATTGTGTATATTATCCAGACAGGTTCCCAGAGATCTAATTCATTTTTTTCAAAGACCTGGATATTCAAAGTTATTTGATGTTGGGCATAAAGGAGTAGAAAATATGAGAAATACACCACAAGAATGCTGGATTTTTGCAGGGTTTTGTTTCCTACTTGGGGTAACACATCTCCCTTCTGGAAATGAAAATTTCTGTGTTGAAAATTGCTGTATCATTAAAACCCCTGTGCTGGCACTCTCAGGTGCTGAATTTACCTGAGGAAGGGTCTCTAGGTCATCTATTCTAAATTTTACTGTAGCTCCATTCAGTCTTTGCTCTCTCTTCTCCTCTTACTTGGCTAAAGAGGAAAATTCAGGGAATGTCATATTGCTGTAGCCTGTGTAGTCCCTGGGGAAAGAAAATATTCAAACTGACTTCATAGGTGTAGAATTTAAATAAAAACATCTGCTGATTTTCTTGGATTTAGCAATCTCAAAGCCTTTGTATGAGATTGGCAAAATGCAAGCAAAGGATTTCACTGTGCTTCCCTCCATAGCACTCTTTTGCCCCTATTTTCAGCAAGTTTTTCTTAAACATCCTCACATTAGTAAATCCAGGTTCACCTGTGTTACTGGTTTTATCTATTTTATCTGTTTTACCTGTTTTGTCAAATTGTCCGGAGTTTTTTTGTAGCTTTTTAGAATGTCCCAAGTCAGTTATGTCTAATGTATATGCTGGAACATAGGTGCCTGTACACATCTTGGAAGATTTGGAACAGAAACAGAAAAAAATCTCCAGAGACAGCGATTCATTAGCCACTAATTTAAGGTGGTGCTTAAGATCACAGCTAATTTCAGCAATCTCTTTAGTTTCTGTTCAAGTCAAAGATGAGACTTATTCTTAAACTGAAGAATCTTTTCTACTTAAAGGCTTCTCTGAGTAAGCTCCTTTGTAGAATAATAATTAAACCAGAAATTTTTAAGAACTCTTTTTTCATCTTTGACTCACTTTCTTACTGCAGGGCTATTTATAAGATGATGCTATCATTTAAAAGAGGTATTTTCCCTGTTGTTGCTGTGAAGAAGCTTTACAGACTAGTACAAAATTATTTCAGGCCCCTGAAATTTTTTTGGCTCTTTCATTTTCATGTTTTTGTTTGTTTGTTTGAAATAGAAAATGTTCCAATGGTATAAAATAAATTCTTTTGTAGAAGGAGACTGTAGAAAAGTCCCTGAAGTGCTTCACTTTGAGGAGGAGCTTTGTTCATCAAGGTAGAGAGCTTTGTAAGTCACAAACATTGTAATTACCTGGCTTTGCTCTCTTTGAAATCAGTGGCAAAACCCTTGCAGGCTGCAGAGGCAGCAAGAGTGAAAGGAAAGGCTGTGCTTGGGTTTATTGTTCCATTTTCTGATTAACATCTTAAACTGCATTTTGATCATGCAGCTTCCACTGTCAGAGAATGCACGATGGTCTTTTGTTGATCTTCTGAGAGAACAACAGCTCATCTTGATGCTCAGCCAAGGCATCTGTCATTTAGCTGTCCCTCTCAGTTACTGTGTGAGAAGGCAGCACAGCCCTGGCTCAGAGTGTCCCCACTCCATCTGGTGACCTGTCACAGGAGCTTTTAGACCTCTTCCCTTTCACCACCCAGCAATGATTCTTTTTTCTGCACAAAATGTGGTTTTTAACATTTTGTGTTGGATAAATTTAACAGGTCAGATTCAAAGTAAGATTACTGTCATTGAAAAAGTTACTCTGTACCAGTGACTGTTCAGAAGAGGAATTCTCAGCCTGCAGAAAGTATTATGTCATTTAACTGTCCTAGAGGTCAGTGTCAGAAAAGAAAAAAATACATTATGTTACCTAACATTTGCTGCAATGAGAAGTTTGAATAAGTGCTGAAGTCTAGTTAACGTATATCCATTTGACTGTGGAGCTGAGCCATTTTGGCATTTATTTCTTTTAATTTTCCTAAACAGATGGTTTTATTTCCACCATGCAATTTTTTCCCCAACACTTTGGGTTTTTTTTTCTCAATCTAGCTTTCATTAGCTTTTGTTCTCCACGTATTATTCAGGCAAGTGTGCTGCACATAATCTAGGATTGCAATTAAACAGGAGTGGGAGTGGGGTAAATGAATGGCAGATCTGTAGTTAAGCTTCTGCCAGAGGTAATGGTGGGTAGGTGCAGGGGTTCACTCTTCCTGCTGCATTCTGTGACTCTCTTATGTGTAGGTATTAAACAGAGAGGACCAATATTTCTCTCTGTTTTCTTCCCCTTTCACTTCTGCCTCATTCCTGTGTCACACGACGCCCATCAGTCACACAAAGGCAGTGTCAACGTGCTCAGTTATTGCTGCCAGAAGTTACACAAAATCAGGCCTCGCTGAAATGGAAAAAGCAGAGCTTTCTATATGGCAAGCCAATAAAAGTCACCAACAAAAAAACCCTGTGGATTTTTAATGGAGAAAAAGTACTAATAAATAGGCATTAACTGGAAATTAGGGCAGGAAAAACAGCAAAAGAGGTAAGGCAAATCAATTGCTGTACCCATAAGCCTGAGTGGACAAAAAACCAGCAGCAATAGCAGCAAGATGCATTGGACCAAAATAATCACAGGTAAAAACAGTGGGAAGTTAGGTGTGAATAAATTAGTTTAATAAAGGTCTACAAACATTAAATAATTCCATAACTGAACATGAGTGGAGTAACTGTACAAAAGGATTGGAAAAATTATACAAAAAGAATTTAAGATTTACATATCTCCTGCTTCTGGTGAGAGATGTGATGATTGACTGTGGGAGCAAAAAGAAACAAAACCCATGGTGGCTCTTTCCTTGGGCATAGCAGGGTCTGTCCCTGAGTGAATTTTATAATCTTCTGTAAAACCCGGGAGTCTCAGCTCCTGCTGGTGCAAAGCACAGATGGTGCACACGCCAGCTCCAGCTTTGGCAGATGGACACGTGGGCATGGAAGGTGATGCAGAGGAGAGAGTTTGATCTCAGTAACCTTGCTGTCAGCTGATTTCATCTGTGATGCGATTTACCAAGTAATTCTGTGCTTTAATTCTCCCCTTTACAATGAAAAATTATTTTTCCTTTGTGTTGAAAGCCATATTCAAGAACTGTACTTCAGCATTCTCTTGGCTTCAGTTCCTGAAGAGCCCTAAATATCTTGTTGGCTCTTCCCGAAAAACTAGAGGCAGGGACTGGGCAACTCATGGCTGAACATGAAACGGGATATTTAGGAAAGAGTTACAAGGTCATTTCCAAAATCTTTTCTGATATATAAATCCGGTTAGTATTACCCAGATAATGAAGAACATGTGCCATTTTTGCCCTAAGCAGTGCTGCTTATTTAACCTGCACTGTCTGGTGCCTGAGTGTGCATGCACCAGGACACTTTGGGGGGAAGGATGCTGTGCCTCTGTGATTGCTGCAGAGCAGCCAGCGTTCATTTCCATCAGGAATCTTTCAACATGGAATTACAATCATACCCCTGCTCTCCACTGGCATCAACAAAAACCATTAACTGTAATAACAGGACTGATTTTGCTCTTATTAGGCATTTATTAAGAGCTAAGTATCTTGATAAAGCAGAATATGCTGCAGCTTGACAGCAGAAGTGAAGCATTCTGGAGAGTGCTCCTGCCATCCATCTTCCTTCCCTGGTGGTGATGAATGTGCACCATGAAGAGATTAAATAATGTGCTTCACTCCAGTAATAAAATGCTCTGTGCACTTTCTCAGTAGTCAGATTGTTGATTCTGATCAAGTGGGGGACTTGGCTGATCTTGGGATTCAGCTGATAAGAAAATGGAAATATTTGAAACTCAGAATTGACTGCCAACTACACCATTTCATGTATTCATCTATAATGGTTAAAATATTGTGTGATCTTGAATTTATTGCTGCTCTTTACAATAAAGAGCTGTCCTTGAATTTAAATAGTTGAATTGATTTAATTTTTTTTCTTTGAATTTCCTCAGGCACAGGAGTTCTATCACAGTAACTTCTCCTGGTTCACACCTGGGGCTAAGGTACAGGTGTGGGGCAATGCAGTGCCACACTCAGAGCACTGTCCTTGCACTGCTGTGAAACCTACAGATTCCAGCTGATGTATCAGCGCAGAATTAACAAATGAAAAAAAAATCACAGATTCAAATTTCAGGTGCACATAAGTAAATATTTTTCTAGAATAGTTAGTATGGTTTTTGTCTGATCTGGAGCTATTTGACAATTCAGGTTGAATCCTGTTTAATTAAAATCTATCTAATTATGCTGCTTGTTTTGTGGGAGGAAATTTACACTCCCATTTCCCAGAATTCCCAAATTGCTAAACGAATCTGCAATACCATATTCTAGGTGCAGCTTTTTCTCTGTCAGTGGAACCTGTCCAACATGTGTAATGGAGTGAACATGTGCCTCAGAAACTATGGATCTTATTTTCTACCTTAGAAGTAAGGAGTCTTTACAGCTATTCCCTCTTTTTTGTGACTATCATCCTTAGTGTAATATCTTCTACAGGAAGAATTGAGCCTGACCCCAGTGTGTCTGAAGTAACTGAGATATGTAACAACATAATGGTTAGGGGCATGCACCTACAAAAGAAGCCTTGTGAGTTTATGGTCTCTCAGGAAAAGGAATGCTCTCAATGACTTTTCTGGAATTTATTGTGTGGTTTAGCAAAAAAAAAACAAACCAAAAATCCGAAATAAAACAAAAAAACAAACCAAAACAAAAAGTAGCCTTAAAAGCCTCCATTATTTTCAGGTAAAATACAGATGTAAGCATTAACCACTGCAATTATTACCTACTGTAATGCCCATTCACTTCATACACAAACTAATGTTTTCAGGTTTCTTTTCCCTTTATTCTACGTGGTTTTGCTCTCAAGAATGTAGAAAGCAGCTGATTGCTGAAAGTAGAAGGGAATAAGCCTTTGATTCTGTGCAATTTGCACACTTGTGCTTCCATATAGAGCTGCTACTTGAGCATTTTACTCTTTTAGGTACTTGCTGTATTCTAAAATAAGCAAAGTCCAAAACTCTATGGCTGTCCTTTATGCATTGCACAGAAGGACACAGAGAAATCAGTGTATGGATTAAAGAGCTGTCAATTAATCTTTAAGTTTGGAATGACTTGGCAAATTTTTCAGTATCATTCAAGAAATAATATGGGGCCCTGCAGTTTTCTTAAAGGAATTCTATACATTTCTAAATATGCATACAGCAGTTTGCTAATGCATGTCCTTGCTTTGCTGTAAATATCTGAAAAGTGCATTTCTGAGTTATGTTCAGGTGACCTGGGTGTGATCAGATAGTGCCAAAGGTGCCAGGTCTGCAGTCATTGGGGTTTAGGTAATTCAAGAGAATGCTTGTGTCAATATGTTTTAATTAGCACTGCGAAACAAGTATACAGTATAGTGCATTGGTAAGGTGCTAGGTTATACAAGTGCAATGTTCTATGATGAACAGAATGTTCTTTATTCTGAAATCTATTCCATAGGACAGTTGGCATGAACTTGGTTTAAAATGGCTATAAAAGCCCTGGAGGCTCTATTCTCATTAAACCAGTGGGGCTTTGGAGGGGAATAGAACATAATATGTCAGGAAAATAGCAGGCATCATTTGTCTTTCTTAGCAGAGAGACAAGTTGCTGAGATTTACATTTAAAGATGAGGAACCTCTTTCAAAACTTTTCTTTATGATACTGCAAGTTTGGGAAATACATAACAATGAAAGCATGTTTACTTGGTGTGGAATTCATGTCATGATGAGGATAATAAGACCCTCCAAGGCAATAATTGCTTCACTGTAGGGTGCTTCTGCATCTCAAATTGCTCAGCATCTGGGTTTTAAATCATTTGTGTTCCTGGTGGGTAAAGCTGCCAGCTAAACAGGCAGGCAGACAAGTAGCATTTTTAAACTTACACAGCATGATCATGGCATGTGTGCATTTAAGGCTGAGCTTATTATCATCAGGAACTATTATTTACACCATAGAGACAGACACCAAATAGATTCTGTATGATACAATCTTAATAAATTCTTTTCATTCACAAGGAAACCATTCAGCTTATGTTATAGATGTGGTTTGGGTATTCCAGCAGACTGTCCAGCAGGAAGGCTTTGTCTGCTGAGCTCAGAAAATGTGCAGTAAATTCCACAATTTATCTGTGCTGTGCTGAGCAGGTGACTGCCACTAAATGCCATGCTGAAGATCATGTTATAGGCAGGAAGAGGCTTTGCTGTATTCCTAGAGAATTATGACACTAACATGTAAAGTAGACCTCAGCTTGGTAAGAGTCCATTCTACCTGCAGGAACCACTGAAACTGAACCTGTGGTTCATTTTTTCTGGGGAAGAATTAGACTCTGGTGTTGCTTCGCGTATCTGTCTCTCAGGTCAGCCCAGCGGTCGGCTGGACCACCCTGCTAGCTCTGATACGCCCAACAGTACCTTTGCGTGGGTCTTGGCTCCACAGTGCCTTCGCCTTAGCTGTCACGGCCGTGGTTCGAAAGAGGGGACACTCTTAGGCTCAGGAAGAAGGTTTTATTCAGGAAACACAGGGGCAGTCCCTGGTTCCAGGCCTGCGCCTCTGGAGAGTGACCCAGGGCCTCGTTTGCAAGGAGTTTTTGTTCCCCAGCAATCTCAGGGGTGGGCACCAGTTACAAGACCAATGAAACAAAGCAAGGTGGGCAAGGCCAAATGCAATACACAACATTAACGAATCAGGTAAATTGGGATGGGGTCCTGGGAGATCCACCAATCACTGTCCGACACCTCTCTGAGAAAGGTTTCGGCCTGGGAGATGATGGGTGGGGAGGGGAGATGCATTGAGATAAGGGAGAAAGACAATGGGATGGTCGAAACCCTGGGCAGAGGATTAGGTTGCCTTGGAAACTCTTACCAACTTCTGATAAGAACATTCCAAACCAAGAATTTTACCTGGCTGAGGTTAAAGTCCAAATCACATCAAACCTACAACTAACAAACCTATGAAACAATTTCAGCACCCCCACACTCTGGGGACAAATATTCTGCCTTTGACATGTTCTTCTCCACTGCAGCTTCTACATGATTGCATGCAGAACATTCTTCCAATCCTAACCTAAGTTACACTGAGTGTGTCATGGAGCATATGGGGAGTAGTTGTTGTGGTGTTGGTTTTTGAAAATCCTGGTTCTAGGAAGAGCACCCTGAGGTGGCTGTTTGGTGGTGGCTGGAAGTCCAAGTTGAAACAGATGATCTGCACCTTAACTACATAAATTACTGAAGTGTGGGCAGCAGTGAGACTTTCACTGTCCATCTCAAGTTACTTTAAGACCTTGTGTTCATCATGTGTTTATATCCCCAACCCCCAGTGTTGGTGTTTTGGTAAGGTTTTCCAATCCTGCTCTTGCCTACATCCATCATGCCCCTGTGACAGGACAGCCTTGCGTACTGCTGTCTGTGCAGGCTGGAGGTCTCAAATGCAATGCCAATCTAACTGTCCTGAAACTGTGGCTCTGGAGAGACCCTGGCAAAGCTGTGACATGCCTGACATTTCTTTTTGGCTTCAGTGGCAGCTGCTTTGAGGGTTTTGTTCTTGTTCTTGTTGTTGTTGTGGGTTTTTTTTGGGGGGGGAGAGTTTTTTGGGTTTTGTTTGTTTGGGGTTTTTTTTTTCTTCTTCTTCTTCTTTTTATTTTTTCCCCCTAGGTTATTTTTAACTTGGATCAATTCCCTGATCTGATTCACTTCACAGTCACACAAATAGTTGTACTGGCACAACAGAGGGAGCAGCAAGAATTAGCAGAAGGAGCAGTGACTGCGCAGAGCAGCTCTTGTACAAGAATAAAAAAAACACCTTAAAGTCCTCTCTTCTGTGTCCATTTGAAGTGCCTTCATTCGGTGTCTGTTAGAGGAGCTTTTCTTTGTTGTTTTTATTGTGGATTTTCCTCTCTTTGTTGCTACACAGTTTTTTTCCTCCCTGTACAACGTGTTGTTCCAATCCTGCCAGTACTCATCTGCCATCTTGTTAGTTGTCTGCTGATTACTGGAGCCCTTAGGAAAAAAGCAAAAATCTCTGTAGACTTCTAAGCCACTTTAGCAGGAGACTGAAAATTAGCAGCAAGATAAACATTACCTGATCTTCAAAAGGCAAAAAGAGTAATTTTCTTGTTAACTGCACAATTCTGGCTTGAAAGCTTCTGACAGTCCCATATGCAGAGTGATTGGGGATATTGGGGATACCCACTCCACAAGGGGCTTTTCCCCTCTGCACTCAGGAAAAGAGGTTTACCAAGGCAGCCCATGCCAGTCCTTGGTGCTTTCATGCTTTTCTGCTTTCTACAAGGTGCTGTGAATCAGCATCATTTGATGATCTTGAAGTTGTTAATTATGATTGTGGTCTGTGGTTTGGCTCTTTGCTCAAAAGCTTCTAGTTTTTGGATTATTTTTTTTTTCCTTTTTTTCCATGAAGGGAGATTGAATCACTTGGAAGGCAGTTCTACTCTCTAATGTTGTACTTCTCCATGTCAGTAATCAGTCATGACATAAACTTCTTATTGCACCTGAAACCATCCTTTTATAATTCTTATCCTCAGTTTTGGGATGGGGGGAGAAGTTAGTCCTGAGAAATGAAAATGTTTTACTTTTATGTTTGCTTGATTTTAGATAAAGATTCACAGTTGGGTCCTGACCCTTCTTGAACCAGTAGCACCTTCAGTCATTTTTTATACCACAACAAGTGAACACAACCCTGCCTTTCTTCTTCTTTCATTTGAGAGTGCTACAATGAAGTGGAAGATGCACAGGCACCTAAACTTATGACAAAATGCTATAGTGAAACACAGTTTTGTTGAAAACTTCAGCATTTCTATTGTTTTTTGTTGCCTCCTGCTTCGGTAATACTTGGACTCTGGGCAGGATGGAGGCTGCTTGGTAGCTACGAGATAAGAAAAAAACAATTGTGTTAATGCTAATAATAATAATAATGATAATAGTATCATTTTAATGAAAAGAATAATAGTAGTATCATTTTAATGAAAAGGAGAGAAATAATAATAATAATAGTATAAATTTAATGAAAAGAAGAGAGAGAAATAACACTTGACAGTTGCTCACCACTTCCTGACCAAGTCCTGAGCAGCGTTTGACAGCTTCTGGTCAACTCACCCTTGTTTATACACTGGTGTTCTGTGGAATGGAATATCCCTCTGGCCAGTCCCAGTCAGCTGTCCTGGCCATGCTCCCTAAAGGCTTCTTGTCCACCTGCTCTCACTGTCGGAGCACGGGAAACTGAAAAGTCCTGGACTTGGGGTAAGCATGGCTCAGCAAGAACTCAAACATTTTTGCGTTATCAGCATTATCCTCATCCTCAATTCAAAACACAGACTGTGCCAGCTACTAAGAAGAGAATTTACTTTATCCCAGCCAAAAGCAGGACACATCTGAGCTGTGCTTGGAACTCTGCAATTGAATAGGGTTCTTGAAGATAGCTGTATGAGTGAGGAGAGTGCTCAGATCCCTGTCCTCTGCCAACCTAGAGCAGAGAAGCTTTTGTTTGTTTCTGGAGTGTGGGGGAGCCTTTCTGTTACCCCATGTCCATTAATGTGCTCACCAGGAAACCAGGAGTCAGAGCTGTAGGAGGTATTTTACTTACCCTTTGGCACAAAATGCCAACTTTTAGCAAAGGGGACTTTTATTCAGCCACAACCAGTAGACTACAGACGTGTACCTGAAGGCAGAGGAAATTGAGTTCTATAAGGTATATACTACACAAAAGAGTGCTACAGTCTCCATCAGTTTAGGAAACTGTCCAGAGACTTACTTTATTCTGCTTTTACCCATATAGGTCTAAGGAAATTAATCAATAAGCAAGGACACAGGGTGAAAACATATGGTCTTTGATATTTAATAAATGGATTAACAGAGTCCACCGCTTAATATTCAGCCTCTGCCTTAGGAGTATAAATTAATAAGCATTAGGTTCTTTTTAATGAGGAATTTTCCCTTTTAAAACCTGAATGAATTATCAAAAAGAGCTCTGGCAGAATTTCAAAGACATTTTCTGACCTTCTAGTATTCTGGCCTGCATGAATTTTTAACAAGATGCTATATATCTGGAAGGCCTATTAGAATTTGTCTGCAGGAAATCTATCTGCCCTGCAGCCCCTCACCCCCTTTTTTCCTTCCTTTCTTTTTTTTTTTTTTCTTGGATAATCAGACAACTAAAGAAGAAAAAGGAAAAATATCTATAATAGCAAGGGAATATTTAATTTATGCAAATAAAGTTTTAAAAAAAGAGTTCATATTCAAGTTAATACAACTCCATGTATGATTTTTAAATATTAACCATAGCTGGCAAAAATCCTATATTTATAGTGTAACTTTCATTTATATTCATTTTTGTATAGTATCAACAATGTAAATTGTTCCAAGATCTGTTTGAAAACGGATATTTTAAAATGCATAGAATGCATAACTTACAATTAAATGCACATGGCTATGCTTTTCTTTTTTACTGGTTTCTATCCCAGAAAATCTTTAAGAACTCTTTCTGACATCTAAGACTGTTCAGAAAATAAATGTAACAGAAGAAAAGCAGATGTTTTAAGTATTTGTAGATTGATTTTCAGCATAATGAAGAAAGCTTATTGTCATTGCTTGCTTCATTTTTTTTATTTTTTAGAGGGTTGCTCTGTGGCATTTTGAAAAGGCAGAACGTTGTGTTTCATAAAAGGTTTGAGTTATCTATGCAAATTTTTACTGATGGTGTTTTGAATTCTAAATGCCACTTCAGAAAAATGCTGTGTCTGTTAATGCAAACTGAAATGTTTCACTTCTTGGCATCACAGTATCAGCTGGTCCTGCAGACAGGGCAGTCTTTTGGTGGGTTATTGCTCTGAATTGCTGGAGCATATTCCTTGCTCCAGGGGTTCCCTCCTAACTTCTACTCAGTGCCATGAATTAGACACCCCGTCCTGGAACTCCCTGGGGGCTTCACCTTGCCCACCTGGGAGCTGCAGAATAGAAAACACCTGGGAACAATCCTTGCTCCCAGGCAGGGTTAATGTGCTCCATGATCCCCACATGGATCAGTGCCCACCTGAATCAGGGGAGAAACAACCGTTGGGTTTTAGCAAACAGATTATTAGAAAGTGGTTCCCTTTATCTTGTTGTTAATAATGGCAGGAACCACTAATAGGATTTCCATGTCACTATTAGTTTTATTCCACTAGTTTCAGGGGAAAGTTCCAGTCTGAGTTAATCCTTTTGTGCAGACTACCTCCCCAGGATAGACCCACAGGAGCTGCTGCAGCCGGTGGAATTGCACATCAGCTGGACCTGAGCCACTGAGAGTCACTAAACATAAAACTGGGAAATTCAGGGCCTGGTTCACACATTCAAATGCTAACTGGTCCCTTGGGTCTGGGGTTCACTGACATTCCCTGCCCTGGCTCTTGATTAGGACCGCACAAGAGTTGAAAATGATGCTGCAACACATGGCTTAATAAAAGCTGGTTAATTATTAGCTCATATTACTTTATCAGGACAGCTTAGCCCTGGAAAAAACTGCACTGTGGCTGATTTTCAATAAGGCAGCATTGAGCTGGCACAGTATTGTCTTTCTTTGAGAGGACAAGGGGTGATGGTTTAAACTGAAGGTGAGTCCACTTAGGTTAAAGATAAGAAGTTTTTTACAGTGAGGGTGGTGAAACAATGCCATCTTGATGTTGTACAATTATCATGAACGATCAGTTCTAGTAATGAAGGTTCCCACAGGCCAATATTGTTTTTTACTTTTTTATTTAGTTTTCAAATGTCCTCAAGCTGCAGAGTTAAAGTATCAGTGTGCATGAGGAGATGAACATGGTAACAGTAGAACTGAAGGCAGGATCTGTTTGTCCTGGTTTTATCCCAGTGAAGCCTGTTTGAGAAACTAATGATGAGGTTTTGAAAGACACCTGGAGATGTTAATCACCCAAATGCCATCAACAGTGCTTGAAAATTACTTCTACATGGCTCAATTTGAATAAAGGGATTGTCAATATCTACTCAATTAAGCTGGGTCTCCCTGACGGTGCTATTGACCACAAAGGAGGGGAGTGTGCTACATAGATGATAAATGGTGAAATAATTAACAAACTGTTGTTCTTCAGACAAACTATTATATTTCCCCAGAGAGAAAGAAGTATGGGACTTTTTGTTACGGAAGTACTTTTTGAGCGTGGTATCAGTGGGTTAGAAATTATAAAAAGTAATAATTCTGTGAACCATCATGCTTATCTTTAAGAACATTAGCATAAAAATATACCGTGCCTTACATCTGCAAACTCCATAGGACTATATTTTCAAATTATATTTTTTTCTGAATAAGCCACTGTACTTGCAAGGACTAATTTGCATTTAATGATTTAAATGAACAGGTATCTGCTCAGATGGAAGAGGATACACCAAAAGGAACAGGGGGGTGGAGAGCACTGACATTTGTATACTGAGCCAACATTTCACAGAGGACGCCAAGTCTATGGCTGAGCAGAAACAAAATTAAAACTGTGTTTTCAGGTGGCCAGTGCAGCTGCTATCTTTGAGTTTGCCTCTGCCTTTGCCCTCTCTGCTGATGTCCTAGCATTTCTTTATACAGCATGACTTGTGATTTATGTCATGTGACAGAGAGCCTGAATGGTTTCTCTGAAGTTTAATGTGACTATTTGGTGGCACATTTGAAAGAGTAAATAAGGCCAGGTGGAACAAAGAAAGCTGCCTTGCATCTCTTGTCTCAGCTGTGTTTTTCTGCAGGGCAGTGGGAAGGAGCTTTTCCTAAGAGCAACTTGCCATGCCCTGAGAAGTCCAAGATGCAGCAGGTCGGGCAGGGCACACGGGGGTCAGCGGCATCCATCAGGGGCTAGAGCCTCCTGAGGAAGTGGGATTTCACTTCAGGTGAGACTGAGGGCAAGAGAAGGAGTCAGTGCTGCATGGCAAAGAGAGCAGCAGGTTGGTTCTACCATAATTTGTCTCATCGGGGGTCTCCTGTACTGAGAGCAGTCCTCTTGGGAGAGAAAGGTGAAGCTTCAGCTGTTTGTTTGGGGGTCATGCAACACTGCCTGGGAGCCACCTGAAAGGAAAGTCTGTCAGGTGTTCTGGGGAGTGCTAAGTGGCTTAATACCAACACCTCTGTGCTTCCAATTAGAGTTTCACCATCTATGGTGAAAGGCTGACTGTCACATCTACTCCCAGTGCTTCCCTACACACTTCAGTATTTTGATACTGGAGAGGACACAGTCTCAAGCTGTGCCAAGGGAAATACAGGCTTATTCAGGGAAATACAGGGAAATACAGGATATCAGAAAAAATTTTTTTTACAGAAAGGGTAATAAAGTATTGGAATGGTCTACATGGGGAGGCGGTGGATTCACCATCTCTGGATGTGTTTAAGAAAAGACCAGACGTGGCTCTTGCTGCCATGGTTTAGCTGAGGTTAGGGTTAGGTTGGACTTGATGATCCTGGAGGTCTCTTCCAACCTAATGACTCTGATTCTGTTTCTGAATCAAACTGGCACAGTCCAATCTTGTCCTGAGCAGTGAGGTGATGGCCACTGGGGTAAATGTTACCCTCAGAATTTCTCCAGACACTGAACCTCCAGAGCTCATCTGGGCTGTCAGATGTGTGCAGCTATCAGTTGATTTAGATTTACAGGATAGGAAAATGAAATATTTCTGGAGGGCATGTCAATGAGTATTTATTAGAGGAAATGTTTAGCTTTTAAATGCAGGCATTGAGTCCAAATGTTTTGTTCAGCCCTCTTGTTCTCCAGTTTGTTCTGAAATGCTGCAGGAGAGCAGTGCAGAGAGGTTCTGCCTCCTGTACACAGAACAGAAGGGTTCAGTAGGTTTTGTACAGTGAAGAGTTCACAAAAGTGCATTCAAACACCCGTAATGACCAAAACAGCACTTACAGTGCAAAGACTTGGATGTGTGTTCATGCAAAACAGCCAAGGGGGTACAAGACAGATTTCTGTGTGTCCCAGTTATTTCTGTGGCATGTCCTAGGCCATGTTATGGCATCTAGAGATGTTTGAGGAAAGATTGGATGTGGCACTTAGTACCATGGTCTGGTTGACAAGGTGGTGTTTGGTCATAGCTGGACTCAAAGATCTCAGAGGTCTTTTCCAACCTCATTGATTCTGTGGTCTCTGCTCATTTATTGCTGCCTGGTGTGTTTCTCCGATAGGTTTTGTCTGATGCATCTGTCCACACAATCTTAAGCATCCGTAATGAAGTTATCTTGGTGGAAAAGAGAAAATGCCTATTTAAATGTTTACTGAAACATAATATTTGGGGGAAGGGTTTATTTTGTCTGGTAGGCTGATTCTTACATCATCTGAAGATGCGATGCATTTTATAGATTTAAAATTAATGATGTATTATGTGAATGCTACAGGAAATTAGGTTTACCTGGAGGGAGTTGGTTGCCCTGTATAAATAAGGTTGCATTAACTATGCATGAAAAACTGAAACCAATTAGCAATAATTGGATATCTGTGTTCTTCGTGCATGTAGTAAGAAGAAACAGCAATTTTGTGGTAGGAGAGAGACTGGGAATGACAAACTTACTTCTGATTGTGACTCAATATGTCAACTCTGAAGCTGTTGCATGTCCCTCAGATAGTGCAAGTCACCATCTTCTCTGCCTTTTTCCATCTCTCCATCTACAAGGTAATCGAGTACTGTGATTTTTTAGGGTTTTTTTTTTCCCTCTCCACAAATAATGATTTGAATTTCAAAAGGTTTTGCTTTGAAACTGCTATCACCCTCTTTGTTTTTGCTTTTTTGCATATGTTCCATGATTTTGCTGGCAGGGAAATTCATAAGCAGCAAGTTTTAACTAATTAGAGAATATTAATAGAGGATGAATTTCAAATTCATATGTATGTCATTTCACACTATCTATTCTAAGTCATTTGCTCTCCTCTCATGAGCTAATAATGTACTGTGTAATTTATGAGGTATGTCAAATAGGCTACTTCTCAGATTTTAAATATCAGCTCATAAATTTTGAATAATCATATTCACAAATATTATTTCTAGATATTAATTGAAATTAATAATAGATCTGTATACTAATTGTTGACCTCTGGTGGCAAAGACTATGTATCTGGAAGAGGAAACCATTTTTCTAAATTATTTTCTGCACAATTGCTCTAATAGACAATCTGACTACAAACTGGAATATAAAGGCTTAAATTAGGTATTGAATATCAAGCACTGGGAAGGTAGGAAACTGAATTGTTTGTTATGCACTGTGGTGACAAGCATCCCACTTCTATAAATTTAGTTCCAGCAGTCAACAGCATTCAATAAACACTAAATTTTCCATGGAAACATAACTGCTTTCTGGAGCACAACAGCTCCATACTACTCGAACAAATGCAGAAATTCACATACGAATGACTGCACATGGTCTTTCATCTAAGTAAATCGATGTATGATTGTGCAAATCCTTGAGATTTTTGAAAATTCTGGCCTTGACCAAAAAATCCCCCAAGATTAAGAGTATATGTGTATATATTTTCCATCAGCAAACTTAGATATCATTTAAAGATTGGTCTTGTATATCAGAAAACAACTTTCTTCAGGAAATTGCTTTGCTGCTTCACTAAAACAATTTAGGGTGCCTTGCCAGGAGGAGCTCTGTTTTTCAGTTTTGTGCAAGGAGTGCCATTTGCATCAAGAGAAACCATTCCCTTAGCTAAGAATTACCTCTGTGATATGAATCAGTGGAACAGGAATTTATAACTTTGTTTATATCAAGCATGTGATGTGATTGAAAAACAGAACCAGATTCTTCTTGCCTGAGACTTCTTATCATCAAAGAGATTAAATGTCTGGGGAACAGAAAGCATGTTTGCAGGTTCTTGGAGTTGATTCCAGTCTGTCCATGCATTGTTTCCCTTATCTCTAAAATGGGGGGAAAATAGGTATTGTGCTGATTCAAAGGAGTGGGAGAAGTGGCTCTGAATTTGTGAATTATTTGGAGATGCTGTGGTGACTGGAGTTTGAAAGTTCAAAGTTCTGCAGAGTTTGTTTCTTGTTCCCTTCATGTGCAGGGAGGTGCCTGGGGAAGGTGTCCAGCCTCAGGTCTGCTTCTGCGTTAATTTCTCTGTTTATCTTCCTTTGAGCCATCTTTGATAGCTCTTCCCCCACTCTCTGTTCATTTTCTGATATGTCTAGGCAGGTGATTTTTGCACTCTGCGTGGTCTGTAAAGCTTCACCTGTGCTTGAACATCTTTCCTTATGAATTCTGTTTCGTTCAGTGTAAATCCACTCCTAATTACCCCAGTGTCAGTGGTGGCTTTCCACTGGATTAAGAACATGTGTGAGTTTCCCTAACAAGTTTCAGTGCAGGTTTCGGGAGACAGCAGTAGTTGATATAATCCTCAAAAAGAGATGAAAAAGGGTGAGAAGGGAACAAAGGGTTCCTGTGTGTCTCCTGTCACTCAGGCCTTGCTCCAGCTGTAGCCACTCTGCAAAATGTTGGCATGGGAAGATTAAAGCAGCTGAAGCACTTCCATGAAACAGAACCAGATCCTGAATTGAGCAGGAGGATTTTTTGCATGGGGAATTGTGATTGTAAGGAGAAAAAAGGTGGAATCTCAAGGCCATAGATGTTATAACCTGGATACAGAGCACCAAAGAGAGAAAAAATATTAACCTACCTGCACTGGTGTTTTAGTGTCTCTCTGCTGTAAGGAGAATTCATTGTTCCCCTGGTCCTGAAAGGAGTTCTCAGCACACCCAATTGAGTTGAACTGGTCTCTAATAATATTTATTGATCACAGATTTCCTTCATAGTGGCCATTAATATCTTCCACTAATTGCAAAAAAATCTTTGGTATTTTTCAGAATTAAACAGAGGATGCACCTTGGCTTGCCTGTTATTATGCATATATGGATTTGCTGCCCAGCTGTTTGGGTTTAGGGTTTTTTTAAGGATTGTTTAGGTCAGCTGGTAAATGCACTTTGTTTAGTTTTAGAAAATTAACAGGTAGCTCAATATTTTTTCCTTTATTTGGTTGCAAAACAAACATGGCTTTTTGCTTGTTTATTTTGTCTTTTGTCTTTCTTTTCTTTTTCTTTTTAACACGAAAAGCCCTGGGGACCTGAGGAGCAAATAAATCAAATATTTTTTCTAGTACTGCATGGTTTTATTATGTTTATAATTTGTTAGTAATTCTGCTTCTTACTAGAAGTAGCTGTTGTTTCAGGATTACACAAAATCTATTGGGGATAGAGAAATGAGATATTTACAGAAGCAGACATCTTTCTTCAGTTTCTTTACTGGATTAAAGAAGAAAAATGGTGGAATGAATAGGAAAATGAAAAGAAATGCATATTTTTTCTTGAGATAATATGTTAACACTATTCCGTTATGTGTATTTATCTCCAATCTTTATGACTCAAAAGATTTGAATATAATAAAACTCTGGTACACCAAAAGCAAGAGGTAATAAAAAACCTCATTGTTCTAATTTAATGCATTTGACAAATTACCTCAAAGACAAAAAAATTGCTTCTTTTATAGGTTTTTTTTCTTCCCAATGCAGAAAGAGCCCATAACCTTATCAGATTACAATTCCTCACTGTTGTGTAATTTGTTTATGATTAAAACAGTCGGTGTATCATTTGGGTTTTTAGGTTCAGAATACAATTCAACCTGATTTCTGTTATACCAGGGCTAAACAGGGACAAAGACTTTATTTTTCAAGACTTTCTACCTGAATTCAAATGAGGCTTCACCTGGTGTCCTGCCTATTTCTGCTGGTGCATTTTTGTGATTTTACTGCTTTGGTGTAGGTTGTTCTGCAGTATTTTAATTGGAAAATATCAGTGAAAACATTAGTCCCTCATAGCTAGGAAGAGTTTATTCACTCCCTAACAAAAGATTCCTCAAAGTTAAGTTTAAAGAAATTAATGTGGGCAGACTAAAGGAAGAAAAAAAAATTAAAAATCTCACAACAGTAATTTAAACTCTTTTTAGTGAGATTTTTATGTGAAACATCCATTATCTGCAAAGAATCTGGAATAAGTCCCCCATTTTTTGTTTGATTTAAAAAAAACCCCCAACAAACAAATAAGAAGTTAACTTTTAAAACTGACACACAAGCTTACAAATTAATTTTTAATTTGTTCCATTAAATTAAAAAACACTTGGGATAGAAAGGGACACACATTGGGCGTAATAAAAAACTGCAGGACTTACACAGAACTGTGACAATAACACCAGTGTAGAAAATGCAGTCACCACTGAAATGGCTGAAATTTGGTGACAGAGGATTAAAAACAGCTGTAAAATTTCAGTACCCCAGGTAGGCTTGTGCATTCTGATATGGGTTTGCAACAAAGTTTGGCCTATATTAAATCTGATATATCAGACACCTCAATGGATTAAGAAAAGAGGTTTCTAACCTAAATAGAGATGTAGGAGCATCTAAAAATCTCCCTATTAAACGAACTGTTGAACTGAAAAATCAAGACTAGATTAAGTCAATCAGCAGGTTAGCTTTTTAATTAACAAGCTTTCTTTAGTGGTTTCACATGTGTCTTGCTAATTTGTCCAGTTTTGATGTTTTTCTCCTGTGTGTTGTCTATTAGGCTGCACAAATTGAAATTCTCTTCTGCCTATGCAGGTCACATGCAGGGTAGTGGTCAAAACACATCTTTTGACTGGTCCACTGTCTTGGGATGTTCAAAGTAGCTATTCACACCAAGGTAATTGGCAGAACCATATTTCTGCACAGCCCTTAGATTTATGCATGGCTTATCAATAAAAAGTGACTGAGGGGGGAAAAAAAAGATCATTCAAAATAACCACTTTAAACCAGGTTGAATAAAGCATCAGTTTCTTAAAATAGACATCTTCCTAGTGTGACCTGGGAAAAAACACAATAATGATGAAAACTTCTGAAAATAGCTCTTATCTGAGGTGTTTAGACATGGGCAGCACTCACGATATTGTTCACAGAGGATTTTGTGTGACTGCAGTCACTTCACATCTTAATACAATAGCCCTTGAGCCTCTGTTTCTCCTAAAGTGTTTCTCCTTGCAGTGCACTTGCTAGAGAGGAGGAAAGAAAAAGACAAACCAGGCACACCAGTGGATGCCTCCCATCTTTCTGGTGTGGTTACAGCTCATCCTGTGACTCCAGAAGAAAGAAGATCAGAAGGGCAGTGTAGATGAGGAGTGCTGCAATGTACGATCATTTGACTTCGTGTTTTTGTTCCCTGAGGTTACCAAACCTCTCTTGAAGAGTTAGATTTGAAGAAAATTGAAAGAACTATCATTTCTTTGTCCTACCCCGTTGCCTGTTGGAGGACTCCTTAGTTTGGTTAAGTTCCTGAAAGCTAAAAGGCACTTAGACAGACAACTTCTGTCAAGGACATGCTTAATCAGCTGCACTCAGGTAGGAGGTAACAGCAGCTCTCTCTTGGGCTTTGTAGTAACTCCTCGTGTAGATAAGCAACACGGTGCACTGGCAGCTTAAAAGTGCCTCTTGTGTTTGAAGCAAACTCCGTGGACTCTAAGCTGTGTTCAGAGTTACTTTGATAAATGCATATCTTAAATTTTCTCAGCCAGAGAAAAGTTTTCAAAACTGGTAGACCACCTTCCCCAAGCCAGTGAAAGTTTCGTGTCATTTGCCTCTCCTATTTCCATTTTTTTCCACATCCAAGCTAAAAGAATAAAGCCCATTATACTTCAAGAAATGTATTTTGATTCCTTTTATGTTGTCTTCTTTAAATATGATGTTCCATGACAGTATTATTGTAAATCTGAGAGTGATTCTCTTCCCTTTGAAGCTCAGACCTATTCTTCATTTTAATGTGTCTACCAGCTTCATGTGGCCCGCTCTGCAAGGTTCCTGTGAAGATGTAGTGCATCTGCTTTTGTGAACTCTGTCATCTTCTTCTCAAATGCAGAGCTGAATACTTCCTGTTCTGGGACTCTTTAGAGTTCAGTCCACAAATTTGTGCTAGTTTTTCTCCTTTTCTTTTCATTTTTTTTCCTTTTTTTAAATTTTTTTTTCCATGCTACGGGTGTCTAGAATTCCATAGTTATAACAAGTGTTAGAGAGCAAGTTTCACATGCAAATAATGGCCTTTTCAGTGATAAGTGGTTCGATTGACAGTGTAAAAATAGGCACTTCCTCCTACCTTTGTGCCATGCCGTTTATTATTCTGTATTAGCATCTGTGAAGTGCTGTTTAATGCTCCTCATGTTGTGCGTGTGGCTCAGTAGCACAATGAGCCAGCTCAGGCTGACAGACCTCGTTTCCTTTCAGCTGAAAAGCCAAGGCTTGGTGCAATACCCCTGAAAGAACCTATCAGTGGATTTACAGAACTACACAGTGCACTAACTTCTACTGCCTGTCCCCAAAACATAATATTAAATTAGGTGTTTAAAAGGATATTAGGGGCACGATCTTCAGAAGAATCCAACTTGTGTCCCCTCCAAATTAACATTTAGATGAGTTGGAGTCTCAGATGAAGCACAGGCTAGATGATATTGCTGCTTTGTACATTATCTCTGTCAAAATACAGCTTTGTGAACCCAGCCTTACACCCACATCTTTTCGGAGATGTTGCTTAGGCAGCAAGGAAAGCAGCAGCAGACACAAGGGATGGAATTCACCTGTTTCCATGCTTCCCGTGCCTTATCAAAACACACCTGATACGTGTGCATGCAGCCCTGCGTCATACAAAATGCTTTCCCAGTAGGAAAAATCTGTAAGCATGAGTTCCTCTTGTTGTCCCCTTGAAAAACATTTAACCATTTCTAGCACAGAAACTGTTAAGTGCAAAATAATTTGGAAAATTTTGGTAGAATGGCAAGTGTCCTCAGTCATGTCTTCTACATATTCAGCTGGGACATTGTTTTGTATTCCAGTAACCTGGGGCCTGGGTATGACCTGGAAAATATTGGACAAACCCCTGCCAGTTAAACATAAGTGAAACCTAAAGAAAACAGTATTTATGAAAACAGTAACATTGTGTTTGCAGAATAAAAATAAATAGCACGTTTTGGAATTAGGCCTTGCATTACTGACAGAACCTAGAAATGGTGTTGTTGGGCAAAACAACAAAGACCATTTTCCTCTGGAGAGCTTCAGCCTGAATTGTACCTCGCAAAGCAAGTAAATAATGACATATTATTTGCTTTGTTGCAAGCTAGTGCTGGACTTGATTGTGCATTTCGAGGAGTAAAGGAGAAAGGTGTATCTCTCTGTGAATTTTTGGCACAACATTAACATCAGTGGGGCAATGATGGCTCTTCAGTGCAACTGGCATCCATTGAAAGAGTTCCTCCTCTAATGAAGCTCTTGTTTCCCAACTGATTTTGTATCTTCAAAGAACAGAGTATTTTGCACTCCAGTGGGATCATTATTCAATGGAAGTTGAATATAGGAAAGGGGCTTTTGCAGAAAGGCTTTGTCTTACCTGGCTGTTGCATGTTCTCTTGCAGGCCAGGTATAAGCAAAAAATTCCTCCCCATGTGAAATATTGAAGCCTGGGTGCAACCCAGAAAAGAGATATAAGAGAGGAGTAATTATGTTTCTGAGCACTGTTGGCAGGAAGAAAGCTTTTATTACTAGCTTCACATCATCAAAATAAGAGTTTAAAAATAATTATTAAGTCACTTATGGCAGTGTAATGAATTATTAATACAAGCAATTTATAAAAATGAATGTTTACTTATAGTTGAAGTTCTCCTCTTCGAGAATGTGGGTAAATAAGAAAATATCTGTATTGATTCAAGACTACACCTGAGGGATCTGCAGGTCTTAGTGCAGACCACTAGGATTGTTTGCAAGAGTCTTACTGAAGTCACAACTTAGACTGTGTTGGCAGAGGAAAATCTATTTTATTGCTATTACTCTAATTTGTTTACACCAGGGAGGTAAATTTAACTTTAGAACCATCATTTGCATCCTTGCAATATATATTTTCAGGTAAAGAAAAACTAGTGCTTCCTACCTTTCTCTTTTACTTAGAAGTTACAAACAAAAGAATAAGGAATGGAAAAAGCCAGGTTGGGTTTCTTTGCATTTTGAAAAAAAAAGAAAAAAATTATCACACCTTTTATCTAGGATTTAAAATGTGGCTGTGAATGGATTCATGTCAATGAAGCTGCATTTTGCTACCAGATATTTCTCCACAGAGAGTCCAGTTGACTCAAAAAAATGACAGTGCCACATAGCAGTTGTAGCAGCAAAATATTCAAAATATATTTAAAAGCCTATGACTTTTCTGATCTCATACTGCAAGGCTTGTAAGGAGCAAAGTACCAGGGAGGTTCTCAAAAAGGGTTGTTTGAGACTCCCTACTGTTAGTCACATTTCAGCTGAACAGGACTTGTCACCTTCCTGGCAGAGATTGGAACATCTATCTAAGAAAAATATCTGGGTGGGAATTACCATTGAAGAGCAGTTACCATTTGCTCGAGACACACATCAAATTCACTAAAACACTGAGACTGTTGGTGGAATGAGAACAATGGACACTCCTATCCTGTGTTTTGTTTTTTGAAATAGTCAGTTTGTTCAGCCTCAGTGATCCTTGAAGGTATTCAAGTGACTAACAAGTAGGTCAGAGCAATATATTTCACTCACTGGTAAACTTACTTTGACACAGTGAGGTGCAATTAGAAGTAGAATAAGGGTGAGAAAACAGGTGTTGCCCATACAAATGTGCACAAAGAGCAAACCTGTCTTTTATGTCTTTCTAAAAAGACAAAATCTTGAAAGGTTTTGAGTTATTGTTATTTTCAGCTGTCTTTTTTTTTTTTTTTTTCCTCCCAGACGCAGATAGCTGGATTCTGTGTATGTAGAAAATATGTCTCTGATTAGGTAAATGCTCTTAAAAATATCAGGTGGTGTGAGGACAAAAATTAGGAGAAATTAGCAGAAATTTGTTTTAATTGTTTTGTGGGTGGGTGAGTGAGGTGCTGCTCTGAGCAGTGCCCCAGACATCCACTGCATTGACACATTTCTCTGAATTTTATCAGGGAGCTTTTTGTGCACTTTTCCATATATAGTTTGCCCTGTAAATATGAGAAGGTGTTTGTTCCACAAGAAACAATAGCAACCAGAAGTGGAAATTACTGCCAGCTCATCAGATGCAATCGAATAATAATGAAAGCTAATGCAAGACAACATTCAAGGTTATTTTTAAATCTTTGTAAAGGTCAATGTATTCAATGGTATTCAGTTCCAACTGCTGAAAGAGCTGCTGTGTTTAAATATGATGCCCTTGTTGTTTAGGAAATAAAAGATCCTTACTAGGAAGGGTAAACAGGACAAAGCCCTATCTGTGTCTTCTTATCGCATAATTTAGGGGAACGATTTCAGAAGTATTATTTTGATGATTAGTTTCAGTCTCCAGAAGCTGTGTACTTTTCCCCTCCACCTCAAGTTGCAAAGTTCATTACTAGAGAAAGAACAAGGTGCCTCCTTTGTGGACCTTTTCTACCCTGGGTGGCTGAAGAAAGCAAAAACTCTCTCATGACCCTGACTGGTGGAAGCTCTGGAAGCTCAGGAGATGTCATTAGGCAATCATTTGGCCACTGCAAAAATATCACCATGTAAATGTTGTAATATTTATCATCTTTTGTAGTCATGACTTCTGCCCTTCTTTTGTTATTGTGCTTGTAGCAGGAGAAAAAGACCCCAGTGCTCAGAAATGGAGAATTAAGGAGTAAAAGGAGGGCAAAAACAGAGAAACCAAAACACCATACTGGTGGTACTGACTTTAGCTAGCTAAAAGTGTCTGCAACACCCCCCCTTATGTTGCTAAGTGTTGAAGAATATTAAAAGTTTGTTTCACCATATCACATCAAAAAATGCTGCCAGGGCATTTTAGAGACAAGAAATGCCAGCATGGAGCCCTGTGCAAATCCAGAGTCTGTTCCCTGTACACAGGAGACCAGGGGCTCTCAGCAGCTGCATCAATGGCAGGAACAGTAGGACAGTAAAGAAAATTAGATACTTCCCGGCTAGGTGATCATACAGCCAAAAACCAGAGAGGGAGAGGAAGTAGAGATGTGGGAATCCATAGATTTTAATTATAGAAATATTTATTCCCAGGTTAATGACTTATTTTTAATTAAGGTAATATTGGAGCCATGATGCCTATGATTTATAAGATAGGAGAATTGTCCTGGAGGGAATATCAAACTTTTCTCTTATTCAGATGTTCATATTCTCTGTCAATACGTGTTGGGGTACTCATGCAGCATTTCTTGTTGTTTACTTGCAACTCCATTTGTTAAAGGCCAAAAAAAAACCATGGCAGAGGTAACTTAACAATGTTAAAATCAGAGCAAACAATTCACAAATATTGTAAGTTTAACAAAGCTCCTTTCATTTTGTTGGAAATTTTTTTTACAGAAAGATCTAATATGTCTTTGTAATGTAACATGAGCAAAGAAATTTAATAAATAGTTCCTAGAGACAGCTTTGCATAAATATTTACCAGACCCTTTTTTTCCTCTGATAGATAGGTGCTGAAATTCTTTTGAAGTTGTGGGCCTTAAGACCATCTAAGGTCTATTCATACAAATGCTGCTCTCTCCATTCAAATAAAACCATTTGGATAAATGTTAAAGGCAGAGAGACACCACACAAGGACAGGTAACATCTGGATAGTGATGGACATTTTAGGACTGTCATTTTTTCCCAGCCGTATCAGGGGAGTTGTTCAGAGTTCAGATTGCAGGAAAAGAGGAACTAAAGGAAGAGGATTCAGAAACAATTAGCAGGAACAAAAAGCAGCACAGAGGAGACCACTCAGAGAAGAATTTTACTTCAGTGATATCTGCTAATGTGTGCATTGGACTGTGCTGTGCTTTCCTTTAATTGTGTGGGTGTGGCAAAGAAAGCCTTTCTTGTTGCTGTTTTTTTAAAATTTATTACTGACAGCTATTAAAACTTCAGATTAATGTGCAGGTGTGCAGTTTCAGCAATGCACAGATACCATTTGCTTTAGGAGATTTAGAGTCATATTAATGTCTGTCTGAGGGAACTAATTCTGGAAGGGATGCTGAGTGTGCCACCTTCTGCCACATAGAGCTGCAGTGGAGAAGAGAGTGCTGGAGACTGTTTGAAAACTGATGCAATTTCATTGGTTTCAACAATACTATTATCACCAATTAACTCGGGTCCAAAGAGAATTTGCACAGAATTTTTTATGTATTCCTCTGCAGGTTTCTTCTCATATCAAGTACAGCAGTGTGAGAGAACGGCATCATGTCCTTAGAACTTACCAGTAAAGAGAAAATGTTTACAACTTGTCTCTGAACAGCACTGCATGGATGATGGAGCACTTCTGAAAGAATATCTGTGAAGGAAATAAACCCATTAATTGAACAGAATTACTGCACACCAAAGCTACATGTTTGAGAGGTCTCTACAGTATTCAAATAACTATTGAACCATTTGGCACATCCCTAATAAAAACCTTTATCCATTAGCCCCATTGGTGCATGCTTAGGCAAATTAACTCCTTTATATGTAGATCTAAAGAAAATGGTGTGTTATAATTAAATGATTCTTTTGGGGGCAGTAAACCTCTCTTCAAACAGCTTGAATATTAGTGCAGTCGTTTTTCTTTCAGCCCTACTAATCACAGCAAATTTAGCTTGCACAGCCAGAGTCAGGGTGCATGTTACAGGACATTCTGGCAATGGCCATGAACAGATCCCATAAGAGCTGGTGTTTGGTTTGTAAGAGGATTTTATCTGAAGTTAATGTAAATTTATCTGGATTCTTGCTGTTTGTGAAATGGTGTTGCTGTTTAAGATGTCTGGTACTTGAGATATGTGTAGGTCACCCCATAGAAGCCCATTGTGTGACTGACTTTGGATTTGAATGGGAGATCTAGAGGACAAATGACAACTGGAGTAATCACATTTAAAAACAGAATCCCCCTCCTCCAAGCTACTCAAACTGTTTTCCCCAGTTTCTAAATGGTTTGAAACTTATTTGACTTAGGTGGTTTTGATATTTCCTTCTGATGGGTGGAAAAGGCACCAGATACTGAATTATAAGGGAGCAGACCCATAGTTACCTTGATGAATATTTAGGCCAGGATTTCCTGACATGACTACCAATGGCTGGGATCTGGTACTTTGAACTGTACCTCATTTACTGGAAGTGCTGAATACCTGTTTTTCTGAAAACTGGGCTCTATGGACATGACCTGTTCTCACTTTCAGTTGTAAAGCTAAACGCTCCATGTTTAAATGCTGTAATCTCCTGAGACAACACAAAGCTGCTTTCAAAAAAATACAATTGTATGTGTTAGACTTTAGATTTCTGTCTAGGATAAAGAAGGTGTTTTTATATTATTACCAAATTTAGTCTTGGATTTCCGTGTATCTACTGGACATCTACTGGAATTACCAGGATTAAAAATTTATTCAGACCTCTTTTTCTTTGCTGTTCTCTGTATTTTCTACCATCAGGCTTGTGGGTGTGCTCCTGCTGAGGGGGGAAAGGTGGTTGCTTTCAAACTGTTCCTGTGCAGTTGCTTGGTGACTGCATCTGGCAAAAGCCTCTGTTGTCAACTGCATAATTTTATTGGCAATGAGGATGTATTTTTGGTTTGCTCTGTTTGTTGGGGGTTTTTTAATTATTATTATTTGGTTTTTTGCTTTTTTGAGGAAAAGAACTTACAGCGACTGCACATTCTCTAGTTTGTCTTAAGGTCCAGCTCTGCCTTCATCTTTATGTTTTTCTGGGGAGTGGTGGACTCCCATGCCAACCACTATCATAATCCAAGTATCACTTTCCTCTGGGCTTTCTGAAGTACCTGGTGCCTTGGAGCATTCAGATTTGTTTGAGATACTTCACTCTCTGATGCCTGAGGTCAATAAATTTGGATGTTATCAAAGTAGAATCATTAAAATAGGACTTCTGATAGTATGGAATTATAAGAAGGATTAGCAACAAGATGTGATTCAAATGTTATGGACACTGCCATAAGCAAAGCAGATTAATTGCAATTCAATTTATTTTTTTTTTTCAGATTATGTGCTGCAGAATATAAAAGGGCATGCAGTTTATCTCACAGGACCATGAGCTGCTTACAGTTTGCACATGCAGCTTACATTGGTGGGAGTCCCAGTGTATTCTGAGGATTCAGTCCAAACCTGACAAATATCTTAGGGGGAAGTGTTCACATTGGAGCCACCCAATTTTTTTGCTGTTCTAAACTGAAAATTAGCACACTTACAATGGCTAAATGAATGTTTTTAGATTTTTATTCCCACCTGAGAAGGATAGTGTTGCCTTTGCTCCTGGTCAGGCACGGATTCACATTGTGAACTGGTTTTTCTTTCAGTCTGATGAGGCTTTCCGAATGTGATAAGAGAAACAAAATTTCCAAGAAAACGTCACTCCTCTTTTCTTTCAAGTAAACAAGGTGAGTCCTTTCTCACTGATTCTACAAGATGAAAATGTATCCATTGCAGAATTTGAGAAGTTTAGAAATGCCAGAAACATTATTCTTATCCCATAATTGGTTTGTTTTCTTATCCCATAATTGGTTTGTTTCAGTGCTCTGTGTTTGTGGGGATCACCAGTTCACTCCCAGGAAAGTGCAGCTTGGCTCCAGCTGTAACTCAGAGCAGTTTCCTCAGCTCTCAGCATTGTGGTTGTTTAACCTTGAGGCTGCTGGTGCTGTGTCAGTGGTGATGCCTCATGTGCAAATGTGCTGCTTTGTAATGCACAGATCGTTCCTCCACTGTCCTACCTTGCAGGCTGCATTAAGTTTTCTAGAAGGTGAAGCATTATTTTCCACGTCTCTCCTGGGATGTATCGAAAGCCTGCTGAATTCTGCAAAGACTTGGTATTTAGTTTGCTTACCAGTCTCTAGCTATTATCAGATACCACAGGAAATACATAATGTAGCACACAAAAAAGAAGTGATGCTTCAGCATTATGTAAAAATCGCTGTTGTTCCACTTATTTGAGGTGTTCTTTGAATGCCAAGAAAGGTCTTTTGGCATCTTGAGAGAGTCTTATTCATTTCTACATCCAGAAATATTTCCTGGTAGTGGGTGCACCAGATGCTGTCAGGAATCACAGGTCCCAAACTGTAGGGTCACAGGTCTGACCCCACAGAATGGGCAATTTCAGACCCAAAGGAGGCTAGAAACATTTGGGATATTCAGAAGCAGAAAAACTTTTTTTTTTTTTTTTTTTCTCTTCTCATCTTACCACAGAAATAGTGGCCAAATTCTCCTGGAAGTTCATCTCCCAGGCTCAGGCAGTGACCAGTTCACATTGTTCCAGCTGATGTCAAGGAGCCCCAGCAGTTTTAATGTTCTTAGAGTGACTTGCTCTTCTACCTGAAAAGCAAGAAGCAGCTCTTCTTAATCTGACTGGAAATTTTCTGAAGGCTTTTTGCCTCTATCCAAAGAAAAGGTTCATTGGAACTGAAGGCTGTGAAAACCCACTTTAACAAATTTGTTATGTGATAGGTTTAAGGGTCCTTGATGTTATTACATTCCCTGCCATGTACTTCCCAGCTCTCTGGTTTCCTAGTCCCATTGATGCTCACTGGGGGAGTAACTGTTGCACTGGTGGGGAGAGACTGAACTCTTCGAAAAATCTTTTCTACAGTTCATAAAAGTAATAAGTTGTTCATAACCTGCCTTCACCTTGACACCCCCAAAATTTTGCATTGCATTTGTTCTAAATGTGAAATTTTCCATATGGGGGTGGTTATTTTGGCACAACTTGAACTCTCTGCACTAATTACAAAGCCACTTTGTTGACTTCCTATTGCCTTTTTACTTATATGCATTTTTTCAGGGTAATTAAACTGTTTAAGTAATCCAGCTGATCCTGTACATATTCTTATTTACAACGTAATTAGGACCACTGCAAGAAGTGTGCAAGCAATCAGTGATTTAATCCTAGTGAAGAATGCTTTGATTTTCACGTTTGGCTTTTTGTGCTTTTAATCCTTCCCCATCTCCCTCTCTAAGAATAATGGTAAAGGAATGCACAATTTGTGTTTAAGATTATCTCAAGGAGAGAATTCCAGTTTGGGGAGCATAATTGCTTTATATTTGCATGGGCTGAAAATGAAATATTTTTTTCTCTGTACTGAGCAGTGTCACCTTGTCTTTCAACAGGTACTTGGAATTCCTGGTTTCCTCTTCCGACTTAGACATTGATTCACTGTCTGGCCTTAGGTAATCTATTATCACACTTTCAAATTTATGTGCCCGTAGCTACATTCAGATACTAAAATAAGTGACTTAAGGACTGTCAAAAAGCAAATTTATGGAGTTATGTAGCAAGAGAACAGAACCCCAGTTCTGCAAATGCTAAGGATATCTCATTTTATACTGATTAGTGTTGTTCACTTAAACATTTACATGAAAATTCATAGGTACGGGGACTGGGTATCTAATTTGAAGCATCAAATTTTGAATGTTGTGTCACTTTGCCTTCATGTGAAATATTGCCTTTTAAGCTATGTCTCTGATTCCACAATTGTTTTATTCCATATGAGCCCAATAACCAGCAATTACAATGTCTGCTGAGTGTGTGTGAGTAGACAAAAGCTGATTACTTAATAAAGTGATGCTATGAGAGCTGTTTGTAAGAAAAAGGAAACAGTGGCTTAGGAAAGAGTCTTCAATGCAAAACGCACAAACATTTAGGTTGCACCTACTTCTCTTTAATGAATAACCATTTGGAAGATAAAGGACACCTGTATTAAGTATCCTTCTCCACAGATCCCTTGCTGGACACTAACAAAAAACAATAAGTGAGTTGTCAAAAATTCTCCTGCTCAGAAAAAACCCCAGTGCATACATTTATGACATTTCCATAGCAGGGAAGAAGAATTAGAATATGTATACATTTATATCCATATAGATGGCTTACAAGTGATTATAGTTTCATCCTGAAGGTAAATAAGTGCTGCAGACCAAAGGTGCTGCTGTAGACAGGCAGGATAAGTTTGTGAAGCAAGTCCTTCTGGGATGGAAATAATGATCATTCCTGTCTGAACAACTTCCAGCCATTCCACCTATTATGTACCCATTAGAGTACAAGCACCTTGGACTGCAAATTACATATATACCCTCCTGTAGCTGACATTCCTTTTGCTCCCTTGGTTCATTTTCAAGAATAGCTCAGACTTTTCCCAGCTCCAGTAAAAAATTGATTTATACCGTAAAATGATTAGAAACTTTTTCCCAAAATTAGATGACTTGATTTAATACAATGTTTTGTGAGATAGGTTAAATGCAGTCTCTTGGTTCCTGCATATTTAAACTTATGACCCTTTCTTTTAAATTGCTTATGATGTTTAATAAGCAAATCAAGACCTACTTCAACTCTAATTAAAGCTCAGTGGAAATGCAGAAGGGTAATGGACATAGGACAGGAAATCATCTGAAAATTAAAAAAGTAGTGTTCTACAGAAAATCTTTGTGTCAGATTTTTATTTCCAGGAGGCAGATACAATTGTTTCTACTGCATCAGTTATCAAGAATTTTAATAATTAGATGCAGTATAATTAACCATTAAATGAAGAAAGTTGTGGTTTTGTTCCTTGATAAGGGGTTTCAATATTTCTTTATTTACTGTAAGAAAGAGTTGTATCTTTATTTTAAATTACTCTAGTAGAGCTTATTTACAGTCCTAAGTATGAGTAAATTTTACAACCCTCTGTATTACATTTTTTGCCGTTTTGTATGATCTTCATTCCAGCTCCTGTCAACAAAATCCTCTTAGGCGGGATTCAAACTCATGTTATGTCTTTGTGCATTTGGCCAGGCCAACCTGGCTGGAATCCATCTGGCTTCATCTGCCTCGTGCCACTCCCAATAGCTGAGTGTCAGGCCCCCCTAGATTTTCATAATGTGCTTTTTTGGCAGTTCTAGATGGTTCTGAATCCTGGGTTTACTGCTTCTTGTGCCCTTGGATTATTACCCACACATCTTTCATTTTATTTCCTTTTTTCTCCCCCCCTTTTTTTTTTTTTTTTTTTTACCCGTTTTCTCCTAAATTTTTGACTGACTGTATGATTACAGAAACAACACAGTGAAACTCAGTAGAATGGATTTGCTGCTGGTGTGGTTTCAAAAAGTTCTGTTATTTGTGAATTTGGCTTATGCAGAAACAAAGAAAACAAACAGAAACCTGACTCATTTCCTATATGTTACGTGTAGAGTCTTTTTTGGTGTATTCAGATAATAGAAAGGTGCAAGTCAGATTTCAGATGCAATTTGGTTTCTAAGGATCCTGACCAGTTAGGAAGTTTTCCAACAAATTAGGCCAAATTCTCTCTATGCTGCTGGAGATTTTAGGTGTTGGTGGGTTTGGATTTTTTTGTTTGATCTGGTTTTTTGAGGGTTTCTTTTTGTTTCTTTGCTTTTTATAGTTGTTGTTGTGGGGGTGTTGTTTTTTATTTTTTAAACCAGATTTTCTTTTCTGAAGTTTAGGCTACATGAAGTACATAATGCAGTGAATGATGCAGGGAATATTTTTGCAAGGCATTTGTGTGACTAGACATAAAACAGGAATCTTCTAGCACTCCCTATTCATCAGTATGAGTCCAAAGAAAATTATTATATTTTATTGGAGAATGGGACAAATAATGACCAAATCCACCCATTTTTTAAGGAATGTAAAGCAGGATATTCTTGGGAAAAGAAACATCTACATATTTCTCAGCTATTAAACAGCACATGATTAACAACATCAACAACAACAACAACAAAGTTAATAATTAATTAATAAAATAATAAATAAATAAATAAATAAATAAAGTGTATAGGTTCAAGTTAGTGCAAAGTTCATTCTTGAAATCATTATTTATCTTATTTATCCCAGTTTGAGTAACTGCATTTCTTGTCAAACTAGTCAAGGAGGATCTGACAGTTATTAAAAATGTGAAAGTTGTGTTGAAATAAACAGGAAGAATTAATGTGAAGTGCATATACATGCAATTCTGATTGACTCCCTTTTGCTGAAGTTAGTTCACCAGGAATTGTGTTGTAATTCAGGACTGATGCTTTCAATTTCTCTTATGTTGCAGAAAAGTTGTATTCAGCAGCTGGAAGGGCTCTGATGAAGGCAGCACTTGCTTTTTCTGCTATCCAATAGAACTGGGCTGACACTGTGTGAATCTGGGAGCTCCCGTAATCTGTGAGAAGTCAGGAGAAATTGTATTACAGTAATTGACTTCAGTAGGATCGAGACTTCCTCTAACAATTCCATGGGGCTTTCAGTATTTCTGCAGTCTATTTTAAGGCATGTGCACACTGGTGGAAGTGGTGCTTCTAATCAAAATGGGCTATATTTTATTCAGACCTTGGAGACCAAGTAGGTAGAGCTAATTGGCTTATAACTGACCTGCTTAAAGGATGTCAAAATTGGCTGTTGGCTGTTCCTTTATAACATTAGTTTGATTGACTAAGAGTCTGGCAGGAGGATATGAAATATTATGAATCCAATTCATTAAAATTGTCCCCATTTTAGATCATTACATATTTTCAGAACAAATGGAACATACTTGCAGTATAAAAGAAATATGGGTCTGTAAATTACTAACCCATCAGCCACCTCCTTCCCCTTCTGTTCCCCTCCCCAGAATAAAAAACTCCAGTTAATCACATGAAAATAAGGGGAGAGCAGTGGGGCATAAATTTTTCTCATGGTACTATGCAAAATTAGAGTCTTTAAAGAAAAATAAAGAGGAATATTCTGGACTTGATTTGCTTCCAAGTTATTTGTTTGCCTGTCATGTAAGGACTCAGTTCAAGAGCAATGTGAATGCAGGGCTATTATTACATCAGAATTCTGCCTCCCCCTCATTGGGGAAAATTTTGTTCTTTTGGATAATAGTTTTATTTCACCTTTTTAAAACCTGTTTTAAATCAATTAAAAATCTGTTTTAAAAGGTGATTTAAAATAGTTTAAAATCACCTTTTACTCTTCTAGGCACACAGCTGCCCTTCCTCAGGTGGCTGATCTCATCCCACTCTTGGTAAGGTTCAGTTCTGAATGCGGCACACCCAGGGGAGGGTTGGATGTGCTGTTTGCAGGGTGGAGGAACTGCACTCTAACACATAAGAAGATGGGAATTGAGACGTTTCAGTGTCTTGTATGGACATGTTTTGTACATTTTACTTCATACCTGATCTTAAACCCTTCTATCAGCATAAAGGCAGAACCTACAGGATTATTTTAAAGGTCATATTAGGATATAAAGATGAGTGCTGACACTTTGTGCCTCGAGTGTTCCCCCACCTGCTCAGCACTGGGGGTAACACTCCTGCAAAGTGTTCCTCTGAATGAGGGAGGAGGTGGGTGGGGTTCTGCTCATCATTCATCTTTCAGGTGATGATTATGCTGGAAATCATCTCATGGAGGTTTCCTTTGGGCCACATTCCAGCTGCTGCATTTTCCAGTGTCCTTGGCTTTCTCCTCTCCTGAGGTCCTTGGCTCCATCCTTTCCAAGCAGGTTCTCTCAGCTCTGTTGAAGAGCATCCACAGGCCCTGTTTGCTCCTGGTTTGCTTGGGCACTGCTGCTGTGTTGCTCCCTGTTTCAGAAGGGTGGTCTTTGTGTGTACACAGGTAGTATTAATACCTTTTACATTCACCAGCCCACATGAAGGGGAATTTAACGCCCATCTAGCCATGGGGCTGTCTTGCAGAGCAGGCTGTGTCCTTTGCAAGGTGTTTCACGTGGGCCTTCTGCCTGCAACACCTGCAGCCCCTCCAGCTGTGACAGAAACTCTGCAGAAGGGATGATCTGCTTTCCACTGGGAGAAACCTTCCATGGCATGGCCTGGGTGCCTTCACAGACCCTGTGCAGGGCACTTGAGCTTTCCAAAGCCAAAGGCAGTCTGTGCTCTCCCTCCCTCCCCCCTGCTCAGGGAAGCTGCAGCCACGCTGGGGATAAGCAGGCTGTGTGCTACAGTGACTTTAGGAGGTGAAGGTACAGCAATCTGTCCTTCAACCAAAGTCTTCTGGTTTTTCCTGCAGAATTATGCTGCAGACAGAGCTAAAATTGCATTAGGGCACATCTGTTTGCTGCCTAAATCTGTTACACACAACATGCACGATTTATGGTGGTACCATTCCACGTGAACGTGAGTTATGCATCTTATCCAAGCCTTTGGAGCTGTTCATTAATATAGATTGTTGTTTGTGAGTTTTGGCAAAGCTCAGAAAATCCTACAGGGGCCAAAAGCAACTGAAATCCTCATTACCTCTAACAGCAAATGATGCATTCATCATCTTTAAGCCGAAAAACACAGTCCCTTTTTCTTTCTTTGTACATGAAATAGCTTTTTCAGGTTCTGAATTTGAGAACAGAAGGCTCAACATAATGAGAACCAGTCTTCTGAAAGAGGCAACATGTTAGGGAGGATTTGCCTTTCATGCCTTTGCTTTATTGTTTTTTGCTAATGTTAAATTGCAATTCCAAACATCACAAGTTTCCGGGATGTTGCTGGATGTTAATGTTCATCTCTGTGTTCCTTAGCAGATACTTTGGCAGTTGGTAAATTGAGGATATCATTCTTCCTTTGCAACATACTTCTTCCATAGCAGTTACCCCTGGTGTAAAGTAAAATCTCAGCCATGCTCCATCCCCAACTTTTCAAATCTCTCTTGGTACATAGGTGGCACAGGTAGAAGTCTGGCACCCACTGCAAGGGCTTTGTAAATATTATGAGGAAAAAAAATAACACAACTAGAATAATGATGTCTCTTGACATTTCCTTTGGTAATGTCCAAAAGCTTGTTGCTTGTGCTCCATTTTCTGAGTTGAAAGATTTTCCTAATTGTTTTTTTTCTGTGGTGATTGGGTAGATTTTAAGACAAAGCCACAGCAGCCAGCATGAATTAGTGCTGATTTTAAAGAAGAAATTTTCTTCTGCTCTTCTACACAGTACAGTTGGAACTTGCTTTTCCCTTGCCTTTGGCGTGGAGGTGAAGCCTTGCAGCCAGGCTCTGGGGGACAAGGGAAAGGGCTTTGATAGGTGGTGATGAGCAGGCATTCCAGACTGCACATTCCAGTGCCTAAATTAGTTGCAATTACAAAAGCAACATGGTTCACTAGAGCAATATATGATTGTAAGCATATTCTCAGTTTGGTCTAGTACATTCTTTAACAAAGCTGAACCATACTGTCTCCCTGTATTTCATCCAGTGCTTTGTTTTCCTGCTGAAAATTTACATTCTTTTTTGTCATCTAGACCAGTAAATGCTGCCTTTTTTACATTGTTACCAGGGGGACACTACTGGATAGATGATAGAAAGGGCAGTGACTTGCCTCCAGTCTTCCTTCTGTCCATCTAAAGTAATGGAGTACAACAGTTTCCCTGCACGTCAAATTCATGTTGTTTTCCGTGATTCACACAGACTGAGAACCAAAAATCAGATAAATTCATCTAGTTGAATTTATGCTTTTTTTAACCATTCTTACTGATTTGAGGCCTTGATATTAATCATCATTTCACAGTATTTCTCTTGTCTAGTCCCTGTCTACCACTTCCCCTTTTGAATTTTGCTGAAAGCTCATTT
The DNA here is from genome assembly GCA_013397095.1 of Sterrhoptilus dennistouni. Classification (NCBI taxonomy): domain Eukaryota; kingdom Metazoa; phylum Chordata; class Aves; order Passeriformes; family Zosteropidae; genus Sterrhoptilus; species Sterrhoptilus dennistouni. The sequence continues at coordinate 1,583,922 of VWZU01006587.1, read as the reverse complement.
AGTTTTTTCTTACCACCTTTTCTCCAGCACTCTGTACATCCTACCTTAACTGGATTGTCCTCCTTCCATCTGTCTTATGTATTTATGGTTGGAATATGTCCTTTGCTGCACATTAAATCCTTTGGTGCTCCCAAGCCAGCCTTAGCTGTGTGAATTTAATGAGGGTTGTGTGGTGGTTGGTGTCATAAGTTATCTTAGCCTGATTTTTGAACTGTCTGCTGTTGGACTAGTTTATAATTTTCCTGGTGTGGTGGTGGATGAGGGTGCCCCAAAGGCTGCTCCTTAGAGCAGGGATTTCCTTCTCTGAAGGCTGTGGCTCCTCTGCTGCAGGGCTGCAGCTGCTTCCCTCTAGGTCTGCATTTAGGTGACAGGGTGGGACATTTGTGGTGGGAAACTTCGTCAGGTTTTATGTCTCCTGAGCATCTCCAGGATACAGGGAGGGACATAAATGGAACTAGGAGCATCTTTTAGAGCTGTGAGCAGTCTATCCCTTTTACAGACTAAAGAGAGGTTGTGAACAGTGAGGGTTGTGATCCTGACAGTTCCTGCACGGCTGCTTTCAGCGCAGGGTGTGAGCAGCATTGCTTTCCTGCTCCTGTGGCATGATTTCCCCTCCTCAGGAGGAGCCCAGGTTCTTCTGCAGTTGTGGGAATTGTTCCTAGTTGCAAACTATGGAGGAAGATCAGAACTGAAATTCGAAATTTTATTAATCATCAGGTAATCAAACCTAAATTGGAAAATCCAAAAGTGTAGTCGGGCGTTGCAAGAATCTAATTACGCATCTTCTCACAGCGTAACATAAAATCCCCAATAGCATGATTGAACCTTCTTTTCTTTACCTGTATGTGTTCTTAAATTCAGCTAAACTGGCAACACATCAAAACAAGTCCTTTCAGGTATTCCACTTGAGTCCTTGACTGTCCCTTGTAAAACATCCCACACTGCTGGGGCACAAATAATTACCAGTGTGCTCTGTGACTCCTCGTGCACATCTTGAATGTAATTCAGGAGACTTCTGTGTGGTAATGAAGTACAGTACCTCAGCATCAGCCAGCCCATTGTCAGGATGGCCTCTGCTGTTAGTAACTGGTGGTAAAGAGATGATGTGAGGCACTGCACAGCTTTCTTCTCACTGCTTTCAGGTGTAACAAATATCTACAGCTTCCCCATTCATAGGGCAGCTGTGATCAGACAATTTACAACAAAAAGTGCTGTCCTTTCACTTGTGTTTTCCTTCAATGTCCTCCAACAGTATAATGAGAGACTGTAGTCAGAGTAATACAGTATTTTTGAGCTTTGTTTATGCTCAGTTGTGATACAGGACACAGTATTGGTTTATCATTTTACAATATTACTGGGCAGCTTTGGTCTGAATGTGGGGCTGATAAAATATTGGACAAAAACACTGGTGCAATTTGGGTAATTGAGCTAATGTGAAAACTAGCAGGGTACTCTGTGCCTTTTATTGAGGTGCAAATGATGGAATGAAATTTCAGGGTTTTTTGGGGAAAAAAACATTTTTATCTGAGATACCATTCCTAGGTGTGCTATGACTGCATAAAGTGATCGTGGCTCACTAGGAACTTCTAGTTGTCACCAGCTTTACTAAAAAGTGTGCAGAATGTCCCTGAAAAGTTCTGTGGAGTGGGAGTCCAGGACCTGTCCCTCACCCTGCCATGGGCCTGCACTGAGAGCACACACAAAAATGCTTCAGCTCACTGTGATCCAGGATCACCCCTGCCCAACAAAGACAAGAGCAGCCACATCCCAGGGAAGTGTTTTGGGACCTCTCATGGTACCACAGGTTGTCAGATGGCCACTAAAGATCTGATCTTTCGGACAACATTGAATTTTTCCCTAATCTCAGTTTCACTGGTGTTTTAAAGCCTGTTTTCATTGTTTTTTAAACCATACTTTATGCTGCTGTTCCTTTTTCATGTGTTTCCTTTTCTCTTCTTATCTGACAGGAGGGATATGTGGGAGACACTTTTATCTGGCACACAGTGCTCTGTCTATTGAAGAAAGCAACCAAGTGAGGAAATAAATAGGCATTTAAAGAGATTCTTGGAATTTTCTAAAGACAATATATTGCTCAGAGGTTAGTTTTGTGCTTTCTGGTTTGGTACATTATATACTTTGGTCCTTCTGTGCCCACTCTCCCTTTCCTCTCAATCTTCTCCATGCTTCTCTTAAAAGCAAAGTTATCTTCAAAGCTGTCATGATAGCACAAGCTCTCCTTTGTGAATACATGGTGTGCTCGTTATTCAGTCCCTACATGAAGAATTTGGAGTTTCCCCCTCTGCTCTTCTGTGCCCTTATTTGGGTGAGATTTGGATACTTAGGTCTTGTTACAGCCTGTGGGATGATATTTTGTCTGCTCAGGATATTGCTGTTTCCTTGTGTTTTCTCTTCCCTTTTGCTCTGCTGAAAGTATTTGCTTTCTACTGAAAGTTGCCTTCACTTTAGTGAGCAATCCTGGCACCTGGAAGTGGCAATGCCTCAGCTGATCACAGCCCCACTGGGGAAACGCCAGTGCTGAATGGCTTCATCTTTGTCAGCCTGAAAGGCTGGTTCATTTAAGTGCAAATTTCTTCCTGAGCAACCTGACCTCAGCTTACCTGGAGCCGTAATATGAACTTTTGCAAGTAAATGTGTATAACTTTTAATCAATCAAAACACTTGTAAGTAAAAAAACCCCCTAGGGATTCACAGATTTATTTTTTTTTTAAAGTCAGCTTGTTCTTTTTACTCTCTACTGAAATTATCTGGAAAGTCTCAAGGTAATTCCATTCAGCAGAAGTGGGGACATGGAGAGGACATCTATGGTGCTTTTTCTGCTTTTCCTTTCAGGATGGTGACTTGTCTCTTTCCATGTCAGTGAGCCAAACTCTGTTCTAGACAAAACGAAACCCCAAGGTCAACTGAATGTGAATTTTTGGTGTTAAACATCAGACACAGCGCTGCAAAGGCTGATTTCTGAAATCCATATGGCATTATGAGAATATTTCACTGAAGTGTTCTGTCTGTGGGCACAGAGGTTTTGATAGACTCAAATGACAGATGCCCTTCTAAAATAATCTGGTGTGACAACCTGCTCAGCATGAGCCATTAGAATTTGATAAATTGTCCTTTTATCAACCAACATAATTATTAATTGAGCTAGAATAAAAGATTTTCAAGGCATCAAATGATGAAGCATCCCTGTATGCACAATTTAATAGTCAATTATCCACACAAAATATGTATTCTTTACATCTAAACATAAAAGATGGATGTTTTAAAAATCTGAGTACTGTTCTGCCTTTGGCTAAAGAACTCTTTATGATCATGAATCCATCCACTTCTCACTTTTATTTTATATATGAAACTGCAGAAGAAATTTTCTTAATATTCCAGTTTTTCAGAAAAATTTGCACAGACTGGGTGTGGTGCTACAGGAGTAGCATCTTCATCTTGAAATATAGAATGTTTCCTTGTATTTCCATTATTACACCGTGCTCATATTTCTATTTTCATCTCTCAAGGACAATCCATTTTACAGGCACTCCAGCAGCTTGAAGTATTGTGAAGAAAATAATGGTTATAAAATTTCTGGTGGAAAATTCTAATGCAGTTATCATTCCTTCACTACTGAAGCCAAGATACCATTTTAGAGGGATTTAAAAAGAACAGTGTGTTTTTTCACTGGCTAGCTGTAGAACAGTGCTGTGGATAAATCATCACTCCAGTGTTGGGTATGGCTTGGCAAGACCAGGGCTTGACAGTCCTGGGTGGGATGATTTTCTCAGGAGAAGGTGGCAAAGAGTGGAGAACCCACAAATCTCCCATCCTGACACAACAGGGGCAAAAGCAGGCAGAGCTCTGGGACATCTTTTTGCATCATCTTGATGGCAGGAAGCTTTGCTCTAAGGACCTGTCCCACTAATTTCAGGATCAGATTCACATGGACGTGTGAATTTGCTACAACGCAGCAATTTCTACAATTCTACAATTTCTACGTTTCTATTCTACAATAAGGATATTCAGCTTTTTTTTTTTTTTTACTCTGTTAACCATTTACTGAGAATTCATCTCGTTTGCTAATTACTGAGAGCTGAATACACCAATAGGGATATTTTATTCCAATACAGGTGTTATCTCTTCGCTTCGCTTTCCCTCACCTTTAAAATATCTATAATTAGATTTGGAAAGAGAGCCTTTCATTCTTAAACTTATTGGAAAAAAATGGCATTTTGCTGTACTTCGTAGAATAGTAACACCAATTAAATTCTTCAAGATAATGGTGTTCTGAACTTGCATCTATTTTTGGAACATTAATTATATTCTGCAATGCTTCCTGTGAAAAATCAGAGACAGATACAAGCATTAGTATGTGTTAATTAAATCTGAGTTAATATTTTTGGTCAGAGCTCTGCAATATCACATAGATGTGTTTGCTGGTTAATATTTTTTACATTTTTTTCCTAGTTGTATTTTCCTATTAACTAAATGGCACATATTGATTTTTGTACATACTGGAAAGACTTGATTCAATCAGGTCAAAGTTCCTTTCTGTCCAGGTTATCCAAGATCAAACTGTGCTTTACACAGAGCAAAAAAAACATGCAGTGGCAAAAAAGACTGGCTCTTTTTTAGAAATGTTAAACTGAAGGTCTTGTTGGTTGTTCTTCTGCAATTTTTCATGATTTTATTCTATGATTAATTTTATTCTGTGCTGGTTTGTTTGGGATTTTTTAAAGTCAAAATCTCTAAAATTCCCAGTTTTCATCCCAAACTAAATATGCTCTTAGATTGGCCTTTTTTATCTTAAATGTTGCTGAAATTATTCATCTTCATTTCTTTTTGTAAGCTTAATTCGGGGGTAGGTCTCTTTTTGCAGCACTTGCACCAAGTAAGTTCACGAGGTTTTATATTTGTGCTCTTCATTTCCATTTTTATAAGGACATCATGGAAACTATAGTGTCAGCCAGGAAGCTGAGCATATAGATGAGACTGTGAGCATGAAATATTCATGCTACATCTCCCTGAAAGCCTCGCATTGAAGTAGAAGTGCTTGTTTTCTTTCCCTTTCCCTCATCCCCCATTATTTTACACTGAAAAAATTGGCATTAGCTCAAAAAAAAAAAGAAAAAAGAAAAAAAAAAAAAAGTGGGTCAGGAAGACACAGGATGTGTGAATCTTTCTTTTCTTCTGCAGGGCATCGCTTCCAGCAGATGTGGGAAGAGAAACTCCTGAAAATCTCTTTGACTAGTCTCATGCCCCTGCCCTGTGCATCAGGAGGGGGCAGCTCGATGGTACTTGTTGCTCTTCACCTGCTCATTTAATATTCTCTATGTTTCCAGATCGAAATCTATTTTTAATTTGTCTTGAAGTGAGTTGTTGCAAAAAAAAAAAAAAAAATGGCAATTCTGTGTGCTTCTGATATTCAGTCCTTTCCTTCTCATGAGAATTTGAACTTTTTGCAAACTGTTGTGAGAAGTAATATTGAAATTTTTTTTCAGGGAAAAATTTAATAACATTTTAAAAAGTAAATCAGCCTTGAAACCCAAGGATATTCCATTTAGAAATTGTAATAATTGAAATATGTGTCTTTCTCATTCTCCTGATATTCTTTAAAAATCAGTGTTCTTAGTGACTAAATTGTGAATGTGTGCTAGAATTTTTTTTTTCCACTGGAAATGAATTAGTCAATTTTTTTTACCAGATTTATTTATTTCTTGATGGATTCTTGTGAGCATATTTTTAAATTATAGCCCTAATGTGCTTATAACATATTTGAGACAATGACTGGAAATATTAGATTTATAACATGTAAGGTCATTCAGATTTCTATTACTTGTGAAAAATCTTACTGTTTTTTGAGAATATGTTGAAGTAATATGTTGTCAGAAAGACCTCCAGATCTAACTACTGTAGGCAAATAAACTTTTTAAACTGTTATTCCAAATAAGCAAACCAGGTTTTCTTTTACTGATACTGTGCAGAACGAAAAATAACGATCAAATATAATTATGTAATTAACAATAGTTAAGTAATTGGGTTAAAAGAAGGTTCCATTATAGGCATTTTTGGAGGAACTTGAAAAATAACTTGGATTTTCTTGTGACTTATTTGTCCTTTTTCCCCTTGTGTTTGTTAGATGCTGTCAGTCATTATTTATGAATATATTGAAGTGTGTTACTGAGTTACACAGCAGAATTAGTCCAGAATTTTCCATTATCTGTTCTTCCCTGGAAAACTTGAGAATTAAAACTGGTTATGTCTGATTTCTAAGAAGCAAACTCACCCTAACATTAAGAGAAATAATTTTTCCACATATAAAACTGTTCCATGGGAGTTTCAGACTGAGTGCTGGTGCTTCCCTTGTCTTCCTGAGCTGGGGAACATGTTCCACGTTGGATTTCTGACTTTTCTGGGAGGAAAGGTGGTCCCACAGTCAGGGATGGGTGGCTGCACAAACACCCAGAGGGGTAAAACAGGGAGCACAGGGGGTCCTGTAAAGGTGAGCAGTGGCATCGGTGCATCAGGGTGTGGGATGTGCAAAAACTTCTGCTTTTCTGGTATTTGCTGATGGCTCAAGATTAATAAAAGAGATAAAATTTATAAAAGGGATTATCTTTCTACCATTTCTACCATGATATTCTGGTTCTGTTCTCCTGTATGCCTTTTTGACATTTGTCTGGTTGCAAGAAGAGAATATCTCTTAAACTGTTGATTATTACTACTGATATTCCTATTTTGAAAGTCTGCTTTACTCCTATAATGAAAGACCCATGCGAGTTTTTTCATGCTGTGGTCTCAAAGCAAATTTGGTGGAGCTCACAAGCTGTTTGAAGCATATTGAGTCTTGCATAGTTTTTGCACAGTCACATTTGAAATGATCTGTCAAATAATCAAATATTGCTCAGATTAGACCTTAGCAAAACAGAGGAGAATAATCTGTACAAACTGTGCCGTTGCTGATTGCCATCCCCTCACCTCCAAATAATAAATAATTTACAGCTATCACATGTTCCTTCTACAGTTGAGTATACAGGCAAAAAAAGAAACTATCTCCATTTCATCATTAGCTTAATCAAGGCAGTGTATCAGTAACCTGCAGTGAAACTGATTGCTGAAGAGCAGGAGGAGTTGATGGCTGGGTAACAAATGAGTTTTGAACCTTGGGCCTTTTGAATTTCAGTCAATTTCAACTAAAGTTCCTAAAACCTCTTTGGTTCTTTTCTATTAGAATTTACAGTATTTTGAAAAGACTACCTGAGAAAACAATTTCCAAACCACTCAAACACCATAATTTCCTTGTTCCTTTTCCTTGTTTGTTCCAGTGTGAAATAAGATTTCTCGAGCCTTGCAGCAAAGGGTAACATTCAAATCCAGCATCTCTGACTGGCAAAGGGCTGCAGACCCTCAAGGCCTGTTCTTGGCTGCCCAGCACAGAGGCAGCAATTCCAGAGTGCTGCTTTTTGAAACAAAATCTCTGTGTCTGCAGCTTTCCACCATGGAGCTGAGAGCCAAAATTCAACATCTGAGCAAAGCCAGGGTCTCTGGATTGCCAGCTGAAACAGAGGAGCACGAGCCAGGGAACCCAGACTGGGAGTCCCAGGGAGAAGGCACCAAAACAGGGATGTGGGACTCATTAGTCTCCCAACCAGCCAGGTGATTATGGCTGTTCTTGCATAGTTCAGTGAATAAATTCACATCAATAAAATGCGAATGATGATGAAGGATTATAATTTTTTGCTTGGGAGTTGTATGGATATTTGTGGTTTAGAGGCACAAAAGATGGAATAGCAGAAACTCTTCATGGGTCTATAAAAATATATTCACTATGCAAGCAGCTTTAGAGTCATGATTTTATCTGAATTTTGCCCTTAAATACTTTGCTTCTGGATGGTGAAAATGGTAGGTAGCTGCACTCTTCTCTTGGAATTACCACCTTTCTCTTTCTTCTATAATAATCTATTTTACACCTTCTTCAAGACACCCAGTGGCCATTTTTGTTGCTCTGTCTATCTCCAGGCTTATTTCTTAATATTTTTTTTACTTTCCAGAGTTTTAAAGCCCTTTGGTTAAAAAAGATGAAATAGGCAGATCTGAAATGCTCAAGAGAATTCACAGCCTGTAAAAAGAGCAGTGAAAATCAGAATTGGGGAAAAATTACAGAAAAGCACAATGCACAGGACCTAGAGGTTTAAAGAAGGCTTAAAAAGAGACTTTCAAAAACAAATTTTCCCTTTGAGAAATATTCCATCAAAATGTTTCAGCTTCTTTTATCTCCTGTGTCTTCTGTGAGTTATGTTTTAACACTGAAATAGTCCCTTGAGCACATATAAACTCAAAATGAACAGGGAACTAACTAGAGATGCAGGATTCTATTTTGTTCTTTAGATTCTCTCTTTTTTCCCCCCACTGGGATGGATATGCTGGATTTTTCTAGTTTAGGGATACAGGTAATTCTGGAGTATTGGGTGGCAGCTTTTATTTTCCCTAACAGAGCTAATTCCTTGCATTCCTTGTCTTGATGATTTCAGGCTTTTCTCAGCACCAAGTCACAACCATTTGCTCATGTTTTATAAAGGCAATACTAGAAGATGTAAGAGTTCATCAAGATATTAACAGTATCATAGTGTCAAAATAGCTAAAGCATTTTGGGGGACAAGCTGCTAGGAATGACGATGACAAGCTCTAAAATGATGAAATAAAGTTACAGAAATGTGAAACGTATTGACTAAAGATAAGAATATTTTCAGTGCCATGAGAGATAGACCAGTCAGGAGTTAATTTTGGGCTGCTTTACTTTTCCTAAGATCCCACTAGGCCAGATTCTGACCTAGATCAGATAAATATCAAATCAGAGTAGAGCAGTAGAAATGAACCAGTTTATAGCCATTGGAAGAGAGATAAGAATCAGAGAAGTCACTGTAGCTGCAACTGAAACAACTCATTTCAGACTAAATAAAACATTAATACCTTTATTCTCCTCTCTATTACATGGAATGCTCCAATTATGAGTTTGAGCCATCCCCAGGTTGTTTCAGTGCAGAAATTTGTTTGGGAAAGGGTCCACTGAGGATTCTGTGCTATGTTATCTAACAAAGAATAATTTAAAATGAGTCAGTGTCTCATATGCATTGCTGAACCTGCTGCTGTATTTGGTGAGGTGTGAACAAAGACTGCCTCGATATAGATAATCTTGTTTAACAGTGTTAAAACACTGAGAAAGGGTTGCAGCTGGTGGACAGACTGAGGGAGGCTGATGGTGTGAGGAGACGTGTGGGCACCTTTAATTATAGGAGTAGGGATGCAGTACCTGTGATGGAAGTTCTTAGAATGAGAATTGGATCTGAGAGTTTCTGGACCTTTACAAATGTTCTCAGTTCTTTTGTGTTCACAGAAGTGATTTATGATTATTTTTATTGCTGGTTGGATTACAGATAATGTAAAGGCCCTGCACATACACAGAGGCTTAGACTCAGGGATTTATAGCTGGCTGTCCAAATAATGTTTGGATAGACCTTGAATTCAGAGCTGGTCCTGCAAATAAGCCCAGGTAAGATTGTATTTATATATAAATAAAAGAAAAATGTGCCATTCTAAAACCACAAGAAAACATCTCTTATTTTCTCCTTTACTTAGGGAGACTGTAAAACAAAAAGGCAGTGGTAAAATGCCATGGTTGAAAAAATGCTGAGGAGATGACTGAGTGACCCTGATAAATCCCCTTTCCTAGCTGCTGGATAGAGGTTCCCTAAACACAATCTCCTTTAATGGGGTAGGAGCCACTGGATCCCTCAGCATGTAGGAAATGGGAAATCACAATTATTTATTGGGTCAAACACTTGATTTGCATTCAAATAGGGGTGAAAGAAACCCCATTGCTTTGTCTGCCTGACTTCTTGAAGGCTGAAGTTTTTATTTATGAAAGTTTCCAGAGCTCTCAGCATTGCTCCCATCAATCTGAGCAGCTGGGGTGTGTTGGTGGGGGCAGTTCTGGGTACCAACCACCCCTCTGGCAGCACCTCTCACCACATCCATAATCTCAGAGAGACCATCAAGATACTGGGAAAAAAATTACAGATAAAAGACTTTCTCCTTGTATGAACAAATAGAAATTCTGGGCAGAAAACAGAGCACAGGATCTCTTCATAGATTTTTTTTTTTCTCAGAAGTAGCTCACACTCTCACATTGCATTTGAATTCCTGCTAAGAGTTTCCTCAGAATTTCTTCACCAAAATGATGTACACATACCGTAATTTTTCCAAAAGGAGATATTAGTGCACAAGGCACTCAGAGGAGATGGGCAGGCAAATTTCCCTGAAGTGTGAATGAAAACTCAGGGCCAGGAGATGATTTTTGTTCTAGGGATGGAGTTATTTTCCCAGCCTTTAAGCACATCAGCCCTGGAGCTGGCACAGCCTTGGTTCTGCCGGTGAAGATCAGCTCTGTAAATTAAGCAAAGAATCCCTGAAAGTCTCATACCCAGGCAATCCTCCCAATACTACATTGAAGTGTTAGAGTTTAGAGCCATGTTGCTCAGAAAGGTAGAATCAAACTGCTTTTCTGCAAAATTACATTGATTCTCCTTGCTACATGCTGATGAACTTCAGCAATTTGTTTCCCCCTCAAGTGATCACTGATTAATCTAAAAACTGTGAAATTAAGTTGTTTGAACCAGGAATTGAAAATTTGCAGCAATTAAAAACAAAGAAACAAACCAAAACAGCCACCAGCATTGGAAAGTGATTAAACATGACAACAACTGAGATGCTGAAATTAGTTGTCCTCGTTCCAGAGGGTTTGTAACTCGTATGATGTTTTTGAAGCTATTAAATGATAGTTAAGCTGTGTTATTATTTGTAAAGCAGCTACTTTTGTATCCTGAGCCCACTGAGTGAATGTTTTGCACAGCAGGAGACTGTAACATAGCAATCCCAATCATTGTCATTTTACTGTACAAGAGGTAATTTTAGAAAATGATTCCTCAAATTATGAGATCCAAACAAAGTCAAGCTGGGAACTTTTTCATTTTCTGTCATTGGAAAGTGTCTTTCTTTTAAGTACTGTGAACTTTGGGCAATTTCACTACTCCTGGTCTAAATATAGCAAAAGAAATTTAAAATTTTACATATTTAATAATATTTCTCTTAATTAATGGAAGTATAATAAGTTGTCCATAGAGAGGGCACTGGGCACACAATGGATCTGATTCCCTCCTGAATTTCTCTGGCTTGGCTCCAGAACAGCTGTGCTGCAATTGATAAAACAGCACTGCTGTCTATTTAAATAATGCGGAAAAGAATAAGATGAGATGAATCAAACGTTTTGGATAAAGAGTTTGCTAATATTTATATACTTCTAGCAGTCTGGACTTTAGTCAGTACCCCCAAATATGCAGAGGAAATCTGTTTTACTTCTGCTACACAGCGTTTGGAAGGTTGCAGTGTACTACATACATTTCAGAAGCTTTTGGGATGTGACCCACCATAACCTCCTCATTTTCCTGTGAAGTGTTTTGCAGTGCATGCTCTTATAAAGAATACATTACATTTTTGTGCAGTTTTCTGCAGTACCATTACCTTATTTTTTTCTAAATGAATTGCATAAAATTTTCATTTAGCTCCTAGTTTATTCAGATAATTTAAAATATTTTTCTCCCTTTTATATACTCACTCTAAGTTTCCCCCTTAGCAAAATATCACCTCTATCTGGTTGTATTTCCAGATCACAAAAAAAATTTGTTCAAAATACATGCTTAGGTCTGAGGTTCCAATATTTCCCCTTCAGCTGGCATTTTTCCCTCCCTGCAGTCGATGTCAATGCATTGCTAATTTTGATGTGGTAGCATTTTACACTCACATTTCCGATTGCAATGCAAAGTGCAAGGCAGCAAGAATTAGGCCTGCAATACACTGGAAGTCTCATGACAGTCAGGAGCTGATGAAATTTGAATTCCACTCCATCTCCTGGATTCACTTTGCACGGGGCATTCCTTTCAGATGCTGTTGGTGTGAGGCAGGTTTTTTATGCCCGAAAGGCAGCATATCCTTGTGTCAACTGGTGAACCTGACACCAAATCCAAGGAGTCACATGAAGAACACAGACAATTTATTATATTATAATAATTTTATTATAAGATATTATATAAATATATATTATATATTATAAATTATAATATTTATATTATATAAATATAAATATATTGTATTATTATAACACAGAAAAATAATTTAGCTTGCTATTAAACTGCAAGATTTCCCTTTTTTCCCTTCTTGGCTCACACGTGGTTGTCAGAGTTGTCTGGAAGTGCTCACTGCTGTAACCAGTGGGTGTGTGTGAATCTGCCTGTTGTCATCATCTCCCCAACCATGGATCACTGGGGATTGACACCTCTGGCAAGTGACAGCTCTGGGAAGAGGCTGCATACAGAACAATGCAGCTGTGCACAGGGAACAGCGTGACAGAGAGGCAGGAAGGATCAAACAACTACCAGAGTTGCTAGAGGGGAGGGTTTAATGACAAGTTACTGTGACATTTATGACCGGATCGATTATGGAGACTGAAAAAATCTATGGTATATTTCCAGGGTATTACTGTAGAGCCATCTGATATAGGGGTTGCCATGGCAAGTACAGATTTTCTATTAACCAGGAGGGTGAATAGTCTCATAAACCCCATGAAACTTGTTGGTGAATGAATTGCATATGGGAAGCAGCTCTATTGACCCCTATGGAAATCTGATATTTTCAAACAATGCTGTAAAGTCTTTTCCTTGGTTATTTAAAAAAAACCAACAGTCTAGGGTACTGTCAAAACCAAATGCACCATTTCTGGTATTCCCCATGTCTTGAATGACAGCCTAGACAGACTGGAAAATCAGCACTGAGCTAAAAATACTAGTGTGGAGGCAGCAGGGTAAGAAAGTAAGTTACTGAATATTGTTAAATTGTTAAATTTAACTGTATTGTTAATTTGTTAACAATAATTGTTAACAATAAACTGTATTGTTAAAATTGTGTGTCTACAGCTTTGATACTTGGTAAGGTTAAGATCTCCATCATCACAACCTGAGAACTAAAACAAATATATTTATGCACTGTTTAATACTTGATTGTATAATTTGTGACAAACATTTCAGGAGAGCAGTAAGAACAGGAAAAAAACATTATTGTTAATGCAAATTGGATAAACTAAGCAAAGGAAATCTCATCAAGCATTGTCCATATTTCATTCCTCCCCCCAGGGCTGTATGCACATAGAAAAGGGTCTCCTTGCTTACGTATTTTAACCACATAGAAACAATCCAAGGGTAGAAGGAACAGGTTGTCCAGAGAATTTATGGCTGCCCCATCCCTGAGAGTGTCCAAGGCCAGGTTGACAGGGCTTGGAGCAACCTGGGATAGTGGAAGGTGTCCCTGCCCATGGCAGGGGAGTTGGAACAAGATAATTTTTAAGGTCCTTTCTAACCCAAGTGATTCTGTGATTCTGTAATTCTGCACCTCTGTGGGAAGGTAAACTCTCTTAGGTAACTTTCTTAGGCCCAGACATGCAGACACAAAACTTGCTGTGAAGTGTTGGTTATAGCAGAATGGTGGGAACATTCCTGTCCTTTTGCCATCTCCTATATAACAGAGTGCTGTTTGCTTTTACAGCAATTTTGGTGTGCAGCAGAACAATGAAGTTGGTACTAGCAGTAGAACAATCAAGTTGTTATTAAATTCTTTGCTTTCCTTGTTTCTCACAGAGTATAAATTGATCAGTAATTGATGAGCTTGGGAAAGTCTAGATGAATACAGAAACTTCATTGATATTTCACTGGGCAGCTGTCTTGTTTGGTGGCAAGCATTTCTGCAAAGGGTTGGGTCAGATGCTGACAGTCCAGCAGGAAATGTGTTGCAGCTGTGGATGCATTAACTGATGTGATAGAGAATGTTCTTTACATAAAGGAAGGCAAACCCATCAGTTTTGTCCCACTGTTCCTGTTTCTCATTCATGTCTGTTTTGACTTCTCCTTCCCTGTCTCTGATCCTGGCAGCTCTGCCTCACTGGCTGCTCCGTGTGTAATTGCTCAGGCAGAATAACTTCTCAGAAATAACTCTGTGTATGGTGGCCATGCAGCCTTCAGTGAGCTCTGCCTGTCCAGCAGAATGAATCCAAGCACTTGGAGTCACCACTTTCTCTTACCTACTACAGGTAATTTCTTATTCACTACACCAGCTTTATTTTTCTTAGCAACCATCTTCAGTCCTTCACATCCTTGTTAACAATTTATTTTGCCCATATGCTAAATATCCGCTCTAATAATTAACAATGTTGTGTATCTATTTAGTACCATATCTTCTTGAAAAGCAGTATGCTCATATTTCCTAGTCCACATATCTCCCCCAAGCAATACCACAAGTGCTTCCCTCAGACCTCTGTTTTCTTTTGAACTACAGTGGTTCAGCTCGTTAGCCTGTCTCACTTCTTATCAGTCACACTCGCTTCTCATTACTCTGGTTGCAGAGCTACCATAATTAGATTTTATATTTTTAGACATTCATAACGCTGCTTTAGTGTACACTGTGCTATCAGAAGTGTTTTAGACAAGCCATAAGACCAAACTAATTAAAATGTTCCACGGAGACTTTTTAAAGGAGAGTTGCTGTTGCTGCTGACTCGGTAAATTCGGGCACACGCAGCTGCTGGGGCCAGGGAAGGCTGATAGGAGAAGTTACTCGCATCTCCTGCCTGTGGAGGTCACAGCACCTTACCCCGTAGTTTTTGCTTTCAGGCCATTATGTCTGATATCTCTTAGGAAAAGATAAGCTTCATTTGGCTTTAAAGACTTGGCTTTTTTTCCCCCAAGCTCACCTTTCCATGCCTGGAAGTTCTCCCCTCTTGACAAAGGCAGTGCAGAGATCCTGAGCATCTAACTGTTCAGGTAATCTAAACTCTTCTCAGAAACTGCAAATAGGGTCTCCCCACTCTATTCACAGATTGTGTTCCCTATTTTGTCATCTCCTGCAGGGGATTTTCTTACCAGAGGTAGAATTTCTGTGTTTATTTCCTTTCCTGAACAGCTGCATTTTCCTCCTCCTATGAGTTGCTGCTCTCTTGTTCTTCTGGAATGGTTTAGTAAATGTTTGGCTGAGCCTGTGATTCCTCTCTCATAAAGGAGCATCTGTAGACAGATGGACGTTGGTGACAGTAAGGGAGATGGGTCTGAAAGGCACCTGCAAGGCTGTGGATACCTGTAAGATATTCACAGAATTACTGCTGCTTCTGTTTTAAAATGGGGCTTTTTGCAGGAGCATTTACCACATAATCAGCAGTACCTCTTGAGATGTAACTTACTCTATACAGAATGGGATATTTTTAGATGGGAGCAATTTTGTACACAGGAAGCTTTAGGTTTGCTTCCTTCAGTGAAATATTTCCTGTGTTGAATAGAATCTGAGCTATTGAGTTTCACCAGCTCCTAAAAGAACATGCACAGATGTATTTATATTTATTTTGTAACTTAATCTGTATTTATATTTATTTTGTAACTTAATCTGTATTTATAACTGTGTTGCAAACATTCCATCTCAAACAAGAAAAATGACCTGGTATTGTAGTAGGTTGCTCATTTCCCTGGAAATCCAGCTTCTAACATGAAACTTACTTGGAAATTAGTTACAGCAGGTGTAATCACTCTCCATCCTTCCATTTCATTTATTGACTCTCTGCTAGCAGTAGAAATTTTTGCTTTGGGGAAGCAGAAAACTGTATTCTACCAACATAATCATATTCTTCTGTCATTCAGACACTTATTTTAGAATTAGCCGAAAAAGTTAAAGGTCTATTTTACAATAAGAACAACTCAAGTACTGGGATCTCTAAAGGGAATAAGTAGCAGTAAATATGAAACAAGTATATGATAGTATTCAAAAAATAACTACTGTAGGGGAAATTTACATAAATGACAACTGTTCTTTCAGAATCCAAAGCACTATATTTCTTTTCTTCTTCAATAGAGTGCTTCCTGCTGGATTTCCATAACTACTATTTTTGATCTTGTATTAATTATTATTTGTATTATTGTTATTTGTGTATTAATTGTGGAAAGTATTGCCTTTTGAAAAACTTCTTGAAATTTCTTGCAGCTGTAATATATCATTTTTTTACCCATTTTTTTCCAGGTCATCTGTTGGAGGCCACAGATTCACTAAGGGACACTGGATTTGTTCTGTTTAGTAGAATAGAAACTCAAGGGCTTTGGGATATCACATCTTGATATATGTAAATATATACACAAACTACAGGATCGTTTCCACATGGTGATGTACTCTCATCCTTGAGCAGGCACAAAAATATTTCCACAAAGTGTATTTTTTGTAATGGGTTTTTATAAGCAAGGTTTTGTCTGTAGGAGCCTTTCTGGAAAGAGATTTCTTTGTCAACTGATACTCCTTGTGTTGAATCCATCACTTATTCCTCATGCATCTCTGGAAAAAGAGAGAAATGGACTGTAGCCAAGTCTCTAGATGCTCCCGAGGACTCTCTGGTTTTACACCCTATAAAGAGATTGATGTTGTTCTTGCTGCAGAAACACACAGACTGTTTGTGGATAAACAGGAGAATCACACAGCAGCGGGTGAGGAGCGCTCCCAAGGGCTCCCACTGACTGAACTCCTCCTGTATTTTCATGGGGGAGCTTAGTTTAAAGAAGCCCTGAGTCTCTCTCTGTGGGGTTTATAGAGCAGTAAATAAAGTGGTGCAGCTCTTTGCAGGGCTGGAGCTCTCCATCCACACTCTGCCCTCTCAGGAAGTGTCAGGAGAGCAGATGGATGAGGGAGCTCCGTCTGTCAGCTTGGAGACTCCCACACAAGATTCAGGCAGGCAAACACCTCGCTCCTCCAGCAGACTGAACACTTTCAAGAGGTTTGCAGATGACAAAAACACACTCATGTGGCTCAATAGCTGAAATGAAAAGCAGGGGTAGCGACAGAGAAGTTGGCTGCAGGAGCTGGGGCAGTGTGCCTGGACAGAGCAGACCTCCAGCTCCAGCAGCAGCAGAGAAGAACAAGTAGATGTTATTTGAAAATGATGATCTCCACCTTTCAGTTCGGTGAATATTTGTTGCCTTGCTCCACCTTTCTCATAGATAATGGTGGCATGAAAGCCTTTGGCATTGCTGTTTTCCTCAAGAAAATGTGTTGGGTAAGATTTACAGAACTCCGGCTCACGAGCTGGTCTGTACCTAGGACAGGCTTGTTCAAACATAAACATGAAATATTTACAAAAGCAGGCATGTTTAGAAACCAAGAGAAAGGAGTGCAGTGACCTCCTGGGTTTGGCATTTGAGTATAAAACCTTTCCTTTCCCTAAGGATAAGAAGTTTGAGGGAATGGATGCAGTAAGAAACAGGTTAGGCATCTCTGCCCAGCATCACTTCAAGAATAATCAAGAAAAATGGATCTCTTTAAACTGCCTTTTGCTTCTGCAGTTAGAAACTTGAATATTTGTTTTATACTTCTTTGTTCTGTGTTTCAGATCAAGTGTGTTGTCCCTGGGGACAGCTCAGCCTGTTTGTCCTGTAGGTTTAAACTGAGAGAAGCCCCCAGGCCCTGCAGGGTTGGGCAGTGTCCTCTGCTCACACGGAGCTCACCATCTCCTGTGCAGATGTCCTGAGCCCTCACACAAGTTGTATTTGCTCCTTTCTCTCATTGTCCTCTCTTCATATAAAGTGAAGGTACTTTTTTTTTTTTTTTTTTTTTTTTTTAACGATCAGATGGTTTGCTTTGTCTAGCAGAAGTAAGAGCTTGCATTGTTATTTCTGCCTTAATAGCTCAGCAGAGGTTTCAGTCTATTTGAAGATTCTCGTAATGATTTCGGTGATTTTTATGTGTATACAGGGGGGATGTATTGATGTATGAAAGCCAATATTAAGTGTCAAAGACAGGAAATAAGAAATGTTCCCATGTATGCAGGCTTTCTGTATAAACCTACAACCCATAATCAGTTGTTAATGATGTTGATTTTTCTGTTTCTTTCGTGCCATAAGAAGTGTTTCAGTGAGGTTTTAGAGCCTCACAGAATCCAGCTGTGCCTTGTGCACTCATTGTTCATAGCCTGGTGATGACAGGAGCTGTCAATACAATACCACAGGAGTTTGGGTCAGGGTCTGTGTGCTGATTCTAGTTCTTCAGCTGAATTCCCCTCAAGTGTTTTCTGTTTTTTTAGTCTTTCTCCCAGTATAAGCAGTTAGTTCTTCGTTTATACTGAGACCATTGTCTTTTCTGAAGTGCTTTTCTCTAAAAATATTCTGCTTCTTTAAGCTTCATAGTCCCAAGTCCTCTCTGGGGACCAGCTCCTGTCCTGCTGAGACAGGAGGGAGCAGGTGGCAGTCATCCTAGAGGAGCTGTGATCTAGTACAAGCAGGAAAAATACAATAAAAAAGACAAATTAGGGTTGCATAAAGAAGCAATGCCGTAATTATGGCAAACTTGATAGCTGGCAGTATCAGCATAGCCTGATAGGATGGAGTGTCTTTTGTTGGCCTTTTTGTTTATCTCTGGAGCACTGGTCCAGCAGTTTGCTGGAATATGGGATGTGTTGCTTAGCCCACAGGAGAGGAGGAGGTGTTAAAACAACATGTCTTCTGCAAGGCTGTAATTTGGATATCAGAGTAGGAAATGGAGCTGCAGCTGGCATGTTCGGGATGTTCAGGACAATTAAGAAACGTGGCTCTTTGTTTGCGTCCTTACTGCACTGTTAGACAACCCCCAGGAAAAGCAATTCTGCATTTCCATATCTGGATTTTGAAAGAGGAGATGGGGATGAAAGCTGTTATCCCTCTGAGAAGAATGTTTCCCATTTGGTAAAGTGCAGCCATTCTTTCTGATGCAAGGAAAAATTATTGGTGAACAGCAAATATACCTTAACAAGAAATATCCAGTGAAGGGTAAGAGGAAATAGAGAGCTCAAGGGGTTCTGGTATGAACACATACTTTTCAAGCAGATTAAAATCACTGAAAGAACATTTCACTCTTCTACTGGCAAATGAGCTGTTTAACCAATGAAATGTTGTATTCAATTCTTCTTTCTTCTTTCCTATTCAGGGAAAAAAACAGTGGAAAATTTTTATAGCAGGTCTGCCCTCTGACTTAATAAATCTCAGCTGAGGTTCAGAGGGCTCAATAGCTTATTCTATACCCACTGGTCAGGACAAATCCGGACACTCTTTCATGTTTTCTTTTTTAAGTGGGTGGAGCACACTTTACAATCCTTGTTCTGAGCTTGTTCAGAATTGAGAGCTGCTCCTTTCAACATCTTTCTGGTTCACATCCAGAACCTGCCCCCCAAAAACAAGGCCCAGCAGAGTTTTATGTGGGATCTTGCACTGAGTCGTGGCAGCTGTGGTGCACTTTGGCTCTTGCTCCCAGGGCCAGCAGCTCACACCTAACCTCAGAGAGTATTCCTTCTCGTGCAGCAGAATATTCCTATTGAAATGTCATGAGAAATGAGGATAATTCAGTCTCACCCTGCTGCATCAACCCAGGCTTAGTAGGTGGTGTTATCAAAGCAGCAGCTCTGGTTCCCTTTCCCAAGGCAGTCAATGGCCCTGGCAGGGCAGAGCAGTAAAGGATGGATCTTCCTCGCTGATGGGACTGTCACAGTTATCACTCTGCAGCTGCAAAACAGAACCTATGGACTACATGGAAATTTAGGCACATAAATGTAACCATTTACTAAGGCTCTGCTTTCAAAGTCTGGGGTTTTGTTTTGCCTCATTTCTTGGAGACACCTTCTGGAGTGTGACATCATCCAGATCTTTTCAAGACCTCCCTCAGTTCCAGGTCAACAGTGCTACAGAAACTCTCCTTAGGCCTAAACCATTTATAATATATCAAATATGTGTAAATTCTGTAGACGGAAAATACCTTATTTCCATAGTATTTTCTGAAGACATACTGAAAATTCACTTAAGAATTAATTGAGCCAGAACTCACATGCAAAAAATATGCTTCCTTCTCTGCATTACAAGAAAGCAATTAGTGAACACTGGAGGCAACAGCTTTTGCTAATCAAAAGAGCTGAGTTCAACTTGTGTCTGCTTAAGCAATTCTGTTTTGGAAGAAAAAGGGAAACCAGACATACTACTGGACTATCAATTAAAATGAAAACGTGCAATGCAATTAATTCTTTTAAAAGCAAGAATTTTTCATGCATAGTGCAAATGTGCTAGGAAAATGTCATGGCTGATACTCAGGCTTTGGACACTGTATTATGTGAATGACTTTTAAGATTCAATTTTCCAAGTTCATGTCCTTTGGTATTGAAGTATTTTTTATTTAAATGCTTCTAGAACACTGATATCATATTTCCACTACTCTTTTCCATTTTGATCTTACTATTTGGTAGGGTTTTCTTTTGTTTCACCATCACATACTCTTCATGCTCCATAAGAAGAACCTGGTGAACTTTAAAGGCTTGAGGCTTGAGGAAGAATGGGTCTTTTACAGTTATCACTGTGTTTGGCTGGATAAATATTGTCCTTTTTTTCTTCCTCTCCTCTCCTCTCCTCTCCTCTCCTCTCCTCTCTTTTTTATCTTTTACTGTTGTAATTTTATAAGACATAAGGAAAATTCAGATTAACTTAGTATCTTAAAACATAGTTAGTACTTTTGATGTTGCAGACAACAGACCCTACAGCTTGTCCTGATCGTTGTATTTCCAGCCATAATATTTTGATTTAATCTGATAATAATCTGATTTAATCTTTAAATGAAACATCCCTACACAGGATTTGTTAATATTCATTTATGCATTAGTATTGAGGAAAAAATCTCTCCTGAAATTTGGTGAGATCCAAATTGAATTCTTGACTTTGGCAGAGATTTCTTGCTTGTTCATGTGAATTTGTTAAGTTTGTATTCCTGAGATAAGTCTTTTGATGATATAAATATTACACAATTGTAATACTTATTACTCTATTGTTATTTCTATCAGAGCAGTCAAAACCACAAGCAAAAGCTTAAATTTTTAATTTCCCTACACTCTTTTGACAAAGCTTTTGTCTCCAGCCGAATACAGAGAGCTTGCTTGTTTGACAGATGCATTTTAAGGGCAGTTGAGTATTTTTCATGGTTAGTTCATCAGTACGAAACAACCAATATATTGACAGACTAGTAAAAGAGGGCATTTAATGATCATTTTAGTCTTGGGGTGAAGGGATGAACTCATTGAATTCTTTTGGTCCTTTCCTGTCCTATGCCTGAGTCTAAAGTAACCTATCATAGACTTTGCTAATGTTCAATTAAAGAGGGAGATGTAGCAGCCAAAACCTTCAGCTTATTTTCTTGCACTCTGCACAAGGATAGAGTTTAGAGAGAAAAGAATGTATAATCCAATGTTTTGCCTGAGATGTGATGTCTGCTTTCCAGATTATCAAAATGTCAGTGGTAAATTTTTCTAGTTTGCTTTCTCTTTTCTAATTAAGTTTCCTGTCTCCCTGTCATGCTCCCACCCCCCACTACCATTTTTGCTCATCTCCCTCTTGAAGGTACCAAAGAAACAGGCCAGTTTTCCTCCTGCTGTGAAGTTAAAAAACTCAAGATAATGTTAAATTCACACGGACTGTGCTGCTCTACCAATCTCTGAAATGTCATTGCCTGGGCAGCCTGCTGGGCTCAGTTCAGCACCACAGTGCCAGGACTGCTAATAAAAAAAGAATAAAGGTTAATGAAGGAGGGAGGGAGGGGATGGAGGATGTGTTATGATCCAAAATCAAGTTGTCTGCCTTCTATCTGTAAGGTTTGCTCAAGGCCTAAGGTTTTAATTTTTAATTCTTTATTTTCTCCCCCTTAAAGCAGTGTTTTTATTTAGTTCATAGGGTAACTCACAGTGGATTCACTGGACTCACTCCAGTATCTTGCCTTCAGCATGGTGTCCTCAGTTTCTCCAGTAGTCCTTGAAGTTATGAGTGAGTTATCCTCATCTGGCTCTGTGTGATTGTAAGGCATAAATGATGTCTTCTGTGCCTTTAGAGGTCCCTGTTCCTAGAAGCAAAAACCTGATCATGCCCAGGGCCCTGCTCTGTTAGTGGAGATGCCTCTTGTCCCTCCCAGTGTAAAGTGGTTCCTGTGCCCTGGCACACATCACTGTGTGTTTGTGGCATAGAGTCCTGTCATAACAGGGTTATTTATGTTAATGTTGGGTGGTTTTTCAGTATTTTTACCTGTTGAGCTCCATCAGGAGGATGCACTGCTGTGAGCAGGCTGTGTGCAGTGTAGGGGCTGACCGGAACATAAAGAAAAGGCAAAGGTCATTAGATATATGGGTATTTTTCTCCTGTGTACCGGTACACAGTACCTCCATTTCAGCTCTAACACACCTCCACACGTGGAGGATGCTGCTCCCACCACCTGTCACTGCTCCTCTCCCTCCTGCCATGCCCTTGTGAGTTGTCAAATCTGGTGTTTGTGTATTCCTTCCCACACCACCCCCAGCTCACATACAACTCTTCCATACAAATACTGTATGACATGATGCTCTGAGCTAAGACTGCAGCTGGTTCCTTCTTCTGCTTTGTGTCTCTGATAGTGACCTGACACTGCTGCACACAGAAAGCAGATCTCCCCTTTTCTTCCACCTTCTACATCTGCTTTTGTCATTGCAGTCACAGCTGGCTTGTCACTGCCAAAAAAAGTGCCCACGTTAGGATTTGAGTGGGTCTGTGTATCTCAAGCTTGTGAATGTCACCCTGATTTTTCAGCCTCCTGATGTTTTCATTCTTGGACTAAAGAATTCTCACGCATTGTCACAAAAACAAAGACTGATATATTGTAAATATTTATTCCTTTCCAAGAGGAAAAACAAATTAATAGACTTGTGAGTTGACCACTGGAGTCAGAAGGGTGTTACTCTTGTCCCCAATCCTTTGACCAAATTCCAAAGACTATATAATTCAAAATCCCCAAATAAACTCCCCTTGTTTCTCATCTCACATCATAACAAGTGAGTGTAGTTCTTTTCATGTCCTCTTGCAACATGTGAATTTGGTTTTTATGGTGAGTTTACAGTGTTGGGATATTGCTGATACACAACTGCATAATTTTCAACTGCAGCTGAGATGGAGACAGTTAAATGTCTGTCCCAAGGTGAATTTTTATTTTTAGAATTATGAAAAATAACTTACTTTACAGAAGTAAGGATCTATCTTACCTCCCATTTCACCTTTCTTTAGTAACCCCCTGAAAAGCAGACAGGGAGGCTGACAGAAAAATTCTCCACAGCAACAAATAACAGGTTGGAATCTGACAGCTAGAAAATATTCTTAGCTGTAAGTCATACTTATGGTAGTGGAGAAGTCTGAAAAATTCCACTTTTTTATTTGTTGAAAAGCTGTCCCAACTTAGGTGATTACTGTAGTTACTGCTTTTCTCCCTCTTACTGTAAACTGTTTTGGCAACTATTTTTTTACTGCTTTTTTAACCAATAAAAAAATTTCATATCACAATGGAAACAGTTTAAATTTGTGTGAGACCAGGATAAAAATGTATAAATGGGTGTGCACAAAAATACAACAATGCAGGTACTCACCCATCAGTGTATCCATACAGATACACAGATTTACCTATAGATATTCATTATAGAGAGATCAAAAAGACCAGGTATTGTTTGTCAAGGTTTATTCAACTGGAATTGAAAATTAAATTAAAAACAAGAGCTGTCACAACTGGAATAAAATAAATGGTTCCCAGAATTTGCTTCTCTAGGAGGTTATCCTTTGTTATTTGAAAAATTATAGAAATTTACAGTTGCTACCTGTTTATAAATTGAGTGGGATGTGGTGGGAGGAAAGGTTATTTTTCTAAATCCTCCATTGCCATCAGTACATTAACAATGGAGAAAGTAAATCTCTATTTTTTTAAAAAATCCACTTTATCAGAAGAGTAGAGGGAATTTGTTTGCTGTTCGTTTTTTTTGACTTTGAGATTTTAAATCTAATTCTTTAGGCTTGAGCGAAATTACGAAACAAAGTTCAAATTCAGCAGTTACAGTCATTCTCCAGTTCTCATTTAAGTCAATGGAAATCTTGACAATCCCTGTGCATTGCACAGTGCTGGAGGCAGAATACACAATGAGAGGGAAAACCTAATCTAAGTGTTATATGTAGATACACCCAAGTGTTGCATAAAATGATTTTGTAGAGTGTTACACTATGTACTAAAAGTGTATGACAGACCACAGAAATAAAATAGTTTAGAGCAGAATAAAAGAAATAAAACCAGATACTATTGACAAGAAAGTAGAATACTATGGTTTTCAACCAAAAACTATGCTAAGCTGAGTTTTTGGTTGAAAATAATTTAATATACAGCTTTGTATTTTCAGTTATAAAGGACAGTGTTTTAGAGCCTTTTTCAAAGGACTCCACTGTTGAGATTAACTCAAAGGAACTTTGAAACAGAAGAGCAAAACTCCCTTGAAGGCAGGGACCAAGAGCTCTAATTTGCTTTGCAGAAGCTGAAGGAACAAAATTCATGCAGAGATCCCTCCCATTCCCTTAATTTTTATAGAAATTTGTCACAGTCTGCACCAAAGGTCCCTCCCTGGGGCACATTTTTCCAGCCCCCATTATCAGCTTGAGTGTGACACTGCTCAGTGATGGGTAATTTGTCAAACAGGGAGTGAGGCTGCCCGGGCTTGTGCAGATACCACATCCTGTGTGCCAGACCAGTTGTTCTGGTTGCCAGACCAATTGTTCTGGTTGTGCTCCTATGAACCTCTTGCAGCCTGTTCAATAGTTGTTGCTCTCATTTACATAGACACTATAGAAGTTTGCTGGTGCTGATGCCATGTCCCGATTGCCTGAAAAATTAAAGAGAGAAGAAAAGATTCCCTTCTCCCTCTCAGAGGCCCATCCATGGGGACATCAGCTCCTAGAGAGACTGTTCTGTTTTGTCAGACCTGAAAAAGGGACATTTGTGTCCCTACACAGGATATAAGAGAATGAGGCTTATGGCTCGGAGTAATGTTTCATCTGATTCTCATTTTTTTATTCTAACCTCTTGAAGGATGTGGTGAGAGAGGGGAACAAGTCTCTCTGTTTTTTGATCAGGGACATACTTGGTTTAAGGCATATTTGAAAAATGAAGGTTCTGCTTCCTTTATTGTATCTGTTTAGAAGAGCAAACAGAAATTATGTTCCACTGATGCTCAGTGTCTCTAATTGTAATTAAATTTCTGACAGTGAACAATGGGCTTTGTACTCATAATTAAAGAAAAAGTTTGCTAGTTCAGCTGCCTGTTCTTCATGAACTTGACTGAATCGGCATTTAGAATAAGAGGCATCACAAGGAAAAGGTATCTCTTCTACTGGGAAATAAATCTTGATTTCTTTTAAATATTATTTAAATTAGACCCTTCTGGCCATATCCATCCCTGCTCTCATTCTAACCAGCAGTTTCAAAAGATGAGTGAATGACTATAGTCCTTGTTTTTATGAACTGCAGTTAAAAATCCATGAGCTTTCTTTATAGAAATGGTGTCTTTTGAAGCTATTCATGAACTGCCTTTTTTTCCCCTGGGTTATAGGAGCCACTGAGTTACTCCAGAAATTCAGAATCCACATCCATTTCTATCATCATTGCTGGGTTTACTTAAGTTTAATACTTTCCTTGTCAGCTTCTTTTGTCTATTTTAATATGATTTTTATTTACTCTGTAGCAACAAATACCCAGAACACCTATATTTGATTGAAACTTTACCATCTGTGATCTTCATATGTGTGGGACGTGTCTGGTAAATTGGAGTGTAACACTTTCCTGTTTTGCTCTGCCTGCAGATGGGAATTCCTTTTTGATGAGCAGTTGATTTTCTCAAGGTGCAAGGTGGACTTGGTGTCCTCCAAATATAGGTCCTTGGGTTTCTCCAAATACATTCCCCTGACTCAAGGCAGCTTTCCTTGAGTTTTTTTTCCCTCCTATATTTTAAAGAGAACTGAACAGATCTTACAAAAAGTTTTAGTGGAAATTTCCTGACATTTATCCCAGTTACAGTCCAATATCTATTACTTCACTGGCAAGAAAACTAGATTCCTAGAAAACCTGCTGTGTCTCTTTTTTTATGTGAGGCTAAAGGTGGAGAGCTAAAAGGCTTTTTTTGCAGGTGGTGTGTGCAGGGTGGGTGGATCTGAGCTGCCTTTGAGTGTGCTGGAACCAGAACTGTGGGAGAATCCCATGCACAGACTCCGGGACTGGCTGCATGGGTAGAGATACCAACACTCCACCCAGCATTTATCCCACACTGTTTCCACTCCTTTTGCATATCACTGGGTGCAAATTACTACCCTTATGAATGTTGTTACTATATTAACCAAAAGCAGATCAGGTTCTTAGTGCCTTGTGGTAGAATTCTGTGTCTGGGATTGCCAACCTGAAGCTGGAGAATTATGCTTTTTTAGGCAGGATTGGCAATGACTGGGGAGAATTTAGGTGAATCTTCACTTTGTGTTGCTTTTCAGGGGTATGGTTCACCTGATGAGGCAATGGAGGTGTATCCACCCTAACTCCTGCAGAGTTTTGCTTTATTGTCCTTGATAGTATTAAAACTGGATAGTAATTTTGATGAACCTTTTTTATTATGTAGGTATTATTGAGATCTATGTACTGAATGCTATTGCTGAAACAAAAGTAAGGGAAACATCAGGAATTTTGAAAAAAACAAAGGAAGCTTTCCTAATGTTCTCAGAATCTATTTTAAAAATGTAATTATGAAAGGGAGGATGTAGTTGTCTTCCTCCCAGAAAATACATGGCACTGCAGGAGATTTTTGGTGGTCATTGAGCTCAAAAGCATAAGATGAATCCCTTCAGGTACCTGTGGATATTTGTAGGAAAAAATCCCACCTTACCCTCCACTGAGAGGAAGGTGAAAGGACAAGGATGCTGAGACCACAGGCTGTATAATCAGCACCTTCAAAATAAGAGCCTTTGCAGATCCTTTGATAATGAATGAACTTCTATCATACTGAACATACACATTCTTGGGGAGAGAAGGGAGTCTGAGAAGGTAAAAAGTACAACTTTTAATTTTAAAAAAATCCAAATTTTGCATCTTAAGAGCGCCAGTTGATTTTCAAGTGTTCTGTGGGATTTGACATATGGTTTTATTAGGTTAGCACAATTATCCTGGAACCACTTATGGACAGCACTGACAAATGCAGCTCTTGGGAGTGTGATTATGGGAAGACACTCAATGCTTCTCAAGTGTTGTCTTTAGTAGTACTTGAGCAATTGACTCTGCAGAGTAATGAGACATCATCTCCACACTATCAGAATTTTGCCAAGTAATTATTTCTTGAGCTCCCGTTCCGTGCAAATATTTAGGGGCTTTTGCAGTGCAGTCACATTTGAGATTGTGAGGGATGTTCCATGACTGTGTAACTGCATAGGAATGGGTTTATTTATGTAGGATTGTTCAGGCAGATGTTGGAGCACTTCACCAGGCAGATGTGCTGTTTGTTTGGCTGAAGTGCCAAGCTGGCCAGGAGCCCTGTGGCTGCAGCAGGGCTGTTTTGGGTTCAGGATAATTCACTCTGCCTTTCCAGAGGCTTTGTGAGCTCAGGCTCTGTGCCCTGCTAAGGGGGCTCAGCTCTGGAGCTCTCTTGTGCCCATCTGGCTGAGAGCATGAGGAGTTTACACCAGACACCATGTGGACTTAGCCAGGATCTCTTCCTCTTCCCCATGGCCTAACCCAAATCCCAGTGGAGTGAAAAGATGATTCCCCATTTTCATCATTAGTCTTTCAATCAGAACTTGATAGGAGAAGGAATTAACCAGGACTAGGGTATCCTGCTGCCAGGCATTCACAGAACTGAGCTTAGGCTGTTTGTCCTTACTGTGTCACAATTCTCTGATATTTTCTTCCTTGATATAATACTTTATTTTTCCCATAATTACAGCAACTACAATTACCACTCCACTTCAAGAATTTTGCCCATGATTAGTTTCAATCTGTTTGAAGCTGCTTGCATACCAATGGCTAATAAATTCTGAATGTGCAGCCAGTTTTTACCAAATCTAAAATGGCAGAAGTTATGTCAGAGTCACTGAGTTTCTAAAACTTGCAGTAGTAGTAGTAGTAGTAATAATAATAATAATAATAATAATAATAATAATAATAATAATAATAATAATAGGCAGCCAAGGCAGAGGTAGGGAACAGAATAGTTAAACTTAGTGGTTATTTGTGAAGAAATAGGGGCAATGGGGTCTTATTTTTCTGTGATTGGAGAGTCAACATAAAATTTCACATTAAAAAATGGAGAACTGATGGGGATTTATTCAACATGGAGTAATCCAAAAGCAGATACTCATAATTTTGCTTTACACAAGTTCCTTAATTTATACATTATCAAGATTTGAGACTGAATTTTGCAGGACATTAATACGGAATATTAATGGGAATAGGGTGCAACTTGGGCTGTTTGCCTTATTTTATACATTTTCTAAAATATCTACATATTTCAGTATAAATTTGTCTCGTAACTTTGTGGATAATGAAAAAGTGTGTTAGGCCAGTGAACAGTGAAAAAACAATTATGTCCAAACTTCTAGAAGATTCATCTTGTATTATTGTGTTCATCTTGTTTAATGGCTGAGGGTGATGGGGTTAAACAGCATGATTATTTTGCTTTAAGCATTTAATTTCAAAAATTTTGTTGATAAGAAGGGTGTGCCCTGTGCTGAAATCACAATAACCTAGATCAAGGTGCTCTGAGCCTGACATTTAGGCAGAACTGGTGTAGGTGAAATCCCTTGCAGGGCACCCATGATCCAGCAGCACAAGGCTGCAGCTCATCACACCAACCCATGGTTTCTTTCCAGTTATCTCAGCCTAACTAAAAAAAAAAAAACCCTGGAAGGGATATCCCAGTGCTAACCACAGGAGTCAACCACTGCTCTGAATCAAGAGCACTGTGACAAACTCTTGCCTGGAGTTAATGTTTATGGCTGGTTTTATAAGCTGCTGGAAAGCAGGATCTATTGCTACACCCTGAAATATAATGGTGCCTGTGACTGGTGGTATAATAAACTGCAGAGCCTCCTCCCAACCTTTTGGATTAAGTAATAAAAGAAAATGATTAAGAGTGAAATTCCATCATTTATCTTTTGTTGAATAAAACACTTTTTTTTCCCCCATCCTGGCTCGCTAACAGCGACAGCCATGAAAATGAATGATTTGGCTTCACCCAAAATGGTGGATAATCCTGCTGGAAGAGCATGACAATGATAGACAGACATCTTCTGAAGGAGAAGGTAATAGAAAAGACTGACACTTTGATAGGCACCATGATGAAGAAGCCCTGGGGGGCTGTGAGTTAATAGGTTAATAGAAGTGTTCCAGCTCTCTCACCCCCTTCTGTCTCTGTGCTCCTTTCAGAGCTCCTGGAGCAGCAAAATAACATTGTGAACATTGTGAGGAAAGATGCATTTTGTAATTCACCAACGTGCTTTTTTGTGTATTCCTTAACACTGTGGTAAAACACAGAAGTGAACTGCTTCCTGCAGTGAGGTGTGGTGAAAGCCCACCCTGCTCAAACCTCATCAGAGCTTTGCTTTTCCCTCCTCCGTCTCTCAGACACTGCTTGCAGGTAATACAATGTCCTAAGGGTATTGCACATGTTGAATTTAGTCACCTGGGAAATAGATTGTTGGAGCTCTGCTCAAGTTGATGGTGGGCCACATTCTGAAGTGGACTAAACCAGAATTTAGCCCAAGTAGTTTTATTGACATCAACAAAATATGTGCCTGGTTTCTTGGTCAGCTGCCAACAGAAATATTTGAATATTATGAAAATAAAGAAGTAAGATTTATTCAACGTTTTTTAAAATTTCTTCTAGCTTTCCTATTCATTCCCTTTTTTCCCCCTCATAAAACTGTAATTTTTTTTCTGATCACACATAACATTAATCAATGTGCATTTCATTACTTATTGTATGTATTTATTTCTTTTCCTTATTAATGTCTGTTTAAAGAGGTTAGGACTTTGCAAGCCCCACCATCTTGGCTAGCAATTAAGCTAACAGATACTCTACAAGTTTTTTATTCTTTTGCATTACAGACTATTCTGATTTGAACCAAGAGTTTCTTACTCAGTTTTTGCAGCCAGCTACAAGAACAGGTCTTGACATGAATGGCTTGTACAATTTTACAGTAAAATTATCAATATAAGTCAGACTAACATGAGAAGAGTAACATAAGTGAGTAATGAGGTAAATAAACAGAAGAAATATAGTGTCAATAAGCATGCTTTACAGCTAAAGGAATTTCAGCCAATATATTTCAGAGCAGAAGAATGTGATGCACAGTTGGCAAAGTCTCTCTGAGACTATAATGAAGAGTCATAATGAAATACTTGTCTGTGTTAGTAGTAAGAAATAATATATGGTTCAATCTGTGGGAGGGTGGAGGACAGATCAGCTCCCTGACATGCTGCATTAACTTGGATGTACAAAATCCTTCTCTGTACTTATCTTTTCCCTTGCTTATTTATTTTTAATGCTCCTGGACATGGAATGTCAATATGTCTGCCTACACATGCCACACTTCTGTATAACCTTAAAAGGATTCATGTAATCCAAATAAGCTTGGGGGGTGTATTTTGTAAACACATGACAAATGCCTTTATTGATAGAATTGTAGTCTGGCTTCAGGACACAGCTGATACAAAATATACTGTACATGTAGAAAAGAATGTTTTAATTAGTGTATCTAAACCTCTTATTTGAATGCAAAAATGTTTACCTCATCTACCAGTTTTTATGTTGATTTTCTTATTTAAGTGTTTTCATTACATGTATCTGTTACTTTCTCTTCTTGTACAGGAGTATCTCTGATCTTCTGTTGGACATAACAGGGGTGTTATGCTGTTTTTTAAAACAATGCAGAGTTACTACATCAAGTGTAACCCCAGATTTAGTGCAGACCAAGCTGGTTTACATCACTCTCAGGTATTACTTGGCTTTCTAGTACATGACTGCAGGTTGCTAAGCAGGAGCATTGTGAAGCAATTTCATATGATGGAACAAGATCCTTTAGAATTACAAATCCCATTATCCTGCTGGCCTCTGGCCTGACCCCCCTACACCAAGCCACAGGTTATGGGTATGTTAAAACTGAGTCAAAACAATGTCAGAGGAGAATAATTCACAGCACAACTTGTATCCTGGTGTAGAGAATGTGAGGGCACACTACAGACCAGGAGGGGTGGCTAAATTGCTCTCTGAGCTTTTGGAAATTATTCTGGTCCCAGACAATGAGGATGAAGCACACAGCAGATTAAGAAGTTCAATCTGTTTCATTTCTTCTCACAGGATATTGCATATTTTTTACCCTGTGATTCTTATGAATTAATCAGTAGTTCCTGTGGATGGTACCACAATTAAAAGCCCTTTCTCCAGGGAGTTTACACAAATAGCAACCATAAACAGAGCACACAACAAAGTGCCAGACAGGTACAAAAAGATGATCCAGAACTGAGCCTCATGGGTGTCATCCCTGCCTCATTTTCTGTCTAGCAATAAGCTGGTTAATTCTATCTTTCACTTGTAGAACCTAAGAATGTTCATGTCAAGGGGCTAAGCAAGCTTGTGTTATATTATATGAACTAATGATCCATGAAAAAGACAAGACATCCATCCTTCTGGAGCAAGTCACTCCATGCTTTTGTGCCTTGGCTTTCCCATTTGGAGAATCAAAATAATGATTCTGAGTTTCCTTTGTAAAATGCCTGAAAGATGCAGAGAAAGAGGAGGATGCCACACTTGTGGAGTGTCAGCACGGACACCCTGGTACACAAGTCACTGCTCTGGTACACGGGAAATGAAGAAAAATTTCATTTCAGCTCGCTGCCTTTTCAGCATCTGCAGGCAGTGACAGTCCTGGCAGGGCCATCACAGTCCCTGTCTCACAGGAAAAGGAAGGAAATGGAGGGGATGAACCACACTGTGATTTGCTGCTGACTGAAAAGTGGAGCTTAGAGGTATTTCTGGATTTATGCAGATATTCAGAGCTGTGGTGAGCCACATGTACACTTCAATTGCAGACTGATACAGAGCTTATGCTTTTTGTGCTATTTTTAGCCTAACAGGTTAATGACTGGGCCTTGTATCTATAAAGACAATTCAAGTAATAATAGTAATGAGCTGTAGATATCTCTGTTTTTACAGTACAGTGCCTGCACAACCCGGTGCTACTTGAAAACAAAAATGTTTTTGAAATAAAACCCACTACACCTTTAGTCCAGCACAATTCCCAGACCACAGATTGTCCATATCTTTCATTTTTAGTATGCCCTCAATGTCAATTACCTTTTTAGTTTACTGCTTTTTCCCCCAGAAAAACAGAGTTGACATTAAGCTGTGTTCTAAAAGAACAAGCTGATCTGAATGTTAAATTAATACATATGTATGCATGCACATATATCTATTTTAACTGCAAGGCACATATTTCAAATGTATCAGAAGATTTTGTCATTTACGTATGAAAATTAATTCATAAATCTTTTTTGTATTTACAGCAGCCCTGACAGAGTTTATCAAAAATGAGCTGCCTTACGGAACTATCAATGGATTAATAAAAAGAATCTGATCTAATATTCATGACACAGGAGACAAATGTAAACGGTCAGGCAACTTCATCTTTTTATTCTTGGAGAAATGTTGTTTTTTTCATAACTTTTCCTTGTAGATTTTGTTTTCTCATTTCATAACTGCTTTAACAAAAGAACTGTGCCATCAATTTTGCTGGATTGCATTATTCATGTGGAGGTAATACACACCAAATTCAATGCACAAAGGAAAGAAATACAAAAGAACATGCTATATTATTATTCATGTAAAACCAAGAAAACTTTCAAAATAATGCTGTCCTGTTATATTTATGACCCAATAATATTCTTCAGCTGTGTAGTTCTTAATGTCCAAACATGCCTTGCTGCCCTGTTGCTCAGAGGAAACCTTGGTATCTATTTGTTTATCCTCATTACCTTTACAACCTGATTTTGCTCTGTCCCAGGCAGCCAATAACTAAGTTGGTGGAAGGATCATTCTTACACTCAAGTCTGTGACCTGAGCTGCTGATTGTGATGGGAGCTATTAGCCCATTACAGAGGAATGGGAAAATGAAATGTTTTTGTTGTGAGAGTGATTGCACTCGTGCTGGACTCTCCAAATTCTTTTTGAAGGCCATTTTTGTGCTGATGGTATTAACTTTGGGGTGATCTTGGGATGAGGTTTCCTTAGCTTCCCCTAAAAGCAGACCTGCCTGAGCCAAAGAGTCTGCTCAGCTTCTTGCTCTTATTTACTGTCATCCTGCTCCTTTCCTGCTGGGACCTGGTTTAGTGGTGAACCCAGCAGAGCTGGGTTACTGATTGGTCTTAATGATCTTAAAGGCCTTTTCCAACCTTAACTTGTCTTTTTCCAACCTCCTTTAATTATATTTCTGAGAAACATCACCATCTCACCTATCAGGGTGCTTGCAAATTTGTTGAAATCTTTGTTTGACTGCTGCATAATTCTCATGAAGGTGCTTAATAATTTCTGGGCCAGATTGTCATCTGGTGGAAAGGGATGTGGATGTCAGGTAGTCAGCTCCACTGCACAGGGATCTCCTGGCCCAGAGTGGCCATCTCAGAGTCACTGCTGCTGTTGGACTATGGGAGATGCAACATTAAGCTTTTTGGTCTGCTCAGGTGGTGTTACCTTCCGTTCAAAAGCAATTAGAGTCCTCAGTATTGCGCACATACCATTTACTTGCTTTCTAATTTAGTACTATACTAAGGACAAATTACTTTCCAACAGAAAATGTCAATGGTTTCATAGCAACCAGAGGTACCTGAGAGCTTTCCTTTCATGTTAAATCCCATTATAAGAGCATCAAGCCTGGTGCTTTATCCCTCATGTTGGTGTGAGAGACTGCTGCAGCCAAGCAGCAGAGCCAGTCTCTGGAATCTGCATGCTAGAACCAAAATTTGAGAGGCCACCAGCTTGTTCAGTCAAAAGTTGGGTGCTTTATTTTAATTAACTTCAACAATTGCTTCAACAGACAGAAGGTTGTTTTAAATGGGTTTTATCATCAGATCTTTTATTTCGTGGAATGGCTTGATTTCGTGCTCAGAAACCGTGAAATGAGAAGTTAGTGCAAAAAAAATCAGTCAATATTAACTACCTTCCAGCTGCTTTCCTAAAACCAAATGGTAACCAATACTGCAGTCTGATGCAACACAGACAATTGGAAAGGCAAAAAAAAAAAATCTGATTTTTGTTTCTTATAGTTGTCAAATGTATTGCACCCTGTAGACTTGTGTTTTTGCCATGAACTGAGCAAAGACTATCTGCATAGGTTTTAAACTGGGATTCTCCTTGGGAAAAGCCAGCTCCTGCTTGATCAGCCTTTCCCTGGGGCTTTCCCTTCTGCAGGGGTGCAGAAGGCAGGGAAAACAGAAAGATATGGGAAACCACTGCACTGTGAGATGGTGCAATGATATAAAAGGTGATTCCTTTTGTTCCTGCAGTACCTGGGATGCACAATGACACAGGGTTATATTTGCCTCAGCTATGACCTCAAGACAAACATTAATTTTCAGTGATTTCTCCAGTTTTGTGGTTCACTCATCACTCTCCAACTGCTATGTGCAGGTTACTTGGCCTCCTTAGGTCCAGCACTTTGTGAATTTGTGTCTTGCTCCCCAAGAAAAAAAAAAGTGCATGTGGGAGAGTTGTCCCTGAACAGGTGCAGAAGTTCATCTCAGCACCCAAATGCTCAGCAAATGTGCAAGCAGCAAAAATATAGGAGCTTGCAAAGGTTATTTTGGTGATATACATACTTTTTTCTCAGCTCTTAAAACAAATTAACTGTTTAGTTCAGGTTTTATTGACTGGCTGTCACAGTGCTGAGGAAGTTTTGGGGTCAATTTAATGAAAAAATGAAAAGGACTGACTTCTGGCTTTGCTTCTTTGGTCAAAAATGAGTTATGGTCTCAATACACAAATCAGAACATAAAGTAAGAAATTTGTCTTTGTTGGGCTTTGTATGTGAAAAGAAATGAGCTTCAGCTGATGTGGGATTTGGTGAAATTAAATATGCCTGCTGGGGAAAGCTGTTATTGGATATTATAGCAAAAGATTGATTTCAAAAAGCTCAGACTCTTGTATGAACAATCACTGATATCAGTATTTTTAAACAGCAAAGGCATAAAAATTCCAATGAAACAGTGAGTCACAGTTTCTTCATAGAAAAATGATTCCAAATTACCTTGAGAGGAACAAGGTGGTGCCCCAGGGTTGGCATAGTGATGAGCTTTCCTCTTACTGTACACACAAACAAATGAACAAACTAAATCTCCACATTTCTCAGCATGGCTACACCTTCTTGTTGTCTTTCCAGCCATCTTTTTCAGTGGATTTTTGTGAATATCATTCTATTATCCTAAATGAAAAACCTATTTCATACCATATCTGGACTATTCCTAAAACTTTAATTTCCTTACCCTCAGCTTTACACAGCTTATCAAAGATAATTGGGCTGCACTCGTGTAGACCCCGTGCACTTGGATGTGCAGAAAATTATTTCCCCCAAATAAAGCATCTCACAGCAGACTGGCTTTGTTGTCATGTTGTTTGAACTTTGATTGTGCTCTGAATAAGCCTGAAGTGATCCCTAATTCTTTTTTTTGTTTAATCTAAACCAGATTTGGGGAAATACTTGTTTGCCTTTACTTAATTGTGTTGTTGGCCATGCGAGGGATAAAACCAAGCATTTAAGTCTTTGACTGGCAGCTGTGCTTAGCTAGAAGTGCAGTTATAGGTTATAAAAGTAGACTAAGGATCTTTTAAAAATGTTTTATGTGTTGTGTTTTTATGTCACACATCACTTCATTTTTTATAAGCTCAGAATTATAATTGTGGACTGTGACTCATAATCCATAAGAAATATATATAGATATTTAAGATTTCTAACAGAAATGAAGCATGACACTTGCAGAACTAAAGCTGATTCTTGTAAGAATAATAAATCCATGGGAATCACAGAAACACAGATCATTGCACAGATAGAGGCCAATATAACAAACCAATAAGCATAAGGATGCCCAAGGAGAAAAGCGATTATGAAAAATAACAAAGAACTTATGCTAGTCCAAATCCATAAGAATGAGAACAAAAGAAAGTAAGTATGAAAATCGACTTGAATATTGCTACTTTGGCAGAAAAAATAATTCCCTCAGGCAGCTGTCCATCTGGTGCCCAGTTTGTGTCACACAAACCAAGGTCATCTTAACAAATGTGTAACATATTCATGGCTAACAAGATTTGTAACCTGCATTGTTTGTTATGTTCCTGTGATGCTTATTGAATTGACTGTATTCCATTAAAATTAAGCTGTGATTTCAAAAGCTTCAGAATTTGTTCTGCTTCTATGAATTCCCCACCTTCCCTCCCAGTAATTTTGTATTTTAACCATTTATGGCAGAAAAAGTCAAAGTGTTCATGTTTCTAAAGAGTTTTAGGAAATGATAATTGACTGTCAGTACTGTGGCCACCTTCAAAGTCTGCATAAGGCTGTTGGGGAACAGGAGATTTATCTGGTCATCCCTCCAGCTCTTGGGATATGAGAAAGATTCCATTATTACCACAACATCAAATGCAAAAATAAGGCTCTATCATAGCCATAATATGTTAAAGTGAGTTATCTTTCTCCTCCTCCCTTTCTAGATCTTTCCAAAGTATGATTTGCTGAAACCTATGCATGCTTTTCTTGTAAGGAGGAAATGCTTTTTTCCAGTACTATGGAAAAGAAATTGTAATGTGTGGGTTGCTTATGCAGCTCTCTCTGCAGGTTGGCCCATTGGGCTCTAAATCTGACCTATTATTTTTGCTTCCTTCAGTACATTGCCTTGCATTTAATGCCTCATCTCTTTCCCCTCATGATTTCAATGGCAAAATTTGCTCAGTTTTCATTATGGTAAAAATTCCTTTAAGGTTATGGATAAAAACAGAATTTA
This sequence comes from Sterrhoptilus dennistouni, assembly GCA_013397095.1. Lineage (NCBI taxonomy): Eukaryota > Metazoa > Chordata > Aves > Passeriformes > Zosteropidae > Sterrhoptilus > Sterrhoptilus dennistouni. The sequence goes on along the minus strand of VWZU01006587.1, from coordinate 1,546,890 downwards.
AAGCAGTATGGTGATATTAAAGTCTCTAACCGTTGCAGATGAATAGCAGAATATTGGGAATGTTCCTGCTATCTGTGCTGCAGGAGGAGAAAAAAAAGATATGTACAAAGTAGAGGTACAAGAAGGTTTTGGAGGGCAGAGAGAATGCATTCCAGTGGGAGATTTCTGTTGAGCTTATAAAAAAAGAAAGTTAAGCCTGTATAAACACCTTTCTGTGAAGAAAACATGAAATACTACAGGATTCTTTAATCTACCGAAGAAACATATAGCAAGAACCAGTAGCTGGGAGCTAAAGCAAGGCAATTTCAAATTAGAAATAAAGAACTTGCTGTTGCTTTTTTCTCTCTGTTTCACAGAGATGGTAATTAAACTTTGGGGCAGGCTATGCTGCAGTAGAAAATTGTAGACCTCATCTCTGGAGACTTTCAAATGCAGTCTCTATACTTTCTGAAAGTCATTTTTTTGCCTGAACACAAGTAATGGGGGGCTCAATATCAGAGGTAATTGGATGGAATATAAGTTTCTGAAACAAAAACTCAGTGTAGATGAACTAATCTCTTCTCCTGGCCTTAAATGTATGAAAATATAGATTACATTACTGCAATGTGTTTGTTTCCTACACCTAATTGGTTTTTCTTTCAAGGCTCAAAAATCTTTAGTTGCTGCAGCTTGCATCACTAACCTTTAAGAATTCAAAACAATGCTCTTTACTGCTTGCTGAATTGTCACATACTATCTGTCCCTAAATCCATCTGAATGTGCAATTTCCAACTCCTGATTAGCACCAGGAGCCCAGTCAAGGATGACAGAACAGCATCCAATTCTGTTGATCTCTACTACAATTACAACAGTCAAAACCTGCATAAGAGCCAACCTACAGCTTAAGTCTTTTGAGAAAAAACTGCTTGAGAATGTATTTTATCACAGGGGTTATTGATGGGAACAGGGTGATTGACGGGAAATTTTAAAAAACCCAAACCTTTCTAGGGTGAATTACAGCACAAATATGTAACTGACAGAGAATGGACTGACTTCAGTGTCAATCTCTGTGGACAGATTCCCCACAAGTCACTGGGTAGAAAGTGCCACCAGACATTTGCAATAGTTTCAACCCCAGAGCAGGATCCTTTCTCGATTCCAAGGACACAGTGCATATATTGATTTAAATTTTCCTTTTTCTCCCTGGGCAAGTCAGAAATTGCGCGGAGTTGGATGTGTGACAGTGAGAGTGTTCAGACAAATTGGTGGGGTGGGGTTAAGCCATACACTGTCTGTGTCCAAAATGCCCTATCAAGGAACTCAGAGGATTATTTTCTGTTGCAGTGCTGATTTAATAGAAAAATGTGTGCACCTACTCTGCCCTAATCCCCATTCCTTCTTCTTATGCCTTGCTGCATTTTTCTCCATCAGCTCTTCCTACCAGAATGGGATTCCACTCTTTCAAACACTTTTTGGGTTGATTCAATTTGTCTCATCGAGACATTTGTCTTCTATTATCTTCATTTATCACTTATCTTCTTCCTATTTCTGATTGCCACTGATTTCCTTTCTCCTAGAGGATATATTGATCTATTCATATATTCACTATTTTTTCAGATTTTATTTATATCAGGTCAGTAGAAAAATATAATAAATCACTGTGACTGTGGAGTGCTCACAGGAATAAATTGTCAAATATTTTTAATAAAGTTAGGCTGTCTTCTAAGCCAGGGTCTTTGTAAACAAAGGCATTATACCAGAATAAAACTTTCCTGTCTAAGCACTGATGACAGGTCTTGAGGATGCCATGCTTTGGTTACTCCAAACTTGAACATGGATAGATCATTGAGAATTGGCTTTTCCCAAATCCTGACTGTCTGTTGGAAGTTCTCATGGTCAGTGTTGCTATCAGTCCTCACTCCATGCACTCATTGCTCCTGATCCAGATTTTGTCCCAGTCAGGACAAGGTGAAGAAGAGGGAACTCCCGTAGAAGTGCCAGCAGTGCTTTACTTGTCCCAAAACACTTCCCCTTGAAAAGTAGAGCTGTAAAATAATAATAATAATAAATAAATAAATCCTGACTAATCTAAACCTCCAATCCCAAACCAATCCATTTTGTGGGTGTGATCTGCCAGCTGGTGGGACTCCTGAAGTTCAGAGCAAATCTCCTCAGGTCCCAGTTGTCTTACATGTTTGAATTTGGTGGTGGATGGTTCACCTAAGAGTGCAGTTAATTTTTATTAAACTCTTGATTAATTTGAATCTTAGCTCACACATCTCATTGTAAACTGAGTGCATTATCTCCTTTTTCTACCACATGCTATTATATAGGTACTTCTTGGGTAGGAAATTGTCTCTATTAGCATTTCTGTCATGCAGAACAAGCATTCTGTCAGTGTTGGCAGCTCTTTTTTACTACAGGTCTCAAATGTGAATTGAATTTTATATAAATTTCATGCTGTGATTTAAATTATCTCCCTTGAAGAATGACTACCTGTAACACTCCTTTTAGTGGAGAGTCCTCAAAGAATCCCAACTATGGGACTCAGTAGCAGAGTTAAAAATCAAGAAGCAGGTTTTAGGTGAAAGAACATTTTATCCAAAGCATTTGTCACAGTAATTTCAGCTGTTTCCATCATGAGGAAGAAGGTTAGCTATGACTTTTTAGAGTTCCAGGTACTTCTGATGTTCTACATTCCTAAATATCAGTTCCCAGGTGTGAAACTTGGCACAAAGTTGTTAAATCCTTCTGGTTTTGAAAGCTGCTTCAAAATATCCTTCACATGTAAGGAAGGATAATTTTGGAAATCCAATCAGCAACACATATGGTGTGTTGACTGTATTTTTTATATCTCATACGCCTGTAGAGAGAAGCCCAGGAGAATCTTACATGGATTTTTAGTGCTGCCCAGGATTTCCCCCACAGAGAACCACGGACACCCTTTAACAGTTTTGTTCCCTGAAATCCCTTTTTTGAAAATTAACAAAGGCCGATAACTTCTGTCTCCTCCTTCCTGTAGAGGAAGGAAACTGAAAAAGCAGTTGTGGGTGTGTGCACTACAAAATGATACGATAGGAGCATTTTGCAAAACATTTTTTAAAAAGCTTTTATCATGTTAACTGGCACAGGAGTCAGCACAGAGTTGCAATCATGTTCTCTGTTAAAGAGAATTAACTTAATTCATTTTCATGTTGTGACCTGCAACAGTTTAATTTACCTGAGAGCGTTCCTCCTGTCAATACAGGCTGGATGGAAACATGATAACTTCAGGTTATGTTAAGTGTCTGATTTGTGATGCAGTTTACCTCTGCAATGACTGCACTGTTCAAATTAATTAATACCAGATCATTATCTTTAGATGGTAGGCAGATGTTGAGGTTATGGTGTTTGTGAACCCTAAGCCTGTCTTTTTTCTCTGTACAGATAACCAGCAGTTGCTATATAAATTGCAGAGCCAAGGTCTAGGCCTTCTGGCAGTCAATTGGTTTTGTAATTATCTTAGTAATAGTTCTCAATTATTATTCAGTAAAGGTCGTCTTTCCTCTGCTAATGGGTCACAGCACCCCCTGGGGATCCAGAGATGGGCCAGTTCTCCTTTTTATCATGTAAATGACTTGCCATCTGTGTGCCACCCAGGTTCATCTAAGGCAGTTCTGAAAACACTGGTTATTAATATCAAAGCTGCAGATCCTGACAGGATTGTAGAATTGTTTTAAAATATTTTTAAAGATGGGCTGTGTTTCCTGACATTTTCAAGACTCTGTTAAATGCTTTGGACAGCTTAGTGGCAATTCTCTTCAAGTAATACAATGATTAAACCTACAAACTTTTATTTTAACTAGTAGCATTTTTAGTTAACAAACCCTAATACTCTTTTTTCCACACCATGCCTGCCTTCATTTGTGTCCCACTGTATTTATTTCTGCCTTGTGATTGCCTGGGGGAAGTTAAATTACCAACCTTAGTTATTACACTTGCACAAAACTTCTTTATTCCCTTCTCTAGATCATATTTACATTGCAGGCTGTGCTGAAAGTGAATAAAATGAAAAAGTTAACAAAACTGATAAAGTCATCATTTGTTTCTACCCTATTGTAATAGCCATGCTGTAATTGGTGCTGTTTCATATAAAATTACCATATAAATTGTGCCATCCAAAGCTGCAGCAGGAAGAGCAACAGTATTTACAATAAATGGCAAATCCCTGTTAATTATTGATAGCCTAATAAACACACCATTAGAATTCAGTCTTATTATTCATTATTAATAATAACTTTTATTTACTATTCATTGTGTGAGGATCAGTTATGATTAACTGTTCTAAAAATGAATGGTCAACACACATGTTTCTATTTTCAGAGCCTTTTCCACTGAAGAAAAGGCTTTCTATATTAAAATGCTCTGTGTAACAGGACAGGACATGACTGTACCTAAACAGACACCAGTGTCCGGATCCTGGTGGCTGTGAAAAGCTGATATGAACTCTCTCAGAGGCAGTTAATGATTTTGTTTCTTTGCAGGTCAAACTTGGCCCAAAGATGGCTGACTTATGACCTGGAATGTTCTTGGCCCTCTTGGCCACCTGGGCACATAGCAGTTTGCCTTTAATCGCAATGAAGCTTTGCTTTGCTGCTTAGTAATGTCAGGGAACTCTTTTTAAAATAAACTCTGCCAAAAATTCATTGGGGCATCCTCATAAATCTTGGTGGTTTCAAAGCTTAATTTTGCTGGGGAAGGAGGCTGAATTCCAGGCCAATGACAATGTGTCCTTGTGTGCATCTGCAGAGTGACCATCGGGTATCGTGTGAATGGAGATGACTTCTCCAAAAATGGTCAATTTATTGAGCCTTTGGCCTCATAATAGTTTTTATATAGATGCAACCAGCCCAGTCTTTCTAGATTGCAGTGCCAGTCAAGACTTTGACCTTCTGGTGTTGGTAGTGCCACTGCTGGCTATAGGAAGGACAGGACTGGAAGAATTGACAGCCAACACTTCTCCCTTTTTCTACCCAGCTCTTGATCATCTGATCTCTCTTCCAAAGCATAACTCAACTGCTAATTTTCACTAAGAAATATCACTAGAGAATATTGACTTCTTACCATACAGACCAGATGCTTTCCTTCTTTGTTTCAGTTTTTATGCTTCTGACCAGACTTTGGCTGATATTTTGCTTTGTCACTCATTTCAGGTTTTTCATGCACAGGTAACACCACCTTATCTCCTGTTAGATGCTGCAAATTCCATCTGTTATGAGATGCACTGAGACAAGGAGCCAGCGCCCACCAGTGCTCCTGGGGTGTGCCCTAAGTGTGCACACGTGGAAGTGCCTTGAAGTTTTCACAGTGTATGAATATGGGGCAAGAGGATGATCACTGCATGCCAAAGTGAGGCTTTCCTTCAGATCTGGCTGGGTTTCACACTGATTTATTAGTGGGGGTTTAAAGCACACTGTCTGCAGGAAGCATTCCTGAGTTACCAGAGTTTCTTGGTGCAGAGGAGTTTCTGCATTTCTGCAGTTTTTGCTTGACAAGGGTTCTCCACTGTCCTTCCCCAACTGCCCACTTCAGAATTTAAAATATCTGTAAAATACTCTGTATTTTTCCATGATGTGCCAGTTCTCACCAGCTGTGATTTTCCAATACAGTGATGCACTATAAGGCAGCCAACTGACTTGTAAAAGGATATGAGTTTGTGTGCCAAGGAGAATTTAGCATAATGTTTCAACTGCAAATATAAACCACAATTTCCAAGAAGGAAGAGAAAAACCTCAAAATGTATCTAAATGTGATAAGTATAAATATTTTTTATTTTGTTTCAAATAATGTTTTACTCTGCTGTGTGTACGGCATCTAAGACACACTGAACATTTTTAGCACATAAGAAATAATTCACTTAGTTTATGGACACAAAGCAGTGTATAAACCATGTAGCTCAATAAATGCTTTGTTTCCAATTCTTATGTGCATTACTCTGTGACATATCTGGAATTATTCCAGAAATTCATTTCAAGGCAAATCCTGCCAGCACTTGGCAGTTACAACAGAAGCTTTGGGTAACTCGTGGCAGCTCTACCAGCACTGATGCTGCAATGCAGGAGGAGTGTGGTTTAACACTACACCTGTGCCTCATGTTCACACCTCTCCTCAGGCTGTGCAAGGCCATGCCAGAGTGTCACTGCTTAACCTCTGCTCCCAGGGGAGGTGTCTCACAGGCACAAGTCACACCTTCATACTGAGGCGTTGACACATCTTAAATAAGAGCAGAGTTTGCTCTCTCTTTAACTGGTCAGTGGCCCTTTACACAGCATCCTTAGGCAGCTCTCCCAACTCCTCATGAGGTAATTAAATATTGATCTTGCCCCTTTTACAGATGGAAATACACTGGCTGTGTTTCCAGAAAGGATCACTTTTTCATGGTGTCATGGTTCAAGCCCAGCCAGCAGCTCAGTTTCACAGATTTGCTGCTCACTGCTCCCCAGCGGGGCTGAGGAGAGAATCAAAAAAGTAACAGGGAGGAAACACGTGGGTTGAGATAAAGACACTTTAGTAGGGAAAATAATAGCATGGAGTGCAAAGCAAAACAGGGAATTCATTTCCCACTTCCCATGTCCAGGCAGGTGTTCAGCCATCCCCAGGAATGCCAGGCTCCATCACCCCTGAGGATGGCCTGTGGACACAAACCATCACTCTGAATGTGCCCCCTTGCTGCTTCTCCCCCAGCTGAGCACGACAGCCTCAAGTATGGGACACCTTTATGCCATCTGGGGTCAGCTGTCCCAGCTGTGTCCTCTCCCAAATCCTTGTGCCCCCCAGCCCTTTGCTGCTGGAAGGGATGAGGAGCAGAAAAGGCCCTGACAGTGTAAATGCTGCTCAGCCATAACTAAAACATCCCTGTGCTATCAACACTTTCCAGCAGGAATCCAAAACACAGCCCCATGTTGGCTCTGTGAGGAAAATTAGCTCTATCCCAGGCAAAAGCAGTACACAGTCTGTTACTCCAGTTGATATAATTTTCTAATTAAGGTATAATTAATGTATAATGCAGTAGAAATACTAGGTAGGAGTGAAATTGTGACCATCTTCTGTTATTGAAAATGTTCTATGAACCTCATTATGCCATTGGAAAATAATTCTCTAAATGTCAGTGATGTGAGGAACACAAACAAGAAGTCACTGTTATCAGACATGCTTTTATTATGCAGCCTAACTGAGAGCAATATTGTGTTTAAGAATAAGCAGGGAAGTAAAAAATGAGGGATTTTGATCACAGAGAAATCAGTTTTACCATGTGCTGTAAATATTACTGAGGCAGCAGCATGCCTACTCTTCAGAAGCCAGAAAATGAACAAAACAAAGGGAGGAATATCATGAATCGTAATTTGCTGCAAACGCAAACTACTCAACGTGTTTAGTGTTTTCAGTTTAATTTTTTTCTTTGTTTTGTTTTGCTTTTAAATAAGGTAATATACATATTTTGATCACTTTGCTGGAACCTCAAAACATGGAAATACAGCACCAGTGAGACTTGAAAGCTCCATCAAACGCCTGCTGAAAAGTGTCTGTTGCTGGCGCAACTGCAACAGCTTTTGCTATTTTTTCAACTAACATTTGCAGCATTTCCCACCTAGTGCAGGAAATGGTGGCTGCTTGCATAAACATATATTTAAGGCTTAAAAGAGCCAACTTTGAAGTTAGTCTAACTGTTGGTGTTTATAGAGTGAGTGTGTCAGGAGAGGAGCTGTATGTTCTTCAGCTCGCTGTGGCAAATCTGAATTCAGCGAGACAAGAGTGAGCCTTTCCCTGCCCTTGCAGCTAAAATACAGCTCTGCATTTATGGCACTCCTGCACCATCCTCCACCAACCTGCCTTTTGTGTATGGTATAATTATCAGATTCATTATAACAATTTAACTATTACACTTACACGAGGGCAACCTGGGAGATTTTATATTTGCAAGCCCCATTTTATCCTTCTGTAATAAAACTCTACACTGAACATAGGGTGGCACCAGGCAAGCATCAAAATGTCTAATATTTAGTAGATAAAGGATGAAGACTATGATATTTCTCTTGCAGAGAAATGAAGACTGGTAGATTGAAGGCAACTAAATTAATTAAGCCCAATACGTAAATGTTTGGCAATTTAATGACTAGATATTCTATGAATATTTGCTTATTTATCAGATCAAACCATAATTAAATAAGTCTTCATAACAGGGGACTGAGACAAAGGTTTTTCTTTAATTTTACATTCCCACTTAAGGTTTTTCATATAAGCAGATTTTGATAACCTGGGAAGGCAGAGCAGTGAAATCTGTGGGAAAATAGCAGCACCAAGGAAGTTATATTTTAGTTTTTTACCACAGGTTCAATAACCAGGTCAGCCTTCCTAGGAGAAAAGAAAGCAAATAAACCCAGCCTTAATTTGATGCAGATGAATGAAACATCAGCAGCCTTTTGGCCCTAAGTGAAAAGGGGAAACAATGAAAGGCAGTTCTTTTTGTTGGAAGATAATTTTTTGTTATTTTACACTTCTAAGATTTGAATCCTACCTGAAAAAAAAAAAAAAAAGGAACTCAAATATAGGTCTTTGTTTTTAAAATTTTGTTTTTCATTTATATGAACACAAGAAGCTTGGGAATATCTCATTTCATTGCTTTTGTGATTATAGAAAAGAAAAATCTGTAACTTTATATGCTGTATTCCCTGTATTCCTGTGCCATATACTAGATTAATAGCAGCAGAAGGTCATTTTCCAGGGTAAAATTTAACCCCTTCTCAGTGCAGTCCTTTGGGTCTGTCTCACTGGGGACACTCCTATAATGTATAGAATTCATTTGAGTCTAAACCTCTGGTTTTAATGATGTTCCTTTCCTGAACCATGGGCTATAGAGTGCTGAATATCAGATATTGTTCAGTACACCCTGATGGGAAATATTTCCCTCTCTGGAAACTGTGCCGCATAAATTCAAAAAATGCATGGGATGAGGTGCTTAGGCAAATGGTTTAGTGGTGGACCTGGTCCTGTAAGCTTGATAACTCGACTTGATGGCCTTAGAGGTGTTTTCCAAGCTTAATTATTCAATGATTCGTATCTGGAACCTGCACATGCACCTTCCCAGGAAACTGAATTAAAAACGTGCTTTTACAGCCCCTGCGTGCCCATGTCTCTCCTTCTCCCTCTCTTTTCAGCTGAAGGGGCTTTCCCTGGGTGAGCTGTCAAGGAGCAATTGGTTCCCAGTGCTGCTGCCCCATGGATGGCTCCTGCGCCCTCATCTCAGAGCAAGGGCAGCCACCTCTGGGTGGGAAACCAGGGAGGTAACAGGGAATGTGGCACTGGAGGCAGGTCAGGGCTGAGGTGAAGAGTTGCGATGTCAAGAGCTCTGCTAGTGGAGGTGGGCAGGAGCTGGAGGGAGTGCAAAAGCACAGAAGGGTTATTTTAACCTGAAAGCCCAGTTATTGCACATTCAGAAGATGCAGTTAGTATCCCAACACTTGGATGTGCTTTGGTATATTTTCTAATATTCATAGTGGGAAAGAATCAAAACGATCCCCATTCAGCGCTGGCAGTGTGGAAGTGCCTCCAGCAGCCAGTGCAAGGGACTGAAGGTGGGAACAGCAAAAAGCCTTAAAATGCTCATCTGACCCTGTAATGCCTGCACTGCCCCAAGCCCTTCCAGGGAGGCAGGTACACCCAGCACTGGGCACACTGGATGCCATGGCTGGCTGCACTCCCTATGGGAGCTTCATAACACTGACAAATGGCCTGGGGATTTCCTTAACCAAGAGCACAGTGATTGCAGAGCTAATGTAGGCTCTCAAACACTCTGTGCTGTATTTTGGTGTTTTTAGTGGTGTAGCCAAAGTGTAAAAAAAAATGGATGCAGGGCTTTTAAAACTTCCCAATAAAGAGAAAACATTGTTTGAAGCCATGGAAGCTGCATATCCACTGGCACAGCAACTAATGCAGTTTGCCTCTCCAGTAGTGCCCTGAAGTATCTTTAGATATTCATATATAAAATGTAAGTACATAACCTGCTGTAAAAAGCTACAGCAGTGCCCTTGGCAAGTTTCCCTGGCCTGTGGAGGGTAATTACATGTGGAACACAAACACAGCTCCAACATTTACCTCATTAGATGGCCAGCTTTTTCTCATACAAATGCTGGGAGATCTGTCCATGCTAATAGGAGTATTTGTTATATCTTGATGGGGAATTTTGATTTTGTAACCTAATTAGAGATCATTTGGAAAAGAAAAAAAGAAAAGAAAAAAAAAGGGAAAAATTTTTAAAAAGAAGATACTTTTCCCATCAATTCCAAGAAGGATTTAGATCCGTGCACAGCCCTGCCAGGCCCCAGTTCCAGACTGCTGTTGGAGGTGAGTAAACCAGAAGGATCAGCTTATTCTGGATGGAAGTGTGTCTACAGCAAAGGCCAGCTTGGAAATACAGCTTTGTGCTCCAGCCAAAAATCAGACAGAAATTGTCACAGCTGAAATGTTACATCAGGCCCTGGTAACTGCTCACAGCAAACACAGAGCTGCTTAGGAAGGCAGGACTTAAAATCTATTCAGGTAAAATTGTGGATGTTCTTGTGTCGTTCTCATGAGTGCCATGGCTCCCCCAAATACCATACATAAAGGGAAATAAAATAAAAATCTGAATTTTTAAGATGCTTTCAAAATGTTTTGAGATAATTTTGTGATTGGGGGTTTTTAGGCATTTACCTGTGCTTTTAATGCAATGATGAGATTTATGCTGTTAAATCACCCTCTTTGTCTGCCCACATTGAATTATCTTTATCATGGCTAATATTAAGCTAGTCAGAAATGTTTATTAGAAATGCCTTGTGCTAGAATTATGACTTCCCAAATTTTTTTTCTGGAAATAAAGAACATATGAACATCTGATAAAAACTTAAAAGCAGCTAGATTGCTGCTGTCCAGTAGGAGTTTACTAAGGAGTCTATAAGAGAAGATTATTGAAAAAACAAAAAAACAGATCCAACAAATAATTAACTCAAGTGTGGAGGAATGAGATTCAAGTATCATTTCTGCAGAGTTTTGACACACATTCAGAGAAAGAAAATACAATTATAAATTACAAAAATTACTGAATAAGAAAATGAGCAATTGGATACAGATTCACTGTTTAAAAATCGAGGTACAATATTTGTAGTTAAACATTTATAGAAATGAAAGCTGTGTGTATGTTTCTGTACAAATGATGAAGGTGACCCTGATTTAGTTCATTCCAAAAAAAAAAAAAAAAAAAAAAAAAAAAAAAGAAGAGCACCCAATATTTTATAAAAAAAAAAAAAAAAAAAAAAAAAAAAAAAAAAAAAAAAAAAAAAAAGAGGAACATTTAAATATGTAAATCACAGATGAGCTAAGTTTAGGGAGGGTTATCAAAAATGTCTGTTATCTTTGAACATGAACATATGCTCACTATGCTAATTCTGTAGGATCCTTAGATCACACGCTGGCATATTTCAGTGTTTTGCATTGCTTTAAATTTTGACTTCAGATTTCATCATTTTCTTTATTTTTTAAGGGGTTTTTTGTTCCAATTATCAAATGCCAAATTAAGAAGGATCACCTGAAGGGATAAATTTTCCTGTGTTTCTCTGTTAGCCTTAGGAAGTTGCATCCTGATGGACGCTGCACTGAAAACAGTCCAGAAGAATATGAGACCAGAACCTGACCACTCCATAATTATGTGGAGTAATACATAATAATGTATTACAAAGGATAAACTTAATTTAAATTTTACTTTAAAATACATGCCTCTTAAATTGCTAAGATCAGAGAGCCCAAAGTTTTTAAATAGACTGGTGGCTCAAAGTTGCTGTTTGAAGTTTTGTTTTAAGGGATGATATTTGCCACAAAAGAAAACCATGATTTCATGTAGGGAAACAAATTCCTCAGTTCCTGATTGTCCAAGAAAATTTCCTGCATGTTTCTCCCTGAAAACTTACAGAAACAGACTTTTTGACCCATTGAGAGGATGAAGTTTGACTGCCGTTTTATAGATCTCATTATCATTTTTGGAGTTTTTCTTTAAGATGGAGATGATAACAGTTCGTATTTTCATTTCAAACATGATCCACAAAACGTTTTCCTTTTAGTTTAAGCTCTTGCATCTCTGTCTTTTGTGCCCCCCCAGAGCTCTTTGCTTAAGGTGTAAATATGTTCCTAAAATAATGAAAAGGCCATTATCACCCTTTTAATTCTTTTAGGTGCCCAGAAAGGGAACTGCAAAGGCATTTAGCTAAAAGCATACTTTCAGTGTAAAGAGAGAGCATTAACACAAGGATCTCTGCAGACCATTAGTCTGGCTGTTCTCTAATGTGCTCTCCCTTGAATTTTGTGTACCAGAGTACAGTGTGAGATAAATGACAGGCACATCTGTGAAGAGACCCTGGATGTTTTCACTCATTGTTCACCTGTCTGTCTTGGCACTGGGCTGATCCATGGAGTGAGTGTTCCTTACACCCTTGTCCCCAGGCTGAGAACAGCCCTGTCTGTCCTGGATGGCTGAATCCCAGCAGGAAGAACAGGTCAGTCACGGAGTATAAGTGATATTGTGAAACTGCTGTCTTGTGTTTGAAGAATAAAAGCCACAAGAGGTTCTAAATGTTGTGGCATGAATTTCCAAATTCTTTATTTTTTTTAACAAAGTAGAGAGCTGGGCTTGTATTGCCTTTTCCACACTGTTCCCACATGGCTCCTGGAATGTTCCACAGCACCTCCAATGATGCATTGTGGGAACTGGTAAAAAAACTGGAAAAACGTTGTCAAAAGATACAAAAAAATATTTCACTTAGGAAAAAATATTCTGATTTTTCATATTTTTCAGGTGATGGTATTTTGACTTTTTGGAAGGAAAGGTCTAAAATATTTGCTCTTTGAATGAAATGACTGAGAGATTTTGTGTATCCATTGCTTCCCCAGGTAAACCGTCCTGCTGGCTGCCTATCTGTGATAGACTCCTTTGAATTTGAATTTGTTAGCATGAGCTTCTAGCCCTTGCATGAAATTAAACTGTATTCTACACTTTATATCGACCATAAAAATGGACATTAGTCTGAAAATTTTACAAGAAGAGTTTGCAAAATCTGCCAGGCTACTGGTTATTGTGGCAGTGTTTCAAATCTTAAAGCATTTACAAGTAATCTTGATATCAGAGACGATTATTAGGAGTTATGATGGAGCATGGCCTTGTAGGGCAGTCTTTACCAACCCATGTGCAAACAAAATAAAACAAATTAGCTTCACCATCTCCAGTTAAAAAAAACTCAACTCTGGTGTTCTGCTGTCCTTTAAGACAATTTGGCAAAGCCTCTCTAGCACAGAGTTGGGTTTTTTTCAGTCAACCAAGAGCCAGTCAATGTTCTTTGACTCGGGTTGTGCTCTAATCTTTGATGCTTTGAGGATGTAAAGAGAGCTGAGGGAGACTTGTGGGAAATGACTTGGCCCTTTTCCATGACTGCTAATAGGATTAGAAAAGTGATGAATTGTCACTGGAGGTTTTGATATCTCCTAATAAAGGAGACAATCTGCGTGCAATACTTGCAAGCAGCTGTTGCTGTTTATGGTGCAGGCCTGTTTGGCTGGCAGGGCTGTTTGATTTCCAGCACTCAGAACCTCCCCTGCCTTTTCCACAGGCTCAGCCATCCAGGTTTGTCCTGGATCCCTCCTGCAACCAGCAGCTGCTTTGCAGGAGTCAGAAGCTGCAGGAGGCACAAAGCTGGGGTGGATGTCCACTCGTAATAAAAAGGAAATAAAATTCCTTTTAATGAAAAGGAATTTTAATTAAAATGCAGCTCTTTGTTTGGTCCATTATGGAGTATCTGAATGAGGAATTAAAACTCCCATATCAGATAATAATCAGTCATTCTGGTGTGAGAGAATTTCCATAATTTATCTGCCAAGGTGAAATCCCACCCAGGGCAGAGGAATCACTTCAGCTGGATGAGTCTGTGGAAGCCTCAAACAACACAAAGGCTCCAGGAAGGAGGATTGTCACAGGCTTCTTAGAACTCAAATGCTTTTTAAACTGATCAAGCTGTTTGGGTAAGTGACACCTGTCCAGGTGATTGTCCCCAAGCTGAGGGTCCTGTAAGCTGAGGGTCAGTTTGTGATGACTCTCAGTTCAGTTGTGTTATTTTGTTGTCTCTGTTTACAGCATGTACAACTTTGCCCCTGGTTTACTCATGGTGTAACACTTAACTGATGAGCTAAATAATGTGGCTTCATGCCCAAAGTTTTTAAAGTTTCTCACAAAACCACAATGTAATGAGATTTTAATATTTTTTGTTGTTATATTTTATTCTCTGATAAAAGATATGATGATGAGGAGGAGATTTATACCTTTTCACTGTCTGTGAGAAAGAGGTAAACTAATGTATGTATACTTGGACAAAACCTTCTGAATTACTTCTTTCTTGGTTAAAATAACAAAATCTAGCACATCAAATCCCTGACATTTATAAAAATAAGCACAGTATATTGAATTTTCTTGACCCAATGCCACTTTAGAACAGGTTTCAAAATTTTCAAAGCATTTAATTAGAAAACTTTTTTAAGACATTCCAAATTTTATTTTTATTTTAAGCTAACTAGGTAAGAGTGTCTGCAGAGAAGAGTGTTCCTATGAAATCAATTATTTTGAGGTTTTAATAGTAAATATAAGTTATTTCATATATTGCCTCACAGCAGTGTGAGACTGGAAAATTTCCCTCCATTTGTTCCTTGTTTTTTAAAAGTGATGTGGATATGGTGATGCTAAACAAGTCAGAGAATTACTTTTAATAACAGGGTTTTCTCACAAAAAGCAAAACTAAACAGTAAACAAAGGACATTTAATTAGTTTGTCAGTGCTTAAATTGCACCGACAGTCCTTGTCCAAATAACAACTGATGAATGTTTAGACATAACCAAACCTATTGAAATAAATTGGAAATACTCTATAAAGACACACAGGAGAGTTGACACTTTACCTTGCTAACACTCCCTTAACACCAGAGAGTGTGTCCTGATATGAATCAATCCTTTGATAAAGATAAAACACAAAAAAAGGGAGAAAGCAACTCAGATTAACAGAATAATTTAAAGACGTTTATAGCTCATTTTCACTGCCACATTGTGCCAGAAGAGCAAAGCAGCAGAAGTGATATATAGATCATTGATTTTTATCCCTTTCAGAGCAGCCATTCTTAGTATTTTTAATGAAACATTAAATGATTGTAATGTAAACTGTAACAGAATGGCACAGTTTTATACTTTCTTAATTGGATGCTAATATCCATGTCAGTATTTGCATGAAAAATGGTGTAGTAAGCCAAAATATCAAGGTTTTTAAAACTCATAATCATTCTTCTGCTGATACCATCTGTCAGCTTAATCTTCACCTCCCAGAATTCAGCGAAGAGGGTGCCTTCAGGGGAAGGAAAAGAAAAAAAAAATTACAGTTACTGAAGTACAGTAAAATGAGTTTAAACCATGGCTGGAATCTCATTTGATTATATAGGGCTTATTAGTTACTTATTGTCAAAGTTGGAAAAGAATTAAGAATTGGTGTTGGAGCACAGTCAGTCATCCTTCCTGAAGGAGCTGTGGGGGAAGGGATGGAGAAAAGAATGGAGAAGGGGTGGATAAAGGAGGGAGAAGGGATGGAAAATGGATGGAGAAGGGATGGAGAAGAGATGGAACAGGGATGGAGCAGGCATGGAGAAGGGATGGATTAAGGGTGGAGAAGGGATAGAGAAGAGATGGAGCAGGGATGGAGCAGGGATGGAGAAGGGATGGATAAAGGATGGAGAAGGGATGGAGAGCAGTGCAGAGGCACTGCTGGCACAGCAGACCCCTGAGGAGGAGTCAGGGAGCTGCCTCTGAGACCCCCTGGAGCAGCTGAAATTCCCTCTCCAGCAGTGAAGGTCCCCTCTGCCCTGCAGGGGAGGGGATGGGAAGGAGTCTGAGCTGTGTGTGCTCCTGCTTTACTCTTCACAGAGCACAGAGGGTTTGGATTGCAGGGGACATTAAAGATCCCCTCATTCCAAGCCCCTGCTGTGGGCAGGGTTCTCACCCACTAAATCAGGTTGCTCAGAGCCCCATCCAGCCTGGCCTTGATTCTCCTCTGAGCTTGTCATTTTACAGCCCTTTGCACATGCAGAACCTGCACAGGGCTGTTGCTTAGGACAAAGTCACCTTGTGCTTGTGCTTGTCATTTCTAGGACACACATCCCTCAGTGTACCATCAGACAGCCACTAAGGAAGCCAAATCCTCAGAAATAAAGGGAGGAGGGGAGTGGGGAGCACATCACCTGCTGCAGCATATTCTGAAAGCAGAACATATGTGCAAAGCAAGCACACATCTCCTGGAAGATTATCTCAAATCTCTGCAACCCTGCAGGGGCTGCAGGCCAATGTTTTCCTGACAAAAGCAAGAGGCTGCAGGTTCAGACCTCTCCAGCTGTTAGCAAATCCTTGAACACACAGCTACTTTACTGCCCTAAAGAAATTCCAAAGCCGCTGTTCTCCCCAGGTGCTGCTGGTGGAATTTCAGAGACAAACGGTGATCTCTGTGTCTGTGGGGAAGCTGGATCTCCACAGGTGCTCCAGGTAACCCCTGGGACAGCCCATGTGGGACTTGGCTCCTCTGCACAGAGCAGAGCAGTCGGTGCTGAGCTCTGTGCCAGGAGCCTCTCACCAGCTGAGTGCTCTGGGTGAGCCCCCTCCACTCCCCTCCTGCAAAATGAGTCTGCTTCACTCACTCAGGGACAAGTTCACAAGCAAGCCCATGTGCAATAAGTGGAAAAACAAGTGGGAATTGTACCCAAAGTGCCAATCTAAAAAAAAAAATCAAATATATAGATTTTACTTCATTTCTTTCATATAGTTTAAACCAATATGAGCACCAGAAAAAAATATAAAAGGTATTTTTAAATGATTATTTTTTAGCAAAAAAGAAATAAAAGAGTTTTAATGTTGAATTGCTTTCATTTTTTCTTCTTGGTTCTTTTTGTTTTGGTTTTGGTTTTTTGGGGGAGGGGCGTTGATTTTTAGGTTTGTTTCTTTTTTTAAAATTTTCTTTTTCTTTTCTTTCCAGGGAATACTTGCAGCTTTTCATACTGCTTTGAACAGCTGGAGAAAGGAAAAGGAAGTACAAATTTGATCTACTGATAGCTACTCTGCTGCCCTGCTAAGAACCTGCTACTCTGGCCTTGCTTGCTCACAAAGATGTGCCCCAAAAATGACAAAATCTGAAGCAGAATGTGAGGAGTGTGTGGGACAAACACAGAAGGTGGTGTTTGCTGGAGTCTCCAAGGCAGCACCTGAGGAATCCTGGCTTCCGGTTTTCCAGCTGGGGTAGGAGGTACAGTGGGAGGAGTGTGATCCAAGGAAGGCAAAGGGGAGAAGAAATTTTTTCCTTCATATGGAAAAAAATCTAATTTTGGCATAGAAATCAAAATTGTTCCAACAAAATTTTCTTCCAGCCTCTGGAATAAATGAGCACCCATGGCCCTCTCCAGCTCCTAACAGGGCATAAAATATCAGAGAGGATCAGAGCTATAGCATCAGACAAGTGAGCTTTTTTTCATTAATTCTATTTCCATAATGCCCAAAATAAAATCAGGCATGTGGTTAGCTGAACGGGGTGGGCAAATTGGCATAAGGAGAAATACTGTCAGGTTCTAACTTGCCAAGTGGTCTTTTTATGTCCCAGGAGCTGTTTCATGTAGGATAAATCTCTGTACAGAACAGCTTGCAGGTTTGAGGTTTCATAAGGTTTTTGTATGTGTGTGCATTATACATACATCTATATTTATTTATTTATATAAAAGGCATTGTACTTGCACTTTTTTACTTTGTACTGTACATTTAACTGGCCCCCTACATCTCATATGAATTTTCTGAATTATTTGTCCTGTGTTTGCTTATCTGTAATCCCAGAATGACTTGAAGTGATCCTACTGAGCAAATTTCCCAATATCAGAATCCTCAGACTGACATTCTGGTAAGTTAATAGCAGAAGACTGTTTCAGAATACTTTAAAAAATGGGATCCCTACTTTTTTTTTCTCTTTCTTCCTCCCCACCCTTCACTCAGTAAGCAATTGCAGATTACCAGAGGGAGGGGAGTGTTTCATGTATTTCCTTGTAAGTTGTTTTAAAGCTTGAGTAGTTTATCCTACTTCCATTTATTAATACAAGACAGAGTCTAAAGTACACAGAGACACAACACATATTCATTTAGCAGTGACAGGTTAACCAGGCTTTCTAAAGAATATTAAACTCTGTTCAATCAATGTCATTCTCCAGCTCTTTGTTTGGTCCATTATGGAGTATCTGAATGAGGAATTAAAACTCCCATATCAGATAATAATCAGTCATTCTGGTGTGAGAGAATTTCCATAATTTATCTGCCAAGGTGAAATCCCACCCAGGGCAGAGGAATCACTTCAGCTGGATGAGTCTGTGGAAGCCTCAAACAACACAAAGGCTCCAGGCTGCTCCTTCCAAAGAGAGTTTTTTACTGCGAGGCATGGATTCACCTCCCTTCTGGAGAAGTTAATTGTGGTTACACCAAAGGCCAAATTAATTTCATCATCAGCTTACAAATCAAAGTTGGGTCAATAAGGACCTACACATTCCTTCAAATAATAAAATCCTTTATAAGGGGAGGAATTATTTGCCCTCCCTTTGAAGTATTTCTCTTGGGAAATGAAATGGAGAAGGGCAGAAAATGACACCACCACATATTTTATGAATTCCAAGTGTCTTTTCACATTCATAAGCCTTTAAGCCAGAGATTCTTGGCTTTTCATGTTGTTCCAAAAGCAATTTGAAACTTTTTTTGTGAGCATGCTCATCTTACTTTTGGATTTCACCTACATATTTCTCCAGAAGTCCACTTTAACTCAGAACCTGGCAAGTAATTTAGCACTTATTTATTGAAACATGTGCATGAGCCTTAAAACCACCAGACAGTTGCAGCACAAACATCTGTCTTTTCAAAAGATAACACCCTGTCAAAATGCCCCAGAGCAAAATCTCTTCCCTTGGTTTGAAGCAGAAGCAGCAGCAGCTACAGTAGTTAGAGAGAGCAAGTATTTTTGGAAAGATGACAGCTGGGTTGTCAGACATTAATGCTGAATTACACAATGCTTGTATGCTACAGCAGAGATGTAATAAGCAATTATTCTTACATTATCATATATAGGGCTGCCAAAGTACTGTCTAGGAGGCAAGATAAAGGGCTCCAGGTCTCTGCTGGTTCTCTATTGATGCTGGGGGGTTTCCATCAAATGATGTTGAGTCTATTTTCAGTCTTATCATCTAAGGAAGTATCAGCTGAAACATCTGTCATGGCAAAAAGAGATCAACCAATGGCATCTCCAAGGCAGAACTATCCTGAGCATGGGGAAAGCAGCGGGCTAGTTACTGTAGCTGCTGCTGATCAGAATTTAGCTTCTTCATCAGCAGATTTAGTACAGAGAGTAAAATCGTATTTACTTAATCTTCAGCGTTGGAAGCCTCAACAAATTTCATTGTATTTCACATATGTCATTTTTACACAGCACTGTTAAAAAGATCACAGTCTTCAAAGAAAGTAAGAGGTCTCTGGGTAGTATTTATTTAGATCTTTTCTCATCTGGAAAGAGAAAATAAAAGAACTCCAGTCAGGGAGAAGGATGAGCAAATATATTGAATAGCTCCTTTGTCGAGGAAAACAAGCAAGGCTAGGGCTGGAAAACAAATGACTAGGGGTGATGTGGCACAGGTCTGTGCAATTATAAATAAAGAAATTAACAGGAAGGAATTCCTCACTGTTTCCCAAAATAGGAGCACAAAAGGACAGCAATTGGATTGTTTGGGTTACAGGATCCAAACAACCACAAGGTCGTTTTTCAATATCCAGTAAAATGGTCTAGTTAAGTTAAACTAGTTAGTTAAGCAACTAGTCAAATTCATGGCTATGAGCCAGAAATATATTTAGGGTTAAAACTCCAGCAGAATTCATGGAAAGAAAAAACTCAGTTGAGGACTTAGTAGATGTAATTTCTGCCTCAGTGGCAAAGTCTTAGCCTTGTAATTTTTCCCTAGGTATGCATTGCTGGAGAGTGGCTAATGGCCCAAACCAGACCTGACATGGATCTTCTTATGCTCTAAATCACAAGGCTGGAAATTTAACTCATTCCAGGAGTTAATTTAACTCATTCCAATTGTCAGGAACCCACTGAAGTCAGGTGCCCCATGCAGATTTATTCTGAGGGCCTCCATGTATTTGTGACTGTCAGAAAATTTTTGAGTTTTTTCCTTCATATGGAAATATAAACAGAAAAGTTTTAAGAAAATTTATTCAAAAATATTTTCATTACCTTAAGATGCAAACCATTGGAAATTTTATTTGAAGTAATTGTGTGGTTTTCCAAGAAGCATCATTGAACAGCTGCTCCATCTCACCTCCTGGCAAACCTTAGATAAGGACAGTTCTCCAGATGTGACTTTGCTAAACCAAGGCAGGGTGTTATTTTCAGTCAGATTCCTAAAAAATGTTTTTTAACCTCATCTCACACTTCTGGTTTCTTAGATTTCAGCTCAGATTAAGCAGTAACTCATCCAGAGAGGACATGAAAATGGTTGAATCCAATACAATTAAATAAATTCACAGTCAAGTCATGTTAAGAAAGATCAGTGAATTTCCCCTTCCACTTGGGACCATGCAACACCCAACTGCCCAGCTATTTTTGGGAGGAATGACAGGCTTCAAGCACAATGACAACTAAGCAGAAGCATTGCTTGGACTGTCAACTAAACCAAATGTGCCTGTGGCATCTAAAGTGAGTTCTATGTGGTATTTAATAGGTAAATATTCAAATATTTAAATATAAGTATGTCACTGAGAGTCACTAAATATTGTTTATCATGTTAAACAGGATCTGCTTCCCCTTTCATTTTGGGGAGACCAAAACCTCTGAGATTCTGCTCCACATTCACTTTTCCAAGCTGAGAGAGAATTCCTTGTCATTGGTGTCTGTCCAGCTGTGGAATTGTGATCAGGGATTCCTCACACTCCTGTTCCAGCTCACCTGTTTTCCAGCTGGGCTCTGGCTTCATCCTTCCCCTGACTGACCCACAGTGGGGCTGGGAGCTGCCCAAGGACAGTCAGCGATGCCAAACACACATTTAAGGGAGCCTCTAATGAATCCCCATGGAAATTCCATCAACTGGGCAAAGTACATGGATTAAATGCTGCTTGCCACACAGGTGAATGTTTTCTGGAGTGTGTATTTATTGGTAAGAAAAATTGACTAGCAGGGTACCTGAATTTTATTCACAGCATCTATTCATTGCACAGAGACACATTCTACAATTGTAGTCACTATTAAGAAAAATCAACAAAAGGCTGCAGCATTATCTGAGTTTCTTCAGCAATTTCCTCTCACACATTAGGCATGCCTTACTTTTCCTTTTGTTGTCCAAGGAAGTATTATTTGTATAATGTTCCACTGTGCTTTAAATAGTTCTCCAGACCATTTCTCAGATGAATTAAGAATAAAGTTACCTGCCATTGAACTACTGGTTTTCCTTTGTTGCCTCAGATTCTCAGTTTCAGATGTGTCAGGGTTAAAAAAAGTCCTCCCTGACTCTCACAAAGCCCTCCAGGGAGTCACTGTCACATTTAATCTTTTCCTGTCTCCCTCTTTCTCGGGGTGTCTTCTGAATAACAGCAGTTTTGTCTATTTTATTTGCTCTTTCTCTTACACACACCCAGTTGAAGAAAAGTAATTGAAACTATGGCATCTCACCTTGCAGTATCTGTGTAGTTTGAACCAAGGTGTGTCTAGAGATCAAATTTCTGCTCATCAACTGCATGAATGTGATCCGAAGCCTGGAGACATCAGTGAACTCTGCAGGAGTTCACTTGCTGAGCAGGTGCTCATGGCCCAGCACAGGAAGAGAGATTTGGGGTAGAAATTGCTTTTCACCTCTACAAACTGAGAAGCTTTTTGCTGCAATTTGCACCTCTGGACCTTCCAGTAACACCCAGGTTGCTCTGAATGAGTCTGGCAGCTCAGGCTGAACACAACCTGAGGCATCAAACAGCTCTGTGTGTGTCCTGCCTGGGTTTTGCTGTAAAACACAAACTGGTGATGCTGCAGGAGCTCTGTGTCTTGCTGCACTTGAGCCACAGTGGCTACATCTCCTGCCATGCCATGGTACACACACTTCTGACTCACCAGCAGAAAATTCTTCCCATTTTCTACACAACTGACCATTTGCTTTCAGCTATGCAATTTCTTTTCTT
>VWZU01006587.1:1377992-1524547 GCA_013397095.1 Sterrhoptilus dennistouni | reverse complement strand
TTTTAAGTAGAAGTTTGATTTTTTTAAAATGGTAACTTCTAAAAATAAATATAATCACTAATGTTAAGCAGCCTCCTACAGGTATGAAGCAGAAACGAGCCAGTCAGATCTCATCAGATAAGACAGTCTTCTGCAGAGATAAACCAGAAATTGAAGTGGAAATATCCATTTCCAAAAATCTCATGGAAAGCATCCCTGCATCTGGAAAGAGGCCTGAGCCAGGATTCACTAAGCATCTAGACTGCCTTCCACATGAGGGGAATCTTTCAGCCCTGGAAAAGGCTTTGAAGCTCTTGTGGCTCCCAGGGAGGAGTTTCCAAAGGCTGTGGCAGCCCTGGCTGCAGCTCAGCCCTGCACAGGGGGATGACAGAGCCCCCAGCCCCTAAACCTGACCCTGTGGGTGGGGAAATCTCCCCAGTTCTCCTGGTGCCACCTGTGATGTCCCAGGCGTGCAGAGCTGGGAAATAACCAGATAATTCTTTGTACATCTGTCTGAGCTGCCCAGGATTTTTGAAACCACCTTGAAAACATGTTTTACTCCTTCCATACCTTCATGGACAAAAATTTGGTTGCACCAACAATTGCCTAATTTGAGGTCTTTTTATAAAACTGCTGTGCTGGATGGAACAATTTTGGGTCTTGAACGTTGTCAGAGAATTTTATTCCCTAAACATCTCCAGTGCTGAGCTGCTCTTGTTTCTAATAGTGTGCACTTACATCCTCTCCTTGCTTTTCTATTGACAGAGATATTTAAAACCTTAAAACTAGTTTGTTTTTTTTTTTAACCCAATAATTACATGTTAGGCTTCTGAAAGTGTCTTCTAGTGATTTATGCTTTAATTTCATTCTCAAAACCTCAGTCTTATTAAGCGACAGTGAGATTGGGTTATTAAAAAATTAATTCTGTGACGGTTTTTACTACTCCCATCTTCTTTCAGAACCTCACAAATTATCATTTTGTTATTATGGTCTGGTGGAAAACTATTCTTGGTGAATGTTAAGACAGGTGTTTGTCATTTTGAGGACTCCAGTAAAGGTATTTTAAGGCAGTCCTTAGCAGCATAAATTAGATGTTCTCTAATAATCTATGTGAAATGTTCAAGAAAGTTTTCCATGCAATTATAAAAATAGACTGGGGACATTATCACACATTCTCAGGGTTGGATTACATTTTTATATCTTATCATAGAGGAGTTAATTTCTGGCTGTTTCTTGCAGGACCTAACCCCAGTTGCTGGCTCTTTCCAGAGGCAGGACTTTGGACACAAATGGCTCAGACAGGTAAGTTACAGTGACAACAGTGTCCCAGGCAGCTCTTTGGGTGTTTGCCCCATGGCTAGGGATAATTTGTGGTGGGAGGTTAGTGGTTCCAGAGGGGAAAACAAAGAATCACAGTGAAACAGCAGCCAGGAAATAGGCACTTGGGATGGAAATGCTCTCATGCTCCACCTCTGACTGCTGCATTTTCTCTGCAGTGCATTTTCTTCTGCCTTTGCCCAGCTCATTTTGTGTCTTACTGTATCCAGTGAAACAGGTTGGAGTGCTTCCCTCACAAAACCGTGATGAAGCAGTCACACAACCTTGCTGTCAAATACGTTTTTTTAAGTCTCCCTTGATTTGATCCCTCCTATTTATGCAATGTTTCACAGCTCTTTGTATTCCCATTCTAAGCATTTCCTATGCAAACAGGGCCTTAAAATATCTGCTGGCTGCTTTCCCTGCCTTATGTCTTAGCCAAGCTATCTCTAAACTACCTTAAATTTCTTTTTTTTTTTTAATCTCGTGTGAATGCTGACAATTCTTTGGTTGGGTTGGTTTTTTTTTTGTGGGGTGTGTTAGTGCTGTGCTTTGCCACTCCTCTCCCCACCAGTGCCCTGTCTCCCATCAACTCTGGACTTCTGGCTCTTCTTGGAGGTGTCCAAGGGCAGCTGCTGGATCTCACCCTGAGGATTCCTGCTGAGCTCCTCTTGGGGAAGGGCTGGCACAGACAGGAAGAAAAGCTGCTTTTGAGGTATGGTAAGATAAAAGAGAGTAGCAGCAGCTCTGTGAGAAGCTCCAGGGTTGCTCTGTCTCCCCTAGGATAGTTGACTGTACACATATTTTCTCTGGATGCCTGTTTTTATTTTAGGCATTCCTTAGAATGGGCCTCTTTTTTATAAGAGATAACTTCTAATTAAAGTTGGTCTTTGATCTCAAAGTGAAGGTTCAGGCACAAGTACAATTTGAAATTATTTCTTAACAGCAGAAATTATAATAGCAGTTTGTGTTGCCTTTTTGAAAGTAAGTTTTGTCTCTGCTAGTGAATATCTGCAATTTGTGCTATTGTTCCTCAGATTAAGGTGTGGGGTTTTTAACAATGAAGAATTCTACTATTGAAGAATTCTACTATCAAAGAATTGGGTAAATAAACCTCCTTTATAATCTCCTTACCCTTTCATTTGGATCATTTTTTCACTATAGATCTAATAATTGAGATGAAACCCATACAATATTTTGTTCTTTTAACTGACAGTGTGGTCAACATAACACAGCTGGCATTTTTCCTTCTTTCTCATTTATTTTGGGACAGGTTTGGTGGCCAAATGACACTGCCACAACCCACTGTCCCACTGACCCTAAAGGCAATGAGGAAATGACCTTACTTTCTTTGTCCAGCTGTAAATTTTTAAAAGGTCTGGAAAGATTTATCTTCTCAAGGGGGCTATGAATTTTCATTGCCATTAAAATTTATTCAAACAAAATGAACACAAGTCACTTTTAAATACAAAAGTTTTGCGTTTGGGTGGGTTTTTTTTAACTGCATAACTGCAGCTGCCTGGATGTGTTTTCTGCCTGAGAATCTGGTGTGAAATATTACTACATGCATTTCACAAAGTCAAAAGCCTAAATATTGTTGCTGTGCAGCAGAAGTGATGAGGTTCTTGAGAATCTGAGTGGTGAGCAGTTACTCAGATTAATAACAGGATGTCTGCAGTCCACTAAAGAGCATTGGCAATCACTCAGACACCTGAGCACTGCACAGGGAGGACATTCACAGCAGAAAACATTCAAATATATTGCTGAAAATACACAACATTTCTGTGAATAAATGAAGCTCAGAGTCAGGCTCGGTGTACTCATGATCTAACTAACAAAGCAGATTAAATTTGAGTGGGAGCTGCATGCCTTGAGATCTAATCAGTGGAAACATAGACAGCAAAATGGTCGAGAAACTGATGAAATGTGTGAAAAGAGGGATTGGGAAGTGGATTTGGAGCTCTCAGCATGTTGCTGGGCTCTCTCTGTGCAGAGCTGCACTGACTGCTCTGCACTCAGTAAAGGGGGTGGATGGCAAAGCCAGGCCTAAAACCTGTGCCTGGACTTACCTGAGTGAGCCAGTTTGGGCTTTTGTCATCAGGATTTGTTCCAGGGACTGCAGAAGGGAGGAAAGGGTCCAAACCCACATTCCTCAATCAGCCCAGGTTCAATTAAGTAGCCTTTCTGCATTTGCAGTTCCCTATATCTCAATAGATAGTAGTTAATAGTTTTAATTATCTGTAACCAGATAATTAAATCTGATCGGCATCTTGATAGGAACAACTTGTCATGGCAGGTAAATGCACTGGGCTTCATGAAGTTGACAGTGGCTCTCTAGGCAGTAACTGCTCTTGATGGAAGATCTCCAAGCTGCTTAAAATGTGCTTGAAATATGAAAATAGAAATGGCTGCTTTGCTTCCTGGCTGGCTCCAGCTTGAGCATGAGGTCACATCAAAGTCAAAGTGTGTTTTTAATGATCAGTGCTTGCTGTGATGCTGAACCTTGAGGGATGATGTGGGAAAAGGGAGATTAGGACTAAATTGGCTTCTCTTTAGGATGCTGGGAAGAGAAAGGCAAGCAGGAACTACCAGGGAGTGGCAATGATAATGTTCCATAGTCACTTTTCAGTGTATGTCCATCAGAAACAGAAAAAAAATTACTTCAGTGACACTGAACAGATGATCCAGCTTCCATGCCTGGATTATTATAAACAATAGTAATGAGAAATATAATAAAAATATATATATGTGTGTGTCTAAAAACTAATATTATTCACAGTGTCCAGTTGGACTTCAGACCATTATTGGCATTGTGAAGTGTGTCCAAGTTTGAGGTTATTGTCCTTAATTGACCATGGTTTCTTTCATCCAACAGCTTGGCAAATGACACAATGGCAATCTTTGGATAATTAAATAAATATAGGTAGAATAATACCCAATATTTCTCCATTCCACTGTTCCAAAAGACTTCTAACAAACACACTTTTAAGGAAATTATAACCTACTTTATGTTATGAGTAATGCAATATTAAGCATATACCTCAGCTCTTGAATTATGGCTATATCTTTGATGTCAGTGATCAAATATTCATTGCCTTGATTAATTGAATAATTAGACATTTTATCAGTTTCTTTGAAAAGCTCAGAAGTGAAGAGCCAAACCCCTTGAATGGCTGTTCAATATTTAGTTTACTGTCAGCAGAAGAATCATCAGGCAGGAGGTTTCTGCGTCAGGGAAAAAAAAAGTGTTGCAGAAAGTCTCAAATTTTTAAAGTGAATTCCTTACAACCTTTGCTGTGGTGTAGTTACTTCCTGCAAAAAAAAAAAAAAGCCAAGACCACACCCAAAAAACTGGAGGCCAGGTCCACACCTGAGGATACCTATCAAAATTGCAGGAGCATTAATGGAAGCAGGGCCATCCTTTACCCAGCTGAAGGCTCTGCTCAAGCATCCATTCTGCTTTGACCTCAGTGGTGTTTAAAGACAAAAAACATGAGGAAACTCTGCATTTCACCCTTGCAGAAGAGGTGATGCAAAGCTTTTATTTTTATGCACAAAAATA
Organism: Sterrhoptilus dennistouni; assembly: GCA_013397095.1. Classification (NCBI taxonomy): domain Eukaryota; kingdom Metazoa; phylum Chordata; class Aves; order Passeriformes; family Zosteropidae; genus Sterrhoptilus; species Sterrhoptilus dennistouni. The sequence goes on along the minus strand of VWZU01006587.1, from coordinate 1,519,689 downwards.
GAATTAAAGATCATATATAATTAAAACTGGAGATGTAAATTCCTCAGGTTTATTTTTAACAAACATCAAATAGTGACACCCATGAAATCCCAACTTTTTTAAGGTTATAATTTACCAGTGGCATGAAAAGGAAAATTAATATTTATATCTTTGTTATGCTTAATCATTTCAAGCTTTCTGACTGCTGTGAGGATGTCGAGGAACATTAGAAAAAAATCAGCTCGATGCTCATGCATAATATGTGAGAAGTTTTTTGTTTGCTATAATTTCTACTCTTTCATACTAATTGTCATCAGCAGAGGATGCAGGCAGTAGTTGTCTTGCTAAAGATAAATACAAATATAGCTACAGTGTTTTTCGTTCAATTTATTCTTTTATTTCACTCTGGGTGTATACACCATGTAAAATTTATCTTTAAAGAAAGATAAAGAGAATATTTCAGTGTGTGTGCACTGTAGAAATGAGAGGTGTAGAATGTATAAATGCTTTTTATTTTTATTGAGAGACAAAATATGAGAGTGATTGCCATCTCTTTCTGCCACAGATTTTGGTTATGGCTCCATGCTCCAGATGTTTATGGAGGTGTGCAGAAATATATTCTCCAAAATAGTCAGGAATGGCTTGACTTAAATATTAATTATTTTACAATTTCAATCAGTATAAGTATTACCTATAAAATAAAAAAAGAGTTCACCACAAATGCTTAATAATAAAACACTGTTATACCTATATATCATTGTAAGTAACATTTTATGTAGAAAAGTTCATAATGAGTTTAAAAGTTTGATTTCACCATCCTAAACTACCCCATAGCAATGAATAACAGAGAGTTACAAACGCAATGGTTTGGGGTTTTTTTAAACTTAAATGTTTGAGGTGCTTTTATGAACATATGAATAATTGAGTAATTTCTGAAGAAAAATATGTGCTTATCCATATTGAAGCACTCCATTTTCAAGAGGATTTTCTTTTTCCTTCATACTGGATCAGAAATAGAAAGATTGCAGTTGTTACAAAGTAGTCAAGGAGAAAAGGGATGACTGGGAGCATTAAAAGCAGGGAAGCGTTTTCATTTTCATTTTGATTTTGCTACTCTTCCACTAAGGGTAAAAACTCACTGCTTTCTTTCCTTCAAGAATGAGTCGCTGCAAGATTTTACAGAGGAGTCTGCAGTAGTGAATGTGAGCAAGAAATAGAGACACAGAAATATTCTGCTTGAAAGCAGGCAATTAAAATTGTAACTTTTTAAATGAGGAGATGTGAGTTAGCAGAATCCTAAGCAAAAATTCTATATACTTTTGTATTAGGTCACAGAACAAAGTGTAACCTTTACAGTTCCCCAAGTTTTAGAAAGCTGGATGCACAGTTCTAGAGCAGACCTTGTCCTAGAGAAACTGCTGAGCACAGCTTTTATATTGTTGTATTATCGCAATTTATTTACTGTGAAATCTTCACATTATTGAATCCTATTTTTCTCTCAACTGGTAACACTGTGGAAAGCAAACCATCCAGTTTAAATAAATAAAACAATACCGTTGTGCTGGTAAGCCAGAAGATAGCAATTCTGTGTAATGGAAATGCAAATATGAATGCAATTTTTATTTCATGGATAAATGGAACCTACAAAAAGGTGGTGCAATGTTTTTCCCCTCTTTTGTTCATCTCATCATTAGGTCACACACATATTCACCATGTTCCATATGTTTTAGTGCACTTCAAATGGGTTTATGAACATTTCTCTTCTGATCTGGTAGCTTGATGAGCAGAGGTTGAGGTATCAGGTTACCCAAGGTCTCCAAAAGTTATTTCATGGACGCATCCTCTTCTCTGAAGATTACTTGAGATAATAGCTGTTTGCCTGGGGGTCTCTTTTTCATGTTGGAGAGTATTCCCAGTACAACATCCTTTTAGGCAGCTCTCAGCACTCCCAACAACAAGCTACTTACTCACTCTGTCCTCCCTCTATTTCTGCCCTCATGAATTTAAGAACAAACTTATAAACAGTCTTAAATTTCCAATAAACTTTCTTACTGCCATATTTCTTTTAGTGGTCTAAAAGATGGTGAATATTTTGCTAATGTTGTTTCTTTATTTCTTTTATTTTGTTGGGTTTTTTTTTACAAACACAATGAAGTTAAGAAAGGTCTGGGGTTATGAGAGTCAGAAGATTGCAAAGTTAAAGAGGAGAGGGAGAACATACTAGTGATGATCTGAAGGCTCTGTTGGGCAGATTTCTGAACCACAATGCAATGCAGAATGAGGAACTGGAAGCCCGGGTTTAATGTTTTTCATATTAATCCTCTTTCAGTACTTTTAACATGTACATAATAATATAATACTTTTAATATGTCCTTGATAATAATACTTTTAATATGTCCTTGAAGAGAGGGGCCTGTGCACAGAGCACTCCCCACCCTGTCCATGGTCTGCAGCTCTCAGGGACATGGGAAACTCACTCTGAGCAGCAGCTGCTTCTCTTGGTGCTCATCCAAGGCAACTGGAGCTGTGAAACTTTTGAGGATCACCTTTCACATTGAATCTGTTTTCTCCAGGAAATAAATTCTCACTTCAGCTTGGCCTGTGCTATATAAGTACACAAATCAAGAAGTGTTTCTGATTGAAAGGGCACGTAGAGATTGCTCCAGGCTACTAATACCATCCTTGTGTGAAACAAAGAGAGATAACCGAGAGGGGGCTCAAAAGTGATAATACACACAGAAAAAAAGTGCTATTTCTTCCAAAACAACACACCTTCATCACCACTAGCTCAGAGAAATAGTGCTTTCTTTATATTTTAGTGGCACTTACAATGATTCTTGCTGAAAGATGTAAAAGCAGGATTCAGTACCTCTGTTAAAGCTACAGTATTTGAAAATAAGCTGATGAAGAGCTCAAAGATCTGGGTGAGAATGGAAAATATTTTTATTTCTATACAAAATTACTGCTACAATGGAAGAAGACATTTCCAACTATCTTCTAACCAAGGACTTTTGTGCTCCTATTCTCAATATCTTTTAATCTGAACTTCATTTTTTTTCTTCCAGCTAAGTCTGATTCAGTTCCCTTCGAAAGGACAGGAAAACTTTCCACTAGTTTCAGTGTGGGCTAAGTGAGGTGTCATGGACAAGGTGAAACAGATAAATGAGCATTTACAGAATCAGATATGAGCATTCCTGAGTCACAAAGGGATGATATGGTAATCTATAGCACCCAATGGGAATGCTGAGCACCTGGAGAATGATTTTCCTGAGGATGTGTCCTACCTCCCAGCTGGGACTGTCTCCTCTGAGGTCATAATTGCGTAAACACAGCCACACAAGCCTTACACAAACTACCCCACGGCAAGACAGTGATGAAATGACAGCACAGAAAGTGGGGTACCTGAGTGTGTGCTGGGCTCTGCACTGCACAGTGAAGCCTGAACCACTCCAACATCCTCTTGGCCCAGGAGAATATCTGCATATCTGAAAGGTTATTTTTAAAAAATCAATTCATCCTCTATATTCTATAAATGTATTTCTTTAATTCAGCATGGTTGAGCCAACTGTGTAATGAGGCACTTCTCCTTTCACACTTTTTAAATAATACTTTCCCAAGCTGTAGGTAAAAAGGTCTTGATCTGCAGGAGATAAGGGTAGCAAATTGTCCAGTAATATGGATCATTTTTCTTGCCTGTCTGGAATTTTTATTACGATGCTAGATCCTCCACAGAGCAAAGGAAATGACAGGGAAAGCACTGACAGCATTCTCCAGTGCCTGCCGAGGTCCTTAGCCTTTAAATATTTCAGCACCATCTCTGATGCAGAATGGAAACGGACAAATGAAAACATGAACTGAGTTCTTCAGGATGGGAGTTGTGGGAAGAGCTTGAGATGAGATTTATCAGGGTACGGAATAGGTTTCTAGTGGAAAGTTATGGCAAATTAGCCTGAATATAGTACTCAGATATATGGCAGGAGGCAATTCCAGAGAGTTATGGCAATAAGCAAAGTAGCCTCCAGGTCTTTTTCATCTGGACAGTTTGGGAATGAGTCTGTGATTGGTTTCTCTCATGGCACAGTCTGCAGCTGGTAAGCAAGGAGGAGAAAAAAGTCAATATTATTTTTTTTAAAGTGTTCCCATTATTTTCTTCTCTGGCCAGTACTCATTACTGTATAAGTCAAGTTTCCCACTTACTCTACAGCAGCCTGGAAACAATTCTGGTTGTAGAAACAACAAATAGCCTCTGGAGGTGGTGACAGGAAAGCAGGGCAGAATCAGGAGGGAAAGACCACAACTGCTCATCTCATCACTCCCCCTCCATGCTATAAGAACACTCAGCTCAAGAGAACATTTTTTGAGGCCATGATCAATCTGCTGCAGTTTTAAAAGTCTCAAGTGATAGGGAATATTTTCTCACCACTTACTGGGAAGTTGGAGTGTGCCAGCTCCAACTAATAAATACCTGGTTTGACAGTGACATTTACAAGTCTCCTGCTCCACTGAGCTCAGTGTACAAGTCAACACTCACATCCCAAAGTCAGTTCCTTAATTATCTTGTCCTTCCCCCAAAGATTTGTCAGGAGGAGTTCTGATGATGCCCCAGACAGATGGGGTACACCAGTGAAGCAGGTTTTGCCTTCAACAAGAGTTTCTGGGTTCCTGAGGACACCTGGCATGGCAGGAAGAAGAGACTCAGCAGTGGTTTCAGTTCTTGTTCTTCCAACCCCACAAGATTTTCCTTTAAAATCCTTCCTGCTTGAGGCATATTCAACTTTTACGTCACACACTCAACAGAAAGAAAGAAGCAAAATCCTGCCTCGAACAATGTTCTGTATTATTGAAGGCAGTTTGGGGAAAAGATCTTGTATCTAGGACAGGGTAGAATATAAATTAACATGGAAAGGACAAGAGGAAGTTTAACACAGTGTATGGAATCCAGGATTTTTTCATAATTAAATTATTCCTTCTTAAAGAGACATGGACTCTTTCTCCTTCACAGATTTTCCACTGAAATTTTTTTATTAGCAGTCAGAAGACAGGGAGAGAAGAGACCAGAAGATCCTATGGCTCTTTAATTGCACCTGTTCTTCTGTCTCCTTCATGAAACATTATAGGGAAGAAATAAATATAAATTTCATACTTGTGGAATGATACCTTCTTTTTATGCAGAACTTAATTATAAATTCTCCCAAAGTAAATCCTTATGATCTCATCAAATTACTGTATTAAAAATCATCATAAAAATATCTTTCCATATGAGACTCTCAAATATATGAAATGTAAATTAATTCTCAGAAAACCAGCCTGAGTGAATGCATTAAGCCTATTCCGTGGGTGGTTATACAGACACTTTGAAAATTTTTTGTTCATATCTTCAATCACCTACGGTGGCACAACAGTAAAACCCTCAAGCCCTCCATCTTATTTGCTGCAACCATGGCACAGGAATCAGACAGGAGACTTTGGAACAAAAATAATCAGAGTTTACATTAAAATATTTTATTCCTGGGCACCTGAAGTAAAAAAAAAAAAAAATCCACAAAAGACTCAAAATGTTGTTTGATCAAATAACTGTTTAGAGATAGATGCAGAAGGGAGCATCTCTATTTACCTTGAGAAAGCTATTGAGCATACATAAAATCAAGGTGAAAAAATATCTACTAGCACTAATCCACAATACTACCAAAGTGTCTGAAAATGCACTTTCCTGGAAGATTTAATACTTTATCTAAAGGTAGGCAGGTATTTCAGACAGAGGCCTGTCAGTGTTTTCATTAACTTAAATGATGGAAAGCTGTACTCATGTAAAATTTACTGTGTACATTAAACCATCAAGGGTAACAACATTCTTGAAGCCAGAATTAAGATTCAAAATGATCTTGATAAATTGGAAAGATGGTCAAGATTCAACGAGATGACATTGGGCAGGTGGCAATGTCCTGTTCAGTCTCACAAGAGGAGAACAGGACATTTTGGTTTGTGAACAGTGCAGGGCTGTGGCAGGAGTGCAGATCTGATCTTGCTGTTTGGTAACACCACAGGCATACATAAAACATGGGAGGTTATTATTCTTTGGTGCTTGGCACTGATAAAAGTCTTGGCCAGAGAACATCACTCAGGACTAAGGTATCTTGAAAAAAAAACAAAACAAAAATCTAAACAAAATCTGTAGATAGATTGGCAGGAGTTGAGAAGCATCAAGAGCAACAGGAGTTTTAACAAACATCTCTGCATAAAGACAGAATAAGTTGCAGCTTTTGTTTGTTTGTTTCCAGAAAAGAGAGATAGAGAGGAAGAAGAGAGATGGGAATAATTACATTTTTGATAGTGAGAGTACATTTTTAATCTGTACTCCATTAAATATCTAAAGATGCAACCGAGGACAAACCAACCCCACAAGGCTGAATATTGTGATCAGTTTATTTTGCTTTGCAGATATATAAAATGACTTTGAAACCAAACAGCCACAAGTGCAAGATAAAAACTGTAACTCAGTCCTTGCTCAAGACATTGTTCTGTACCACGTTTTACTTCTGAGAAACACCATGGTACTTGTGCAGAGCAACAAGGAAGGAAAACAGTAGAACTGACATTAATTATACATTATTCTCCACTTCAAATGTCCAAAAAATTACCTACTTTATTCACCAGGTTTGACGCTTGCCACAATATTAAAACGAAGATAATTCTTTCCTTTTTGAGACTCAACCTACAAAACCTCTCTCATTACTGAGGACAAGACACCAGAATTAGGATTGCATCCAGCCTCAAAGAAGAAGCTCCACAAAATTCTCTCCAGCTGTTCTTTCCCACACTTCCAGCACACAACATAGGCTAAGAGCTTTTAGGTGCTGAATCCCAGGTAATGCTGTTAACAGCAATAACTATCTCTGCTGACATATTTTAAGGAATTTTCTGTCAGAGTTAATAAAGGTAAGCAGCATTGGGTTTGAAAAAATATGTTTGAGCTAACACTCCAAGGTGGGGGCTTTTTTCCATATTTCAAACATGTCTGATTTGTATATTTAACAGTGGCATTGAATAGAGTGGAAAACTTGTACCCTCAGTGGTGGAAATGTAAATGGTATTAATCTTTAGAGCTAAGCAAATTAAAGTGCATAATTCCTGTGGGCTCTCATAATTAGATATTTAAGGTAGATTTTGGAGCAAAATATTAAGCACAGATCTGCTTTAGTAGCTGTCATAACCTCTGAGTGCTAAGGCAGAAGGTATTCAAAGGATACAGATAGCATTTAGGAATTTTGGTCTTAATGAAAAGCCATGGGATTGACAACCCAAGCACTATTCCTCTGGAAATATCTCTATCTTCTGGTGGAATTTTTGAAAGCTCTTTACTGGGTGTCTCAGTGGTTTATACAGAGCCTGTTTGTGCTGAGCAACACCAAGTTCATTAATTAACCTTTTCAAACACATCATTTCAACATAGAATGAGTATTTGCGATCTTGGCTTTGCTGAGCATTAACTCCAAGCAAGTGACATGCTGTTGGTGTGAAAAGGCAAGACTGGGAAGCAGTTGTCCAGAAAATTAGAAAATTCTGAAGAGAAAAGAGAATACCAGGGAATGACTCTGGCTAGGATCACAGATTTTTGCCTAGGGAAATCAAATAATGGGAAGTTATGGGGAAAGGTCGAAGAATGAATGACTACATGGGAAAAGAGAATAAAAACACAAGATACATTTAGAGCTGCCTTCTGAAATACACTTCCTGCTTCTTCTGCCCAGAAACAAAAGCTGTAATTTAACCAGAAATTAAACTTCTGTCACTTGCATGCCTCTTGCCACAAGAGAGAGGTCCAAGCAGTATTTATGCTGCACATGCTGATATTTTATCCTGCCTGAGCTATTCATTACCTTCATTAGCAGGGCACTGCCAGAAGTACTAAAATACAAGGTGTTCAGCCTAATGTTCAGCTTTCTGTGGGCCCTTCCTCAGAGTAAGGGTCTGTGTGTTATTTAATGTCTGATCCCAGTCCCTGGTGGAGCCTGGCCCGTGCTGCTGATCTCAGCTGCTGGGGGTTGGTGATGGCATTTCCTGAAAGGAATTTCTGCCCAGTTTGAATGTGGATGAAAATTTTCTACAAATCGAGCGCTGAAAATCCCTTAAAGGAGTAAAAATCCCTTAAGGAACTAGAAATGCCTCTTCTGAGCTTCCCTTGCCTACATTTATCCTCTTTCCTTTTCTTATTTCTATCCCTTTTGCTTTTGTGCTGTCTCTCACAGTAACAGAACTGGATGATCTCCCATGGCAGGCACAGGCTCTGAGCAAAGCATGCTGAATATTGCAGTGTCTCTATTGAAAGGACTCCTAGTAACCAAAAAAATACACCTAAAGAATGTCATTGAAGCATCTGTCATGCCTCCCTGGATCACTGCAGGGTAGACCTGACCATAATACTGGGTTTCTTCACAGCAATATTTGTGGGCAAAGCACATATTTAAAAAAAAAACCCAAACAGATATTTTTAAATAAAAAACACAATAAATATTAAAACAAACAATCAAAGAAATAATAAACTTTTGCCTCAAAAAATAGTTTGGGGAACAAACTTCTTGGAAGCCTCCCTGTGTTAGTGAAGTTTCTCCTGAAAGGGAGCTTTGAACAAGGCACAACAATCTTGCTTCGTTTCAAAGCTTTCCCTATGGAAAACACATCACTTGGTCTTGTTAAAGTGGCTAATTCAGCAATAGGGAAAGTGAGGCCAAGAGGAATGGTAAACAATTCCTTTCACACCTGAAATAGAGACCTGCTGCTGAATTGGATAAAGCAGGAGTGGCGTGTCAGAGCTGCTCACAGTTATCAGCCCTCCCCAGGCACACACCCCGTGGTGTTCAGTGACAGCCTCTCAGGGGACACAGGCCAAGAAAATGAGGCTGTTTTGTGAACTAAAATCCCCCTCAGCACTGGCACTGCCTCACCTGAAGCAAAAAGAGCTGATTTTGCTGTAATCCATATTCACTCATTTTGAATTGTTTCCAAAGTCACCTTCTTGACCCTGGTGCATCCTGCCTGCCATTCCCACTCCTGTCCTGTGAAAAGATGAGAAAAAACAGTGACCAAAGCAAATTCTGTTCTCAGCTCTGTCCAGCACCACGTGTAGGCTTCATTTAAACCTATGTCATGGTGGTATTTGGCCCAACGTTTTCATGGTCTTTATTTCCTTCCCCTTGGGCAACTGGGCCTTCCTTCACTGTCCTATCTCCAGTATTGTCCCCATGTGTTCACTTGCTTCTACCCCAAACCTTTGGGACATCAACTTTTCAGAGAAAATGGTCTCCTTTTTCAGGTCTGCTTTACTGTAGGACCATTCAAATGATGTGATGTGAGATAGTGGCAGATAAATTGAGAGTTCAGTTGACTGCTTCTCTTTCTTTATTTTGTATCTTCTCCATTTTTGTGGTTTAAAAAAATTTGTAAATATCACCCAGAGCTTGAATATCACCCTGCTGAAGAGGAAATATCAGCAAATAATGTGAATTTAGGTACTTTAGCAAAGCATCTACAATAACATTGTAATGCCTGAACAGATATTCTGCAATTCTTAGAATTAGTGAAGATAATTAAAATGTTATTTTAAACGGACTGAAATACTAATTATTGCTTTAGCTGAGATTCCATTTATAGCAAGTTATATTTAACATTTTATTAAGAAGGCAAATGCAAGAGGTATCATTCATATCTACTTTGTGGGGCAGCAGTAAATTCAATTTATCAGTAAGGTATTCAAATTAATACAAAATGAGCCAGTACATTTACCAGAAGAAAACTTCTTGTCTTTTCTGAAGCTCAAAGAAACCAGAAGCAAAAGAAAAAGAAAAAACAATAAGGAAAAAGTCTATTACAGCTCAAATTCAAGGCAGCGAATTACAAGATTTTTCTCTCTACCCAAGACAGAAACTCAAATAAATAAAAAACTAAATATCAACAAGAAAATCTGACACAGGCTGCCACTTCTTTCCCCATCCACTAAACTAAATAATCCCCTGTGTTTGATGACTTTAAGGAGCAAACCAGTTTTCTTTCTAACCCAAAGATCTGAAGATTGCCTGTAGAGTGAGGAATGTCTGAGATGTTTGAGAATTCTCCCCATGAGTTGTACCCAAATATTTTTGCCTTGAACAGGAGAGTGCTGGAAAGAGAGCATTTGTGGAATTAAGAATGTTGCAGTTACTCACTCCTCCAACACCAGCTTAACCTGCTCCCTGCAGATTTCCTGTTTGTTCAAGAGCTCTGAGGACTGGGATTAGTTGTGTCAGCAGGAGTTACAGACACTTAAGAACAGGAAGAGCAGAAAATCTCAACCTTTGCGAGCTGACCTCATCTGTCTCTCAACCAAGGCTTGCCCAGACCTTATGACCCAAAGCCCAGTGCAGCACTCCTGGCATGGAAACTAATGCCATGCAAAGAGGAATCCTTCCTAGCAGTACCCTAGGGCTGTGCTCCCTAGAAATCCTTACCCTCTTTGAAACAGATTTCCTTAGAAGAGCTTTGCTCCCCAAATAGCCTCCTCCATCTCAGATGGGCACTCAGAACATTTGGGAACTGCAGCTGTTCTTTGGAAGGTTGTACCCCACAAATTGTTATGGGTTTTTTTTGAATCTTGCCTGCAAATCCCATGTCGCCATTCAAGAATCTTTCTGTGCAGCTGGCCAGGTGAAATTCTTACTAAAACTTCTACTGTTTTCTTCCTCTTGCTCCTATTCCTTTGCTGTTACTTGCTGTCTCTCTTGTTCTTGGCTTTGTGGCAACCATGCACCAGTCACCTCTTGAGGTTTTCTTGGTGAAGTATCTTACTGTAATTTAATTTTGGCTTTTGAAGTACATACCTTAAATTTGATAAAAACTCAGACCAGCCAGTGTTTTGGGAGCACAGCCCACTGGATAGGGCTTGGGTCTTCCTCTCCTGTCTCCAGACCAGGCACACTCAGCAGCTGTGGATAAGTCGTATCTTTGCCTATTTGGCATTCATTTTCAAACCTTTTTTAGATTAAGATCATTCATTCCCATATGCATGTATAGAACCTGATTTCACTTGAGTTTACTGATGTATGAAAGAATAACTACATTTCAGAGAGGAGATAAAGGCTGAAATCAGTAGAACAACTGTCAGTTTTTATTACCTAAAAATAAAATTGAATCTCATAATATACACTTATTCTTAGGTAGTTTTTTCTTTAAGGTCTAGTCAAAAATTATCTCCTATTGTCATCTCTAGAGGAAATCTAGCAAATAACTCCAGTTTTCTAAACCAGAGGAAGCAGGAGGGGTAAAAAAAAGAAGTGATATATGTTGAGACAAGGAACAAAGTTCATTTGCTTATTCTTGGAAGAGTGCAGTGATGTTCTTCCACGTTTAGAGATTATTTACTTTCTGAAATACGTTTTAGAGAGTGTATTATGATCATATTCACAATTGGCCTCAGAGAAGGACATGTACTTGGAGCTTGTTCAGGGTAATTTAATCAATCTTATACAAAAAAGCAACAGCCAACCATTATGGCCCAAGTCAATACTAAAATGATTTCCCAAAACTCATTTCAAAGTCACTTCCAGGAATCAACTGGTAGCTTCGAAACACTGAGGCTCAACAATAAATTTAATTTTCTCTAAAGTCTGTAATTGAGCTTTTTTAAAATAAAAATTACAGTTTACTGCCATCTCCTTTAATAAAATACTGTGCTTTGGGTGGCATGTCGTTGTGTTCCTGGTAACTCCTCATTTTTTAACATAAATCAATATATTTGGTATGGTTGGTACCACCTCATAATGACAAACAATACTAAGGCAGCTCATTTTGTAGAGGCAAAACAAACACATGGCATATATTTAATCTGCCTGCCTACCTACCAGATGCAGAAAAGGAGGGCCAAGACACTGATGGAGTAACTGTTTAATCTCATCAGCTTGGTGGCTTATTTATAAACATAAACAAATCCACTTGCACCTTTGGGAACTCACCATGTTTTCTCCCAGTTTCTGAAAGTGCATGGTGGTTAATATTCTGTTTACAGATGAGACAGATACCTGATATGATCATGGCATAACAAGGAAATTACATCTTTGTGACTACTGGCTCACCTGGATACCTGTATCATAAATACTTGGGAGCTAAACTGTTCCATTTCATGCACTGAGAACACCTCTGATTAATTTAAAAATTCTCTCATGCTTTGATGAATTTTTCTTGTAAGTTCCATAAATATATCACAAGTACCTCATAGCTATTCCACAGACAGCATCACTTACCTCAGCAAGACGTTTATTCAGGTACAGCCAATGGATATTTTGACACTTTCCCCTTCACAGGATAAAGGTTTGCTCAATGACAAAAGGTGTGCCAGACTTTGTCTCATTTTTGGGTACTTCAGCTCCTGTTTAAATCAATGAAATTATTTTGTGGGATAAAAGGAACCCAGAGGAGCAGAGAATGGCAAATGTTTGTCTCAAAATACTCGGTGTGGGAGAGGGCTTGGATCCTGTAGCACTGCTGACTTGATATTTGTCTGGAAAAGGGGGCAAATGCAAGAAAGCAGAGTTACTCCCTGTCTAGTCTGTGTCACTGGGTTGTCACTGATGTGAGCTGCCTAAACAATCCTCACATGCTCTACAAATCAGACAAATCAGACTCAAGGGGAATATTAGGGAGCAAGAAGAGAGAGATGGATTGGAGGGAACAGTTGGGATCATAAATGACAAAAGAATTCCATATATTTTTCCAGGGCTGTAGGAATGCCAGTATTTCCCTGTCTCATTAAATGTGCTCAGGAACATCCTGCATATTTTTTAATTCCTCGGTTGAATTATGGATTTTGTCTCTCACTTCTTCCATTTATTTTATTTTATTTTTTTTTAAATTTTCTGTTCTATTTGGTTTTGGTTTGGTTTGGTTTTTGTAGGGTTTTGGTGGGTAATGGGAAGAGTGAAAAGTGAGAGAGAAGATAGAAAGAAGAAAAAATCTTCAATGATCCATTAAAGCTATTACTAATATAGTAATTGCTAATTACTATATTACTATACTAATTACTTTAATAATTACTAATTACTATACTATTATAGTAAGAAGATTGCCATAAACTCTACATATAACTTTACCTCCAGAAAAATAGCAAGAACAAAATTTTTTATCTGTTTTCTTATTTTTTCTGGGGTTCATTTGGACAAAACAAAAAAAAAGAATCATATGGAAATATCAAAGTAAATATGATACCAAAAGAAGCTGAAAATTAAAAAGCCAATTACCTTTAGATCTACTTACCCAAGCACCTGATGCATTTCCTATTGCACAGCCTTTTAATAAGCATTGGTTTTCCATAAAAATTGTAATTTAAGCAGAATTTAGGGGGCTGGTGGAGAAAGCATGGGTTGAGGTTCTGTGGGCTTTACTTTGCAGGCAGCAGCACCAGACCATCATTGTTGTTGCTTCTGGCCTAAAACCCATGATCCAATGAATCACAGTGATGGTGCTGCTGCCAAGTCAATTAGCAGCACATAATCCAGGAGAAAGAATTAATTATCACATATTCACCTTCTGCCTTGACATCTGTGGAACTTTCTACTGGGTCATTTACCTGTGCTGGAATCTTTGGGTGTTTCACCCAAATCACTCCATCCCTGTCCTGGGAATTCAGAAATCTACAGGAACAGAGGCTTTGGCTCTCTTAAATTTCCTAACTTGGATACTTTGGCTGACAGTGGACACAGGGTATGTAAGGATGTGACACCAAGTTTTCCCTTCCCTAGCTATGGATATGTGAGGCAGGAGGTTATTGGGACCAAAGGAGCAGCTCCAGAATCTTGCTTGGACTTCTGAGAGACCTCTCAATTTCTTGTTCCAACCTCCAAATATTATCCAATGCTCCTAAGCCTATGCTCTTGATGAAGACAAATTATTATGTCTTTTATTATTCATAGGGCCACCACAATTTTTTCCTCTTTAAAAGAAGCATTTTTATTTTGGTTCTTTATGGGTTTTGCACAAAGCTCCCTATGGTGAGCTCCAGCAAAGTGAGGAGCGAGCAGGGTATGCAAGGGTTCTGTCTGCTCTCAGATCCAATAAATGGATCTATAACAGATGGCTAATCACAAAGATAACTATTAACCAATCCTAGTAATGCTTAGCTCTTCCAAAAACATCGTGGAGGGGGAATGCTGGCACACTGTGTTCCAGCACTGCAACTGAAGTGGGAAAAACATACTCTGCCCTAGGCTGGTGGAGAGATTGAAAAAAACAAAATATCTGGTGTCCTGGCGGCTTATTTTGATTCTCTCTAACTGCAACCCTTCATCAGCCATGGAGCTTTATTCAAGACCAGCAAGGGCTGAATAATTGGATTTTCTTGGCAGGTAACCTTTCTTATGCTGCCAATTAATCCAGGAGGAAAAAAAAAGGGCTACTGATCTCCTGTGAGAAGAAACACCCAAGTGATCAAAGACTGGTTTCCCTCTCCCAGCACTCCTGCCAGTGACTACTGTGATGCATATGTGGACATACTGCTCATGCCCCATAAATGGGCACATTATCGGGTTTTTCATTCATCTGGAATTTCAGTGTGAGAGATGGAGGTCCTGGATATTCATAAATATGGAACAGATGCCCAATATAATCAAATTTAGCCTAAAAAATTCTGGCTGAAGAAAGGAAACTTGTGTGGTAAAGGGATACAAAAATCTTAAAAGCGTGTGCTGTGATGGGCAGGCCAGTGCTTTTCCCTCTGCTCTCAGGCCAATTAAACTCTTTCCTGCAGCTCCCTGTGCTCCATAAGATTGTCTCCCCTCTCCTTCTCCTTTTCCTGCTCCCACAGCTTCTGATCTAGGTACTATTTACCGAGAGTGAAGAACAGATGAGCATCCTCTCAGGCAGACAGGAGTGTTGACTGTGGAGTGCACCCTCCTGGAGGAGCAGAGCAGCCCTTGGATGGCTGCAGAGAAGGTGTGATGCCACACACTGCCCGTGGCAGGAGCTCAGGGCTGCTGGGGGCTCTATCACACTCCCAGGAACATCCACACCCCCCAAATGGGTCAGTTTTGGGTGGCTCATACCCCTCTTCCCCTTCTGAGTAAATCCACCCTTCAGTCAGTGAGTTCTGCATCAGGAAGATTTGGGAGAGATTTTGAGGGAGCCAAGGCACTTTTGAAGTAAAGGCAGAGATTCTTTTTCTCCATGTTCCTGAGCCCTGGAGCAGAGCCAGCCATAGGTGTCCCCTTTCAGCCCTGCATGGCTCAGCTGATAAATAGGATTCCTGCTCTCCACCAAGAGGCTGTTCATTTACGTGCTGCCTGCCCCAGGGAACAAATCTCAGCCATCCAATTTGTCCACCTCACTGCACAAGCAACCCCGTGCCCTAATCTAGTTTTGTGCTCATTCCTGGCAGCTGGGCTCACAAAGGCAGGAGCTGCAGAGAATAAACCAGGGACTGGCTCTGGCTGAGCCCGACATCAAGAAGAGGAGCTGTGCTTTGGATTCTCTGCTGCTGATCTTCAGCTAATGTAAATCAAGTTGATCCTGCTGGCATCAGTGGGAATGAGCTGATTCAGGCCATTTATAGCTTCTTCTTGTTTACTTACTGCATCCTAATGACTGCCAGGCACAAAAACACCTGACTGAGGACATTAGACACAAAGGCTTTATACCCTTAATGTTTTGTTCACTTAAAGACTAACAAAGACGAGTACTTTACTTTCTGATGAGAAAGCCAGGCCCCTGAACACTTACCACTAATAAGGTGCTTTTCAGTTTCTAAGTGCTTTACAAACATTAATTAATTATTCCTTTCAACAACACTTGGTTATTTTCAGTTACTAGAGTGCATGTTTACCAAGTTAGCTCCATTCGTGCACAGCACATTGTTGGCAGCAGGCAGGAGCATAAATTGATCTATAAGCACACGCTGTAATTTGCAGCAGATTTGTTTCACCAAACACCATCAGTGCAGCTCCAGAAGCAGCTTGGAGGAGTGACCACTCCTCCCCGTGTCCTGTGGTGGGGATAACCTTTACCTTCCCTGCTACACTGAGCAGAAATGGAGAATCTGTTCACTGCACGATTTAGTTAATTCCATGGAAACATATGTCAAACGGGAGCTGAACACAGCTGCAAGAAAGTAGCAACAAATGTTGTGTGTGTCACACAGAATTACCCATTACACCACAGAAATGACACAGAGAATAGGCAGATTTCTGGTCAGTGAGGTTGCTACAGTGAGCCAGCAGAATTTCCTGCCTGCAACAGTTATTAAAAATACAAAATACACCTCATCTGTATCCAGAAGCTGACAACAGCCAAAGAAAAAAATCTAACCCAAAAATCAGCCAACCAACCAAAAAAAGAAGCAGGACATATTATCAACCCTAACATAGGCAAGATCCACTGGAAAGGAAGATGACCAGAGAGCAAGAGTTGGAGTCTCACATCCTCAGCTCAGAATGAGGGTGGTGAAACAGTGGAACAGGTTTCCCCATCCCTGGAAACATGCAAAGCAGCTTGGATGGGGCTCTGATGTAGGGGAAGGTGCCCCTGCTCATTGCAGGGAGTTGAGCTAGAGATGACCCTGAAAGGTCCCTTCCTCCCCAAACCATTCTGTGATTCTGCAATTCTCTGATTCTGTGATTCAATGATCGTGCTCTGTTCAGGTCACACCAAAGATGTGACTCACATATTGGCTTTCTAGAAGAGCAACCTCAGCCACTGAGGTCTCATTTATTTTCCCATCCCTGTTTCTCTCTGCCCTTACACCACATGCCAAAGGAAAGGAACATTTACTGTCAAAGTGCTGTCTGGACCAGTGTGTTTCCACTGGAAACGAGGATTTCAGTGAATTATGACAGATAATAGCAACTATTACCACGGGCAATACCTCTGCAATAGAAAACAAGGTCTTGGGAAGTGTTAAAAGATCACATTTTAATTAGACACACCCACAATTTCTCCAGGGAACAGACTTCTACTATAAAATGCTGAAAATACCAAGCTGATCATAGCCATCAGCAGAAACCAGGCACAACTTTCTGCTGGGTCTCCTGCCCAGGTCCTGGTTAGTGAGGGGCTGGTGGTAGCAGGGTACCAAACCCTGCATGCACCCAAATCTCATTTTATGGAGCATTCAGAGCACACTGCCTGCTGCCAGCACTAAGGTGGCTCCAGCTGTTTCCTTTGACTTTCTTCAAACTCTCTTTGCTCTGGGCAATCAAGGACATGGCTTAGCATCAAGTACACATCAGGAATTAAAATTGCAGAGTCAGGAAGTAAATCTCTCAGTATCAGTAACGCACCCCGGGAGGGATAAGGAACACCAAACTTTAATGCTCTGAGACATACAGCCTAATTAATTAGCCACCGTTCACCTCGCTCATATTTGAAGTGTTTTGTCTGCAGGTGGAGCTGTGCTGACACACACTGGGAATGGACTATCCAAACAGAAAGAAAATGTATTGACAAATAGACTCCTTTGACTGTAGACCTGTCTCCATACCTGGGCTTTTGCAAACACTGCTATTTTCTCACAGCCCTGCTCAGCAAATCCTTCAGCTGCACGAAAGGCCTGAGACTGGTAACTGAGCATTATCTTCAACATGGGTGATTACAGCTCCCAGCACCTCTCCTGAAAGAATCTCACTATAAGTAATACACAAGTATTTACTGGAATCAGGAAGGAAAAAAATCAGTCTATTTTCAGTCTGAATAGCTAAAATTGGGCTGTGGGATTCTTCAATGCTTTGCTTGGGAAGAAAACAAAACCCCCTCCTGCTGATGAGTTCTAATTCGCCACCATCTATGCTGGGTACAAAGAAAAGGTGAGGTAATCAGACACACGTCTGTGTCTGCTCTGCAAATACACCCAGCCCTCATTTGAGAAAATGGCACACTGCACAGTGATGCAAATAAAAGATTTGGGATTATATTCATTCATCCCAAAACAAATGCAAAAAATAAATTCTTTCCCAAAGTGTTGAGAGACAAGAAAGTAATTTTAGTTAATGAAATACAAACATCTCTATCTATGGAAATACAATGTAATTTTAACCTTTAAAATTCTCTGCTTCTGATAAATAATTATATTGCTACTTCTGACTTCAGGAGGTTGTATGCAGTCACAATTTCTCTTCATGTTCTTTATATAGTGCAGAAAACAATTAAAACATGTCATATTCTAAAGGATATAATTGCTTATAGACACATACCTATCAATATATTGATCCTCTGTAAAACATTTATATCTTAAAGATACAATGACCACTGTAATACCACATGTGACCTCAAGATAAATGTAATAGTACCACAGATATAGGCTAAGTAGTTTTTTGCAGCAAATATGTTGAGAATTACACAAAGGGTTCCAACCAGTCACATGCAGAAGCTGTATGAAATCCTTCCTCCAAGGAAGGGACACACCAGGATAGTGTCTTCTAGTAACTATTCTCCATTGATAGTCAAAACTAGAACTTCTAGAGCAGGGGGCAAAATCTCCATGAAAAATTGGTTTTTGGATGGGTACAGTTAAAATACCTTTCCAATAATCATCAGGAAAATATGCGACTCATGCTATGAATCAAAACATGAGGGAGTTTTATTCCTTTCTGAAATTGGGATTAACTGCCCCTGGTCCCAAACTCATTTTAAATAATTCACCCATGTATGTTCTCTTTATTCTGAATATCCCCAAGTTTCAGACTCTTGTTATGCTTTTGGTCCTTGCTACATTCCTGGTAACACCAAACACCAATTTAACACATATCAAAATTATTTTCCTCCACCTTTTGAGTTCACTGAGTATTACCTACCCCCACATGAGAAATGCAGCCAATTAGTACAGTCTCCATAGCAATGACTTGTACAAAAGCATCCAAGCCCAACAGCAATTTTCAACAGTGTAAACCTGTGATTTCTTTATGCCATGAAAAAATTCTTTCACCTTTTTTTTCTAAGAAGGAACCAAGAGATAACTTCCATTTGCCTCTTATGATTTTGTAAGAAAGCAGAGCGGGAAAGAGGAACATAAGAAACATGTTCACTCTCGCACTTCTCCAAATGTGGGTGTTGGATGTGTTTGTAACATAACTCGTTGCAGCCGATTGGCACCAAGCCCTGACACGCTCCCTGTCTAATAAAATGTGTTTCTCTTGATACCAAATTCTAACCAGGGCAACTTGCTTGATATATTCTAAATGTAAAATATGTTGAACATCCTAGACATTGAATATGTGAAAAGGATCATTATTCACAGGCTCCTAATCAAAGCTTTGTTTCGTGTCATTATTTGTCTGGTTTTACATGATTCCTGCTTGCTTGAGTGAAAATGTCTGGTGTTGGAAATTGTCACATTTCCCTCAGAGAAGCAAGGCAAAGAGCAGTGCTGCATTCAGAAAAGCCCAGGCATAATGGCTTGTTTGTTTGTTTGTTTTTCTTTTGGAAAACTCTGCACTGTTTGTTAGGTTGTAAATTATTGATTTATTTGGTGATTTACTTTGCAGCAAATTGAAGTCATATGCAAGCTAAATACAGTTTCACTTAAGTTAATTATCATGATGGGAACTATAAAGCTTCAAAAATAGACAATTGCATTTACTTGACATATATACTATAAGCCAAAATATATCCCTCTTCCACAACACATACTCCTACTGTAGAGTAAATGTAACTTAAACTACATTTATTTCATTAACAGCTGCAACATCTGTGCCTGTGAAAGCTTTTAGGTGCTATGAAACAATGGCATGGAAATATTTTGGGCTCTCCTGTTTTCCCTATAGGGAGAGATCACCCCTACAATGGTGTGGCCACAGAGGGTCTAAACCAACAAGTGGGGATGGGGATACCAAGACCTCCCCACCTTTTTTCACTGAAAGCCAAAATACAATTAGTGTTTTCCATGTGGAACATCCACTGAATTACCTTTCTTTTTCTGTACTTGTTGGGGCCATAGATGTTCCTCAGAAAAAAGTAGATTTGGAAGGTATGAACATCTGGATGGAAAAACTGGAAGCTTGGCATGAGCTGGTGGGATGTGGAACATGGGCTGCGGTGCACAGAGATCTCACCTGTACATCACTGGAGGCACAGGTCTGTGCCTGGAGTTTCAGGGCTGCTCCCATGGCTCCCCCAAAGAGAAGGGAGTTTGACTTTCGGCATGGATTTTCTAGTAATAAAAATATACCACGGCAGAGATCTGCCTCAGGATCCCACACAGGTGATTGCACACGAAGCAGGATGCAGACAATCTGAAGAGAAGTCCAAGTTCTGTCCCAGAGGCACAACAGATTTTGGGGTGCTGGCTACCAATTTAAGTATGCTACAGTTAATGTTTAAGCTGACTAGGCAGGATACTTATGGCAGCATAAATCTGTAAATCCCAATCCAGCTGTCTCTACTCTGTACTGTGAAATCCACACTGCTGTGGGTGTCCTACCTGGTCAGATTCCAAGTTAGTGTGAACAGCCAAGGTGAAAATGCCTGTACTGTGACACAAATGATGTTTCAAAGTTCACTCTGTATCAGGGCATGGAGAAGGAATGGGGCTCCTATCAGTGAGGATTGAACACAGAATACACAGCATCACATTCCCACCACATCCTGGACCAGCCTCACAGGAGAGGTCTGAGTGCCTTCAGATCCTCTCTCAAGGATTCTGGACTCTCTCCTGTGAAAAAGAGCATCTGAAAGCCCTGACTAATCTGAAAAGAGATCCTTCCCACCCAGAGCCCTTGCTTAATGAAATCAGTATTCCAGTCAGCTCCATCACTAGGAAAAGCAGCTGCAGTAAATGCAGGGGAACATATTCCGTTTTCCCAGCTCCATGTGCTAGCATTTTGCAAATGAAATTTTCTCTGACTTTTAGGCTATATGAAATCTTGAAATTAAAATGAAATATAATTGTCAGTGAATGGAAAGTACTACTTTTTGGCCAGCTCTATTTCTATATATAAAACGTTCTAGATGTCACAAAGTGTCTTTCATGCAGTCTTGAATTATTCTCCCCCCACCCTTTTTTTTTTTTTATTGAGATCTCCAAAGCCAGCTGCTTAAGGGTTCTCAGTGCCCGAATTCCCACTCATTATTTCATTTGACACTCAGATCCCTTGAGCAGCACTGAAAAATTACTAAACTTTAATATCTGTGCAAGACTTCCAAACAAGAGCTACAATGAAGAAACTGGTCTTGGCACTAAAAACCAATGAATATGTAAGACAAATTGTATCTGGAGAGAGCAAACACATTAAAACAGGCTACCAGTAACATCTTTCAAAAGATATCTAATGTAAGCAGCATACTCTTCAATAGCTCAAGGGGCTTATAGTCAATAAATTTAACAGGTTGAGAAAAAAAAAAGTCAAAGCTGTAGTACAGTATGTTAATGGAAGCTGGAGTGCACTCTTCTTTTCAACCTTAGGACAGAGTTAATAGAGGGGAAATGACAAAATACATAAAAAGGAATACACAGGATTTGACAGAGTATGTTTTTTTCTTTTAACTTCAAGGCAAACTACCAGAATATTTTGGTTTACAGATAAATCAAACAAAGAACTTTTATCAGTTTGCATAAAAGTCTCATTTTCAGCAGAGGAATGATTAGGCTTCAGAGCCTTATTCTGTATGTGTATGAGGGGGATTACAAGGGAAGTGGTGAAAGTAATGACCTTGCCAGGGATTAGCTTCCACTATTGTATGGCAAAATAGTTGTGATTTCTATGCTTATGGATTAAGACATCCATTGACAGTTTCTGTAAACTAGTGAAAGTCACAGATATTTCCAGTAATAGGGTGATGACAGTAGCAGTATCTGACAGCCCCTTTGCTGCCTCTTGACACTACCCATGATGTTGTGAGTTCAGCCTGGGGAGCCTCAGCCTTGCCAGATTGGTTCTCTCAGTGCTTGTGTGACAAAAAGGGTTTCCTTTTGGAATTCTCTTTATTTTACAGTTGTATGGTCATGCCAAATGCAAATGTACTGGACCCATTTGGTCTTTTTTTGCTTTTCAAGAGCTACACCTGACTCCTCCCAGCTGCCCTAAGAGCACATTGGGGTGGCCTTTTACTGACTTACTCCACACACTGACAGCTACACTTGCTTAAGCTGTCAGAAAACTAACTGAAGTAGCTGGACTGTTCCCACTGAGAGTCTCTTTCTTCAATGTTTTTTATTTTGCTGTTTCTCAAAAACTCCTTGGAAGACAACAGGAACTACACATATAGGGCAACCAAGCCCTTTGTTTTGGCTATGACCAGCCCAATCTCTGCTCTGACTAAATGGTGACTCTTTAGATTGAAAGCTGCTGCTCTGAGGAAAGCAGAGCAGAAAATGCTGTGGAGGCTCTTGAAGCCCAAGCCAATATCTTAATACAGAAGATAACAGGCAGAAAGCCCCTCTGAGTGAGTGACTCAATGTTTCTGAAGATTCTCCAGCTAGCTTAATCTTCCCAAGGAAGTTGAAAAAATTCACCAGAAATGGTCAGCCGCTTGTCTCTGCATCTATAAAATGTAAACCATTTTCTGCTTACCCTGATGATATAATTTAACTTTGTAGATATATTGGAACCTATTTATCATGCAGAATAGTGAAAGAAGAGGTTCACTTTGTTTACTTGCTACTTACTCAGAGTAATTTCTATTGTAAAATAACTGGATAGAAGAGTGAAGACAACTTGGTTCATGAGAGAAACATTCCCAGGAGGGACAGCACAGCACAAACTTGGTTAGTTTGCCTCCAGCAGTCCCAGCTCACTCTGGTTGGGTTCTCCACACAAAGCAAAGCACAGACTTATGGCAAAGAAATGGGGCTTCTAGCAGCCTATACATATTTTCTTGCACTAGTAGAATTAGTTAATAAATAATTTTGTTTGACAGAGAAAGATTTCAAAGTCCTAGTCTTTGACTACCTGAATCATTTCAACTACAGATGCAACATGTTAAGATTTTTCTTGAACAGGATTATCTGCCAAGTCTATTAAGCTGTGTGAAATAGTGCCTGGGTTACTGCTCTCATTTCATGACAATGGAAAGTGAGATAAGCAGAGAGAAAAAAGAACTGGACCTGGGTGGAGGTTTTTTGGAAGCATAGCACAAAAATAGTTCTAGACAGGTCCATGTATGGCATCCACCAAAATTGATGATTAAATCTTCACAATCAAAGTGACGGGTATTTGAACTCCCAATCCCATAGACTATCCCTGGGCAGCAGTGTGTCCCTGCAGTGCCACAGGGGTGTAGCCAAACTTCATGAAAAGCAGTCACACTGGCAATGGCAGCAGTCTGTCTTCAGAAGAACAGAGCACACAGTTCAAGCTGCAAAACTCATTCAGAAAACTGAAAAGAAAAAGGAGGATAACCTCTGCTGAACTCAGTGTTGCTTGAAATGGTTTAAAAACTAGGCTATGCTTCCCCTGAAGATTTGTAGTGGTTGAGAGACAAAAACTCTGAGCTTCAGCTTGGACTGTGCATGCCAGCAATTGGCAAAAAATGAGTTGCCTACCCCTGATCAAGGGAGAGGTTCTGCCACATGCACACGGTATGAATGATGAGCTCTCAATAAGGAAAGGTGTTCAGAACTAATCACCCGGGGAACATAACAGGCTAATCAGAAAGCCCAATAGAAATAGATATCTTTCAATGGAAATAAAACAATCCCTTTCATGCAGCTAAGCTGAGAAATCTTTATCTCGTGTAGGTAATGATGTAGGTCTGCATATGGCTACAAATTCACTTTTTCTAGTTTTCTAATTACCTTTTCTCCCTGTTCATTCTTTGTTTCTTTAACATAGTCATCCAGTGGACAGTTTCATGAAGATAACCTTAAGAACTGAGATCTCACCGTTTTCTAAAGAAAAGAGAAAACAAAAGGCTTCTTAATGCTATATTTACCATACTAAATCCCCAGGTGGGTACACCCACAACCTGACTGCACTGGCTGATTTTTGCAGGAAAAAGCAAAAGGCAAATATAGTCTCTATATCCACAAACTGGGAAATAGGAGGATGCTGTGCTTTCAGAAGGCATTAAAAAAGGGGGAAAGATAAATGTTTTTTATTTTCTTTACTGTTGTTTAAAAGACGTAGAGGAAACACTTTTATATTTAGTGCATTTTTACCAAGTTTTTTTAACAATGGTTTTGGACCCATGAGAGCCGCTTTTAAAATTGTGGTGACCATTTCATATTCTAGAAGGAACCTGAACATGAACACATTCCAAAACATATCAACTTGCATATTACTTAACATTAAATAACATCTGGCTCATTGCACCCATAAACCAAGAAACTTTAAAACCTCTGCATTCTTTTATATAAACTCATTTGCTTGTCTAATCTATGTAATTCAGTAAAGAAACATGGTTTAATATATGATCATAATAGTTTCTTTATGCAATCACAATTTCTAATTATAGTTGAGCAAACAGCATTTGAAGTAGATGTGATCTGTCTTTGCTTTGTCTGACCTTTGCCTTTCAGTGACCTGAAAAAAATGTCAATTATTAAACCAAATTATTCAAAAGGTAGTATTCAGTTAGACAGAAAACTACCTGTAAGACAAATGGTATCATATATAGTAAGCAAGGTTAGATGGAGACAGGATATTTAAAACTAGGTAATAAGAATCGTTTTTAAATCAAAAAAGGTCAGAAAAGATCATCAAGATCATCAAGTTCATTGAGCTTTTATCTGAACAAATATATAAATGTTAAGGTAATGGTAGAAGTACAAATGAACTTGTCTTGTCTTTTCTTACAATGGGGATTCCAGTATCTGTAAACATAAAATTGGAGTAGGTGCTCAGTTCTGGTGGCCAGAACAGCGGCAATAGTCAGCTACAGGAAGACCAAACTGCCAAAGTAGCAAGAATCCCAGCTTGGTGGAGAATAATGAGCAGTCTCTTGAGCTATTTATGCATCTGAAAAACTTGGAGAAAAGTCGTGGAACAAACCTCCTCCTTCCCAGGCCCATCACCAACACAACAGCCCAGTCAGACCCTTTGGCAATTGCTCAAAGTACTGCAGTACACAGTTGTTCCCTTACTGAGGACCGAAGACAAGCATTTTTATTTCCTGGAGCCCAAAGGTCTCCAGCACAGAGGCATGGAGATGGCTTCAGAGGTGAGCACTATCTCACAAGTGACTGGATCCAGACCTGTTCTCAGAAAACTGTTCACAGAGCCGTAAGACTGTGTCACTCTCTCTTCCATCAAACCCACACACACTGAGGAGGCCATAAAATCCATTCAGTCTAGGAGACTTGTCTTATCAGCGCACAAGAATTGAAGATCTGCAGGTCAAGTCTTGATTCTAAATTGGATTCAAGCACCTTTGAAAGTATAAAATTATGAGAGAGCTCAGCATCATCATTATCATTAGCAACCACCCCTGAAAATGCTCCAGAAATGATGCTGACTGTTCCTTGGAAGGAAGTCAGAGAGATATTGCAATTACCAACTATGTTATATCATTTAAGTACATATTTAGCTTAATTGTGGTAAAACTTGATAGTATTCTGTTGATTTCATAATTACTAAAAAAACTGCAAAATAAAACACATGTCTAGGGGGACTGGGAATTTGATGTGGTTTATAATCAACAACATTGTTCACAATGACAGATCTGAGTATACAGAAATTATTTCACATTGCAGCACTGGTGCTAACACTTGCTTTTCCACTTGCTTTTCATTACCATTGCAAAGTAGTTTTCCTAGACAGTGCTTATTTTAGTCATGGCAGAAACTAATGAATTTTTCAGACTTGTGTCTGGGTTTTATTATACTCCTATACAATCTTTTATTATACTCCTACAAAATCCGGTTTTTATGTATTGTACTATCAAAGAGTGAGCCGAGTATGCCCTTACTTCCCTTTGAATCTTTTTTACAACTTTATAATTCAGAAATTTAAACTTCTCTTGACCCTTTATGAACCATTCACCCCTGATTTTGGCCTTTCTTCTCCCTCTGGGTCACTGTGAAAATTATCAGAGCTCCAGGGGCACCTAAAGCCTGTCTTCTTTGGCCCTGCTGTACTAAACAGTGTAAAAACAAGGCTGTAAACAGTCCCATTCTCAAGAGCCTGCAGTCTGGCATGTTTACAGGACAGATTTTAGCAAAGTAAAGAGATGGCTGAGCTAATTCCTTTCAAGCTGACATTTGTATCTCTGGTCTGTACTGGAACATAAGCGCCATCTAAGTTGGTAAGACAAGGGAGCTAAATAAGTGATAGGGAAAGGGAAACTCATAATTCCTCCCTGCACACAGCTGACATGAATGTGGGTATTCACAGCAAGAGACCCAGCAGAGGAGACAAGGGATTTTGTGTGAGCAGCTGTCAGTTTGAGCATCATTTTGCCCTTTCTCAAAATTTGTCCTTTGAAGAGGCAGGAACACCACCAGAGTGATTCCCAGCCCTGTTAGATCAGAGCTGCTGGAGAACCTCTCCACAAGGAGAATCCTGTGGCTGCCCTGGTGCACAGGGAGGAATCCAGCAATGAGTGTATTGATTGGCTTTGTGCTGTTGCATAGAGGAATGTAAAAATGTACAAAAATGTAAGAGGGAAATAGAAAATTTCGTTGGTTGATACAGCGAGGCACCAGCAGCCAACAGACTCTAAACCCTACTCCCCATTTCTTCTGCTGCTTTCACTCACTCAGTTCATTTTGCTCCATAGATCAATTTCCTTATTGGAAAAAGACTGACAAAGATATTTTTTTACCTCTGTCTTCCTGTTTTACCCTGTAGGGTCTGTGGAATGGAAAGATATTGCAGATGTGAAATGTGTGATTGCTTTTGTGGACATAAGGGCCTCCTGTTACTGATTAGGTGGAGCCAGCTCTTCCCCTACATCATGAGTGCTGAGCAGGCAGATCCCAACACAAAACTTGCCTGATATGAAGGTGTGGAGAGGGCAGAGTTAAGTGAAATACTTGCTGTATGCTCTAAATTTGCTTTTTCTCCCTTGTAGAGATAAGGTTTGATTGAGCACCACATAGTGCAGAGCAGAGGAAGGAAAGATATTGCAGGAAAGTAGACACTGTGGTGAAGAAGAACTTTAGAAAATTAAGTGCAATTGAAACAGTACTAACAGTAGAAAATCAAGACTTTCACATGAGTAAAACAACGGAGTTTTCCCCTCTTTATCATCTGTTGTTACAGATAAGTACTCCTTACCCACTCCATGCTCCTCTCACAGCCTCACACGTCAAAGGTCCAGGCTGGCTTTTGTAGTAACACTAATATTGGACCAATGGAAAGGCAATAACGCTGGTATTTGATGTTGCAAACAGCAGATTCAGTAAAAGCATTTGTTTAACTTGAGGGTGGATAACCCTCCCAACTGAGAACCCCAGAGTGGTTGTTTAAAACACGACCTGTGTATTTCAGAATACCAGAGGAAAAGCCAACCACGGGAGTAGTTCCCTGGTGAAAGATGGTCACTGCTATAGCTGGTCCAGATCTTCTTCAGAGCAGGTTTAGATATCCAGGAGTGTCCCTGGATCACTCAGGCAGACAGGGATGTAGCTGAGGAGAGCAGTGAGACTCACCTGCTGTTGCTTCAGTTTGAAATCTGCCAAATACCTGATAAACATGCAAAAACCTACTGTTCAGCTTGTGCAAACTCTGGAGAGAAGAGCAGAAATCATGTGGAGAAGGATATAAAGGAACAAAATTGAATCCCATAAGAAGCCCAACTTTTACTTTCAATGTTTATGACAATAATCTTCATGTGAAGATCAGTGCTGGACTAATTCACAAGAATGATGAGTGCCATGATACAGATTAAGGTAGTGTGACAACTCAGACGACATTGCAGACCTCAGTTAATTTCAAATTATATAAAAATGTTGGCATCTTCATACTTTAAAACCATACTTCAAGCAGTTTAATAGAAAATTATAGCCTGCTTTTCAGTAGCATAACCTATAATTTATTTTTCATTAACTGCTCAAGTTCAATTTTGATACTGTAAAGCTAAATGCATTTTTTAAGCTTTTACTTTCATCAATCATTTGATTTTTTTTTCTGACACGTGGCATATCTTATTCAATGGTATTGGCTGCTCTGTTTTTAAACAATATTCTGTTTTCTAGAATACCAGGAGGATTGTATTTAGACATCTTTAAAAAATGTAGTGACATCAGTTTCAATCAAAAAATAAGAGGAAAAAAATACAATGAATAACAGCACTGAAATAAGCTAGAAATAAGGAAGGCAAAAGCAGTATTGGAATACTTTGGTTTCATTCATACTGAAGTTTGTGATGTTGTGGAAGACTTATGTGGGCCTTGTATACAAGTTAATACTGCAGTAGATCACCATTGCCATCTCCTGGTAAATAAACCATATAACTGTATTCTAGATCTTTTTCTAAACAGTCATATATTGTACAGCTGTAGAGAGATTACACCATAAATAGGCAATAAAGGATTTAGGGTATTTATTGTGAGACTATCATTGCATTTTTATTCTTTGCTCACATAAGACCTTTATAAAGAACTGCATTACAGTTGATAAATAGTGGTATTTGTTCCAATGCACTCTTTATGCTGAAAAGAAATACTGCTAGTTATGACTCTGTAAATTAAGGTGAGACAATGGGTTTTGTTGTGATTGAAACAAATAGCAGAGCTGCTTAAAGAAAACTCCCCATAACCAAAGCAAATATCCACTCAGAGAGAATAGCTGGTTCCCAGTGTGCTGTGGTGGGACTGTGCCACAGCAGATAACCAAAGCAATGTTCAACAGCACAAAGCCATGGCACCCAGAGACAGTGGGGACAACAGCAATGACAACAGCAAGCTGTCATTTCACTTTCTGGTATTTCTAACCCTTTTATTTTCTTACAACTGTCATTGTCCTTCCCACTGTCATTTCCCATTCCACTCCCCCTCTGCTGCAGCTGCTCCTTCTGCAGGTCCCTGAAAGCTCCTGAGAAACACAGCACATCCTGCAGGAAGGGAGAGGGAGCAGGCTGCTCCTGGAGCCAGCAGAGCTGTCTGTGTGCCACACCAAAGCCAGCAGACTCTCACCTCCTCCAGCACCCTCGCAGCCACGTGGGGAAGGAGAATGAGATGTGTCTACAAGTCATTACCCTTCGGAGCAGAGAGCAGCACTCAATGTGATGCTGAGCCTTGATAAATCATCCTTTCAATCAAATCAGTAAACAGAGGGAAATGCTGTCTAACTGGCAATGAAATTCAGGCAAGTTCAGCAAGGAGTGACAGATCAGTCAAAAGGCTGTGCCTGGCTCTGTTTGTGTATTGCTTTTGCAATGCTGCTTTCTGCATCAGGGTAAGTGAATTCCCTCACTCGGAGCTGCACTGGCTGCCAGCATTGCCAATTAATGTGACAGGGAACAACCCCTGCAACAAGTGTTTGCTTTTTGCCATGCAAGCAAAAGAAATGTCTGCAATATTCTGGAAGAAACTAGGGCTGAAGGCTTTCTGCTTACACTTTCTGAAGCCAGAGCTGCATCATGAAGAGCTTCTAGTTAAGAGCAGCCTCTGCAGTGGGGACAATTCAGTTTGAATCTTCCAGCTCAACATCCACATAGCCAGGACTGTGGTGAATGGGGTCAGTCACAAACATTGGAAAAAGGAGGATAAATGCAGACAAGTGCAATGGCATTTTAGAGCTGCCATAGTGTCAGAAGGAGTAAAGATTAACTGCAGCTCAGCAAGAGCCATGAAAAGTTGCTGGCTGTGGATACTTGGAAAAGAGCTTTGGAACAAAAGTGAGAACAGAGTCTTGAGGGACTTTTATTTCTCATCAAACCAGCTCCCTCATGAGGGGACACAGAGCTGGTCTTGGACTCACAAAGGCATTTAGAAACCAGACTCTATGGCAGGTTACACTTAATGATCATAATAGCTATTAAAGCCAAAAGGGACTGGAAAACACAAGCTTAATTATTTGACTATCCCAAGGGATCCAGAATCAACACACAATACTAATAGTATCTCCAGTCATTGTTATTAGATTATGCCTAGAAACTTTTCCCTGAAGCAACACTGTAATTATGTATTTATTAATTTATCTTTATTTGCTTTAGTTTTTCCACTCCTTAGAAATATGCATACTTTCCATTGCAAAGAAATTCAAAACAAAGTCATTGAGGAAATGGGTAAAAAAACCTGAACTCTAAAAACAGCAGAGTAGAACTCAAGAATTCATAGCTTCCTTTGGAATTTACAGGGGAAAAAAACCCACCTGCATTAGGGAAAAGTAGAAGACAGATGAAAATTAGAAGCTGAGATACATTTCCCTTTCTGCAAAGAGTGGCAGTCAGCTCTGCAGCTGAAATGAAATCAAGGACCTCTCCATTCTAAGAACTTGTATCTATTCAAGGAAATCTGGCCTTAAAACAAGACAGAACAAAAATGAGAAAGGAATGCCATTCCCATTGATCTCTCCATATTAGGTACCAGGTTTCCATAAGACACACAGCAGACTCTGCTTCTGATGCATCCCATGACCCTGCAGGATCCAAAGATGAAAGTCAGAGTGCAAGATCTTCCCATTCATTCAATCTACTTCTTTCTAAGAAAAATTATTTTACAATATCAATCAGACACTAACAAACATCCTAGACAGGGATAGCATGGGTTGGCAAATTTAAGACACAAACCATGAAGGTTCAATGATTCCAAGGCTATCCAGGCATCAAGAAATGAGAGAAACTCTATGATCTTTTTGTAAAGGTTTTAAGCGCTCAATGTCAGGAGATGGAAAAAAAAATTGTAGGCAAGTTTTTTGCACAGCATAACTGAAGGCTACAAGATTGACCTCCCCCTTTCTCTTGTGACTGCATTTTCAGAAATTGTACTTAAAATATTTTCCTGACAGAAAAAGAAGGGGCAGTAAGGAGGGCACAGGAACAAAACAATATTTCAAAGACTTGATGAAACACAGCTTATTGCTAACTATCCATTTTATCTTCATATGCCACATTTTTGAGGATTGGGAGTGTACAAATAGCACTGCATCTTTTCCTTTGCATGCATGGGTGGGAAGACAAAGACTCAAGTTTTACATCCCAAAAGAAGAACTATCTTTAGGATAGATAAGTCAGAGGTATATTTGAGAAATGCAGAAAAATGTGTCTTCCTAGAACTGAGTGCACTATCTAACAGGACCTATATAGCAGGATTATACTCCATGGCTTACAAGAGTATTGATCTGTGTGTACTCCTTGGTGGTGTTACATTCATTTTAGCATTGATCTCTCTTTCATTACACCACTGCATCATGCACTCTCAGTGTCATCTCAGTGCTCCTCTAAAATCTGACTGTCTTCAGTTGCTGGCAAGATGCACAGATGCATTGTGCACCTTCCAATTCAAAACATCAATTTTAAAGTTTTATTCACACACAGACACTCCCCACCTTTTAAAATAATACTAAGGACCTACCATCCCTTAATCCTCTAAAACAAGTTAAACACAGAATGAAGAAGACATTGGCAAGTGCTTTTTCTTCAAAGATTTTTTTTTACTGTGTGCATTGTTTGTGTTACCTTTCAAAGAAGCTTGAAAATACCATTTCTTTTCCTCATGGCTCCCTTCTATTCCATTTGGAAAACATTGATTTTGCTTCCCCTTGTGATTCTTATGCAGCACAAGTAAACATGGCTCTGTTTAATATATGTCCAAGTCCGTGCAATGACATCAAATTCACTGTAGCTCTGGGAGAGAAACCAGTCACTTTGCTGGCTTCTAGCTTTGCTATAATGCAAAATACCACAATTCTTGTATGTCCAGAGAGGTTACTGGTTTGGTTAATTTGCTTATGCATGCTTTACTCTTCAAAGGACATGACTGGGCACCAGGAACTCATAAATTCTGATGTCAGTTTTAATAACACACAGTTGCAATTACAGCAACAAGGATACAAGGATGAAAAGCTCGTGGCACAAAATGTGCAAATGCATGAGCAAAAAGCCTTCTTTCCTAATGGATTACCAAAATAATGTCACGATCTTGAGCTTATCACTTAAGCTTCTGCACCATGTTTTGTTTACTGCACTCCTGGTGTAAGTTAGAGATGAGTCTGTTGTCTTCAGGCTGGTAAATATGAGGACAAAACCCTTAGAAAACCTACTACAACTCCCTGCAGGAATTTTCTCCTTCCCTGCTGAATGTGCCTTCAATATTATGTACTGTTTTGCCAGTTCCCACCATATTTTGTAATTCTGGGCAAAAAAAATCTTATCTTGCAGCCATCTAATTTATCCAGCCTGGGGAGCAAGTGCAATGCATCTTAACATTTGTACCTTGGCTATTCCATAATAATAACCCTCGACTTCACTGTGTGATGTCTGTGTCCTACCCTTCACACCTTTGAAACTGGTATCATATTTACCTGAGTGGTGAAAAACACTTTGTTCTTCCCTTACATGTATGTTGCAACAGATGTGAACAAGCTAGGAAAAACACCTATTATTTTAATCTTCATGATTTCTAAGTTTTTCCTCTCTAAATTCCCCCTTTTCTGCCTTCACACACCTCTTGCATTTTCT
The DNA here is from genome assembly GCA_013397095.1 of Sterrhoptilus dennistouni. Lineage (NCBI taxonomy): Eukaryota > Metazoa > Chordata > Aves > Passeriformes > Zosteropidae > Sterrhoptilus > Sterrhoptilus dennistouni. Next base: position 1,487,205 of record VWZU01006587.1, on the reverse strand, counting down.
TGTCAGTACTTCACTGTCAGCCTATGTTCTTGTAGCCTTTTTCCTACATTAACAGTAATGCCATATTTTATTGCTGCAAGTATAACCCTCAGCACTTTAGCTACTGCACCACAGACCCCAATCCAGTGCTTAAAGATGGGAATCCTTCCAAGAACATCCTTAGGCACTGGCACTGGATCAGACACTCTGCGCAAGGACGGATTTCTCATATCCGCAGGTTAACTTCTGAAAGAAAAGGCTCTATCCAGCGGGAGAGTTACTTACCAATGTAATATTTTATGCATTGAGCTCCAGAGTGTCGCAAGATGACTTTTAAGTATCACAGCAGACAGAGTAATTTCACATAATGAGTTAGTTCTTTAAACTGTTACCTCACTTAACACTGAACCAATTAATCAGGACAAGGGAAGGAAAAGTACTGCTTGTGCACTGCTGTACCACAATGCATTACTGCTCCCAGCTCAAAGTCCTTTTCTCACAAAGATTAGATCTCAAGAACCCAGAGCACTTCTACTTGCTTGCACTGCCCTTTTCTAATTGCTCACAATAGGAGCTGACAGGCAAGCAGTCAGGGAGACATTGTTTTCACAGAAATTGCATATAAAAGATTCAGCAGCTGTGTAAATACATCATTTTTAGAAAGTGGACTGTCCTTTAGAAGTATGGAGATGTAACACTGTTCTGAAATTATAATAGCAACAACAAAAATACAGCTTCACCAGTCACTGCTGTGGGCATGGGCTGGCCAGAGGAAACATTGTCCTGAGCAAAAGAAAACAGGCTGGATCCAAAACTGTTACTTGTTAATACAGTCAGTGGCATTTAAAGGATTCATTCAATATTTTGTTAATATTTATTTTGAAAATACTTGAAAAACCATCCTGTGTAGGGACTGAGACTTGTTCTGGGTGCTGTGGTCAGCATTCAGGTACCAGGGCTGTGAATGTCAACCTTATGTCAACCAACTTATTCCTCTCTCTTGGATAGGAAAACATCCTTTTTTTCACATTGTATCATAAAGATGGTGTAATTGGGGAGGAGGAAAAGAAAGGGGATGTCATTTCACAAATGATTCAGTTACAGTCATTCTCCTCTCCCCACTTATTTCACTGAATATCTGACAATCAAGAAAGGTGCAATTATCTGAAGTGAAGAAACTGCAATATTAACAGAAATGGCATTTTACCACAAAGATTAAACATGGAATTTCAAGAGCTCCTTTGTCAACGTGTTGCTTACATGTTACAGGTAATCTCTGAAAATCGGTTAAGTTGTACTACTGGGAAAGACACTGATTACTGAGATCCTGCCTCTGAGGGGGATATCGCAGGTGAAAAGAAACAAGAGAATAGATAGGTGGCAAGGGCCAACAAGACAAACTCTTAATTGCAACCACCATGAACTAATTCACAGTGGTTTATAGGACTATGCAAGTTGCAGAAAAATCTTTGGGGAATTGATGTCCTTTTGTGTTGTGGCAGAGAAAGAAAGTGGCCAGTTTACACAGTTGCCATAGCAATGCAAACTGTTATTTAAAATACTTAAATATACTCAAAGTATTTCTAATGCTGGGATAAATTGCATAGCCAAGGCTCTAAGCAGCAGTGTACTGTTCAAAGAGGTCATTCCTTTCTCACTGCCCTTTGAAATTTTTAGGAAGTTTGCTGAAGAAATGTAACCCCTTCTTTTTTTTTCAGCCCACCGCTTGTCTGTGTTTATGTTTCATCTTTCCTGCACTTCTTTCACTTTTTAGTCTTCCTTCATTTTACTTTTACTACCTCTCATCCTCCAGCTTAATCCATGGATATTTTACTCCCCTGACTCTGCTATTCTCTTCCAGTTTCATAAGGTAAACTTTGCCTTTACTTTCACAGCCCCCTGTACTCTGACATCAGAATGACTTTCAAAAAGTAATTCATCAGCAGCTCTCATAATAATAACTTTCAGTCAAGAATGACTAATTGTAAAGGATTGCCTTGATGGGCACAGCAACCCTGACAGGAGGTAGGGTTGAAGGGATGAGGGAAATGGGGACTGCAAAGGAAGAATGAAGTGTAAAGTGAACCTTTCCCTACTTCCAAAGTTCCCTCCCTCAAAGGCACAATTGCTGGTGGCTCCTCTGCCCTCCACACTGTCCCAGGCAGTTAAACTTCACCCAGACATGACTATTGCAGCCCAAAAAATTTTAGTCAGCCAGAAGTATTTCAAATTGTGGGAGATTATCCTATGTCCTTTAGGTCTGAGATGATTGTTCAATAGATGGAAGCTGAGACATACTCAGATTATCCAAAAAAGCCAAACAGCACTAAAGAAAAATATAGAATAATCCAAAAGCTGCAAGCACCAGGAGGAAAGGGAAAGATCTTCCCATTTTTCAAAAAAAACCCCAGGAGTCTGGTCTTTCCTTACTTAGTTGGTTATGTGCTTGTAAATGAGAAGATAAATCAGATGGTCAGAAATTCCTAGTTATATGACTAATAAAAAAAGGAAGCATTTAATCCCACAATAACTGCATCCCATCCTTTTGTTTCTTACCTCTCCCCTCCCACTTGGATGGTGCAGCAAAGCTCAAAATTCATCTGTGTGCTGAGACAGCACATCCGGGAGCAGACACACACCCACTCGTGGTGTGGTCAGAGTATCAGGGGCTCAGATTCTTTACCTCCAGTGCTGCTGGGAGCAGAGCTGATTTGGGGAAGGGATTAAAAACAAAGCAAGGACAACATTACAGTGCCCACTGCTCCTGCTATTTTTATTGTGGTTGCTGTCATTTTCATTATAAACTCATATTTCCTGGTTTTATAATTCAGTCATTAAAAAAATTGCTGAGAGCTAAATATTACCAAGCATCTCTGCTTACCAAAAAAAAATGAAGAATTTCCAGAATGCAGGGAGATAGAGGGAGTCTCAGATTCTGCTTGTTCCAGTGGGAAAGTGATTCCAGCATGAGCAGGGCTATACCAGCACAGAGCTTTTGCCAGAAACTTTGTATAATAGAGCAGAAGGCTGTGGCCACACTCTAAAGCCACAGGCACAGGGCATGGAACTTCAGTGGAACCCATAGGACTAATTCAAAATGCCAGACTTCTCCCCAGATATCAGATAGGATCCTTGCTCTCTGCCTTAGATCCATTCTGAAGCACAAGAATAACTGTGTAACTCACTGGTGTTACCTGGAATAGACCCCCAGTTGTTTGATGCTGCTGTACAGGCAGACAGGAATATTCTGGAATTCTGATGCTCTTAAACAGCCCTGGTAGAACCCAAAGCAGCAGCCAGGAAAACCAGCACGGCTCTGCCTCCAAGATTTCCTGTGTCAGCTCCCTGTGACACTTCCTACCTGCACACAGAGCAGCTCTAGGACTGGAGGTGTTCCATGTGAACCCAGAGGTGAGAAACGAGCACCATCATCAAAGGGCCAAGTGCTCTCATATGAAAGTATCAAACATTGTTGGAAAATTTGAGACAGATGGAATGGCCTCCACTTTTCCACTTTTATTTTTCCCCCCACAGGATGATATCTGCAAAAATCAATTAGAAAATGTAGCCATATATATATATATATATATATACACGGCAAGTATATATATAAATATATGTGTGACCAGTGTGACCTTCCTGTGACATCCACACTGTACTGCAATAAAAATTGTAAAATGGAAATATCATGTGTAGGAAAATTAACAGAAAGATGGAACTAAAGAGTATCAGCATCTCACACCTATGCCCCATCATCTTACAGCTCAGTGATCTCAGCTGCATGAACAGCTTCCATAAAGTTAACATTCCTAAAAAAGAATTACTTTACATGCTGGTTTTAAATGCAAAATTAGAATTTATTGATAAAGCAACAAAACAGGCATTTACTAAGAAAAATATTATTGTTAAAAAATGCAGACTAATTTCATTCCAGACTCTGCCTCTTTAAAGATCTAAGTGGTGTATACAAGTCTTTGTTGTGTGATGCAGTGGTTTCCATGGTAATTCATAATTTTTTTTAAAGTTTAGTGAAGACGGTGCAGTCAAAAACATAAATAGCCCGAGCCCCTGGCAGGGTAAATTGTACAATGGCATTCTAGAATAAATTTACATGGCTTTTTTTTTTTTTTTTTTTTGGAAAGCATATATTAGAGACTTATAATTCTTTGTGAAGAAAAATACTTCACTTTTCTTAAGACTGCAATTATATTTGATTATAATTTTTAACTGTACCTGCTCAAGGACGATACTAAATTCTATAGCCCTTCATGTGCCCATTATCTTATGGATCCTCAAAGACAATGATCCAAGCTTGTGACTGTGGGAGAGCTTCCTGGAGTGCTACCTGGTCAAAAGGGCTTGAAGTTTTGCAAGAACACCACCAGAGAGATTTATATTTGCCAGCAAAATCAAAAATGTATCCTGGAATAACCAATTGAGTTGCAGACCTGTGGAGGACTCATATATATTATTTATTTATTTATTTATTTATTTTTATGTATATGCCAGTCTGGAAGCTAGAAAATTCATTTACACCTTGTTTAGGAAAAGAAAGGCAATATTTTTAAAACTAAAATTTTTGTTAGCCAGAATTGTTTGATAGCAGTACTGTTGAAGAGGACCTGACCATAACTAGAGGCAATGTAAAATCTTTCCTCCAGGAAATCAGGAAAGACTCCAAGAACAGGGCAGACTGATGAAATACATCACCTGTGTGCTTGTCCCTCCTCCAGTGCTTTGCACTTCACAGACATCCAGGGCCAGGCATAGTTTCAGCAACCTCGGTGGATTCATTTTACAGGAGCTTGTCCTTGAAGTCCAGTGACCTTTTGGTTTCCACAGCATCCTGGGGCAAAAAGTCAGAGTTAAGCTACCAGGGAGAGTCATACCAACAGCAGTCATCACTGTATTTTATAAATATAGTGTTGCTTTGATGCAAGGCTAAATGTCTAATTTTGCTAATGATTCTGTGCCCAGAAGTAATGTGTGATATATGGTTAAAGATAGTTTTAAAATGCTTGAGCAAGAAGAACAGAGGGAGTGAGTAAAAGGGCATTTTCAGTCCTGTGGAGCTACTTCTCCAGGGTACCAGATAGGGCATCTCACCAGCTCACTTCTGGAAGAATTTGGAAAGATACCTCTCAACAAAACTGAGAAGCTGGAACTCCTCTTTCTCCAGTGCTCCTGCTTTCTCATGGGCAGAGATTCCAACTTGGAATTTTGCAGTGAAAGAATATTGTGCTGTGTCCTGGTTTGCCTTCTACTGGGCAAACATATGGCTTCCCCAGAATGATTTTAAACTCATTAGGAGGTATCTGGCAAAGCAACAAATGTTTAACTAGCCAACAAAAGTCGTATTCCTGGAGGAATTTCTAATAATTATATCACACCAAGTCCTTCACATATCTTTTCACTCTCTACAAATTAGTGTAGCTCTGTTGATAAAAGGAAATAGTGCCAGTTAGAACCACTTGAAAATCTAACCTTTAAAATTCACAATAGGGTATGTCCATTAAACAATTTGAAAGTAAGAGATCTTTTAATACTAAATAGCTGAATTAGTATGCAAGCCGTGTGAAATACTGGAATACAGGAAAATTTTTTGCCTTCATAGTCTTTATCCCTCATGGGTATGAAAGAGAAATTTTTAGGAAATGGGCCAGCAAAGGAAAACTAACTATCCCCTATTTTATGAGTAGAATAACGCATTCCTTCCAACTGTCCTTATTAATTTATAAACAGCTATGATCCTAGGTTGTTCTGGTCATTCAAATTTATGATAAGAATAAAATTACTCTCAATAGAGAGAAAAAAAGCCTCTTGTCTGAAACTTCATAACGAGTGATAAGCATTCACTGGACCATAATTGCATCTTTCTATTTTTCCTATGCTGCTTCAGGTTCTTTTTTTTCAGTTTTTTTTAATATCACCATTTTAATTAAGCTTTAATCTTCACAACACTAAACTAAATTAAAAGGATCTTTATGGTGTTGCTTTGGTAACTAACAGAAGGGGTAAAATAACCTTATCTGTTTGTTCACCATGTTGCTGCTGTAAACATTCCAGTTACGGTCTTTAATTTGCTCATTTTCACTTGGAAAAAAAAAGAAAAAGACATGTGACACTGAAAATAGTTATCACTGCTGGAACAGTCCTCTAGCAGGATCTCACTGTGATTGTCATGGACAAACATGGAGTTAGGAACTCTTTGCTCCAAAAGATTAAACACAAGCTAATTAGGCAGGACACAAAGCAGGCAGAGACAAAGCAAAAGCAGCAGTACCCATCACAGGAATTCCCACCTCCTTGCCCTTCTGTCTGGTCCCCTTTTATTTCCTTCAACAATCTGCAACACATTAAAAGTTAAATATAAACTTCTTATGATTTTTCCCATGGTTTCCTGCAGATAATTAGCGACAAATTTTCAGAACACACCTGCCATGTACCTGCCATGTCACTGTCCCATTTTATATCTCTGTAAAATACCAAACAACAAATTGAGTTGTCCAGGACTATCAGCTAAACACAATCCTACATCAGAGCATTCTAAGAGAAACATGCTGAAGGCATGAACGCACACTCGACCTTGGAAAGCCTGTACAACTTGAGTTGTGGAATAGGTAAGAGAAAGGGGGAGAAAATTGTTTACCTTTTCTTTTAAAGCTGAGATACTGCAGATCAAAATAAGAGCAAGTTCTTGTTATTATCTATCAGAAAAAAAGAATACTTCTTAAGATGACTTAAAAAAATACTTTTCTATGATTTCAGTGTTCTACGTGTCTGTTTCTGTTCTTGAACCTTTCTCTGTTTGATCGCTTCACTCTCAGTATGGGACTGATGCTCATTTCCATTCTAACAACCCCACAGATTCTGGCTATATTGGCCTAAAAATGCAGTTAACCCAAGCTTTGAAAACCCTCTAGACTGAGTGTGAGTGAAGAGCTTTCCCAAAAGGCAGAGCCCACGTGTGTATCAGCATCACCCAAAGACACAACAGCACCTCTCACACCTGTGCAGATGAGCCTTCCTGAGCCCAGGAAACAAATCAGCACCAAGGCAAAGGCTTTTTAATTACAAATCATTCTTCCAACACCCTTTTGCTATGGATTGTACTTCTCAACTTAGCAGGTTTTTAGGGAGACTGGATTATTTACAAAGCAATACAGGTGAGCCACAGGGTGCCCAGAGAAGCTGTGTCTGCTCCTGGATCCCTGCAATTGTCCAAGGCCAGGTTGGACAGGGCTTGGAGCAATCGGAGGTAGAGGAAGGTGTCCCTGCCTATGGGTTGGAACTGAATGATCCCTGAGATCCCTTCTAACCCAAACCATTCCGTGGTTCTATGAATATGGAAAGGCTTTATGCCTACACACAGCTCATTCCCAGCACCTTTGGCAGTCCCATAGACAGACTGACTTCAGAGCTATTTCCCCCTTCAATTTGGCTGTCCATGTGCATTTACCAGTGTTCTCAGTAAAGCACTTAGAGCCTCAAGTCCATCTTTATCAGCGAGGTCAAATGTTGAGTTTAGTTGGTTTCTTTTTCAGAAAAAGAAATTCATGTAGAAAAAAGGGTTTAACATGTGCAGCACTCTATAACAAAGCTGTCCTACAGCTCTGATTGCAACTTTGTTTGTATTTTGAACTTATCTTCAATTTTCAGCTAAATAAACACAAAACATGAAACCACTAAAACTAAGGCAGATAATAAAGTGCTGTCAAGCTGTGATAAAGTCAGTCTTCACCAAAGATCCATCTTCTCCCACTGAGAGATCCTAAATTTGAAGCTGAACTAAGAATGACAGAACAGGCAGCACTGAAAAACAAAAGTTTTCACTTGGCAAGATTTCTTTGTTTTCTGATTTTGATGGACAACAAAATGGTTGAAAGTTACAACTAATTTAGAAACATGAGAAAAATGATAAAAAATAGAAGATATCAAATAAAAAACCTAAGAACTGTCAACCACTGAATCTATAAAGAGGACAAAAATGACATTTTATTTTGCATCACCTTTTCTATGTCCTGGAAAAACCTTTTTTCTCAAGTCACATGTGTTAAACACCTTCGGTCTTTCTTCAGTAATCCATAGAAAAACAGATTCCTAAAGTAAGCTTAAATGTAGGTCTCATAGCAATTAAATATGACTAATTATGAAATAGAAGTTCTATCATTTGATATTCACTGAGAGAACTTTTCTCTAGAGTATTTTACCCACCATATCCTCCTTAGAATCATGTAAACAGATGAGCTGTATTGATGTCACTAAAGAAAAGCCTGAACCTTTTTCTTATATAATGCCTTTTTTCCCCCAAGAATATTTGAAAGTAAGGAATATTTAAGTAGCACTTAAGCAAAATAATATTGCTCTGTTCAACACACAAAATATTTCAAAAAACTACCTGTGTCTGTAATCATGCCACTGGCTGTTTGCTGATTGCTAATTGTTACCATCATTTTCATCACGTAGGAAGAAAAAATACCCCTGTAAGTATCCTGTGAACACTGTAAAGATGATCTCAATGCATCAGGGTAAAGCAGCTGCCAGGAATCAGTCAGATCAGTGCTGAGAGTGCAGTCAAGCTTCTTGTGTACACTTAGCAAATATAATTATTTAGAACCTAGGGGTGCTTCCTTGCCTCCTTGCTATTGCTTCTATTGTGTAAACAGAAAATGAAACTCTCCCTGAGCAGGGACCAGCCTACAGGCTGGGGGCAATAAGTTAACGTATCAGGAATGTGCTTTCCACAGGGAATCTAAGGAGCATCTCGTAGGTTTTATTATAATCCAAGAATTGTTAGAGCAACTGTGGCCACAGCTGGGTTCCACCTGTTTGCCTCTCTGACAGATGTTCAGGGCTCTCGAACCCCTCAGTTAAATACCAGCTGTACCTGAGTCAGGGAACATATTTGTTGCCAGGCTGCAGGAATTGCCTGCCCTGTCAGGCTGCTTGTTGGAGCAATCTGCCTCAGAGAAGCACCTCGACATCCACAGCACTTCCCCAAAGCTTTCCCGTCAGTGCAAATGCACAGGCATTGATCTCCAGCAGAGATTCCTCCATGGAGTCTGGCTCCCCCTGGCTCAGGAGCAGAGAAACACATTTATCCTGGCCTGAAACACATTATTTATCCATGCCAGCCTGAAATGCATTTACTCTCAAGCAGAGCTAAATTGCAGGCTCTGTGCTCATTAGGAGTTACTCCTCCCCACATGCAGCACTCTCATCATCAGGTCCATGCAGTGGATTGGATCAGGAATCAAATGTAGCTGAAAAATGACCAGAAGACAAATAAATCCTCAGCATGCTGAATTTAAGCGGGATTCTCTCCTCACTCTGTTCACTGTCTGAACAGAAGGGACAGCACAGGCTAAAAGCAGCTGAAGAGCCAAGCAACTAAATGCTTAAGTACTGCTTCAGCTAAAGTAGCTCTCCAAATATTTCTTTTTGTAGCACACTCCCAATAATTAGACCTGCCCAGAAAAGCCAGAAAACTGACACTGCCATGGGTCTTGTATGCAGAAGATTATCTCTTCTGTAATATACACTAGTATTCTGCTGAATTTACTTGGGATTTAAAAATAGAAATGTATATTAAAAAATGAGATTTCATATTAATTCTTGACAGCTAGTCTGTACAGGGATAGGTTTTCTTTTTAATGAATGCCAGTTTTTTCTAATATTTATATATTCCCCTGAAACTTGCAAAAGAGTATGCATTAAATACAATGAGCACTATTTATTGCTTTATCCCTAATGTTAATCTTGTGTATCTGATTATTTCTTTTTCAATAATAGCAGAAAATTACTTTGTCAATTATATAGCTTTTCCTATGCTGAAATATTAGAGACTAAAAGGCAAATTCAAGAGAATCCTATTCCAAAGATAGACTGCACACTGGTTTATAACAAGCACTTCTAGACCATGACCAGTAAAAACATTCTCTAAAAGAAAGTAGGTGGTAGTCTGGACAATTTTTGGCTATTTGAAATCTGTTCTCCTTTTGCTGCATATTCCTAATCGCATCATTTGTGCTTCTGTGAGCTTAGTCCCCATTTTCTTCGTCTTCTACCATTTCCTTTGTAACATATATTAGTTTATTTTCAGCTTTGGAAAAGTCCCTCAACACCAAGTTTTCACAATCTCTGTCCTTGCAGCTGCTGCAATGCTGGGGAGGCACTAATAGAAACTCATCCATAACAGTCAGTCTCTCTCAGACAACTGCTCCATGGACGTGATACTTTGCTTAGAAAATTATAATGTGATTTTCTTGGGAAATAGATTTCTTCCTTGAGGTAATTGTCAGGAATGTAAGATGGTCAAAGAGCTCTCCCTTATATTTAAATAGGTTCCAGGCAGAATCACGGATTATTTTGTTGTTGCTGCAGTTGTTGTTTTTCCAGTAAAGATGGAACCATCTGTTCCTTTGAAGAGCTGCCAAATCAGTTGAAAATAATTCATTCAGGTATTCAGTGAACCACAAGAGCTGATGGTTTAAGGATTCTGGAAGGTTTCAACAGGGAACAGCAAATGCACTTTGCCCAGTTTGGATTAGATTTTATTTAAACAGTGAGTTCTGGGTAGCTCAGGAAGGCAATAAGTGGACACAAGAGAGTTCCTCTCTTTCTGTCTATGTCCTTCCCATTTCAGACCTCCTTTAATATGGGTCAACAGCTACATATCATGTGAACATGACCAGCTCACACTATCCAAAGGGTAATTATAAATTATAGTGACAACTTTGGTGTAGTTCTGCATATCAGAAATGAACCCAATGGCCAAGACATGTCTGGTTTGTTTGTCACAGCTGGTTTATGTCCCCAGTTTGTGCTGCTGCGGGACAGCTCTGTCCTGTTGTTGGCCATATCTGGTGTGAGTATCAATAGCAAATATCTCATGTCTGGAGTATAAATAGCAAATCTTTCACTGCTGGGGACTTGGGCACAGCAAGGGCAGGACATCGTGTGCAGCACGAGCAAAGAAGGAAAGGGAAGGACTATCCAGAACCAGAAGGACTGGTTCTATCCAGAAGAACTATCCAGAAGGACTATCCAGAATCTGTGAGTCTGGACAAGATGATGACTTGCTTGACAAGTCTGATAACACAGACCAGCAGCAAATGAAAATAAAAATATTCCAAGGACCTCCTGAGCCCTTACCCATCCTTATTTGCAATGGTTTTCTGATGAAACAACTGGCAAGTTAATATTAGTTGGTGTCTGAGAGAGGATAATTTCTGAAATATTTTCTGCTATGGGTTTTATAATGATGAAAAATTGTCTGCACGAATTTATAACTGAGTGGGTTAATTAAACATTACCCCTGGGCATCTGAACATTGAAGAATGTGTCTCTATTCTGAAAGGAACACTTAATCCTCCTCAGCCTGATGCATTCCCTGTATTATTTACTAATAAATTTTAGTTTATTTATTGCTTGAATTATTTATTGTAAGCATTGTGGAGGAAAAAAAAAGCAATAGCTTAATAAGGTTTAGTTTTCTCACTTTTCAAACTCATTGGGATGTTAAATTTTAAATAACGAAAACCTATGTTGGAACCCTCCTTTTCCCTGTAAAGTATTGGAAACAACTGAACACAAACATGACTGATAATAAGCATTGTTTAAAGAAATTATGACTAAAAGAAGTAATATATTAAACCACTGCATAACACCTTCCAAAGCTGTGACAATTGAACATTCATTACAATCTTGTTAAACAGCTATTCTATCAGTAGTTCTAGCATCACAATGCAGGACCTTAATTAGGTGATGTTTCTTTCATCCTTTATTTATTAGGTTTTCGAGCCAAAATAATAATAAAAAAAGATTTGCTGCTCTAATAAAGTACCACCATTGCCATACTTCTTTCATATATTAGTAATTTGTTAGTTAATATGAACCTGCATTTTCTATTCTTTGCTTATGATAGATGTGCCAAACACAACAACAGAGAGCAAACCAAAATATTTACAACATACTATAATTTCCTTTGCAGCCTAATGTCATAATTAAGAAACAACTAAGTTTATGAGTCAGCTTTGCACATTTGCAAGTTGTGTGGATGTGTGGCTGACAGAAATGACAATCTTTTTAAGAGCTTTATCAGTCAGAGTGTTGAAATACTATACTCTCAAAAAACAAACAAAAAAATCCACGTATTTTTGCAATACAACAAGGTTATTTTGAGGGTTCCTTTGTCTCGATTTTTTAGAGACAAATGAGTTTATATGTCCTGGGTAGGAAACAGCTTTAAGTCTGTACCAAACAACTGAATTCTCACTTCACACACTGATTCATCAGATATTAAAGCTAAAGCCTGTCCCTGATCGAGAACACACTGTTATTCTCTCTGCACTTTAAACAATTCATTTTTAATTAAAAAATGTCTCAAGCTGTCTCTAGATATAGTTTTACTTTATCTGGTTATCTCTAAATAGGCAGATTTGGGTTTGTACTGTGTGAAATAATCCTGTCAGATAAAGATTAGCAGGAAGGAGGCATCAGAAAGGCAGGATGGATTCAGTTGATCCCACTGTGCCTTGGGGAGGCACTGCCAAGAGCCACATGCTCCCCATGGAGAGTTTAGCAACGCTTTCCTGGGGATTTAGCAGTGCTTTCCTTTCCCAGCATGTCTGGTACTGCCCCTCACTCAGCTGGCCACCTCTTTCCATGATGTCACTCTTCCTGTGGCAGGAGAACTCCTGTTCACCCAGGATACCCATCACCCAACACGAGACGTAAAAGGAAAAAAGAGAAATGCTGCTTATCACACTAATCTAGAAACAAGTCAAGATGCCCCTGTGCTGATAGCAAGGATGCTGCACACAGTGGGTAAGTGTCCTGCAGCTGAAAATAAAGCAAGTTAAATAACCTGGCCAGCACAAGAGCTCAGTACATGCTGAAAAGTGCTTGTGCTAACACAGAATTTGTCACTATTTTAGGATTGGTGACTTTAGAAAATACTGGTTGGCTGGCAGCAAATTTCTGCAACTTTTCAATATTCTTGTGACAGCAAGCTATCTGCAAAAAATATATCATTTCTTGCCTGATGTCAAAAGAATAAAGAAAAGATGAGCCATGTATGTTTTATGTATAAAGAGAGTCTGCTCTCAAATATGGAGCTTCTCTTTGGCCTAAAGTCAGGGGCAGAATGGGTGAGCATCATCATTACTGAGATTATGATCCCTGAGCAACCCTACAAAAAGGACATACTTGAAGGTGTTTATATAACCAGCCTTTACTGAACATTATTCAAATAACTGCTTTGATGGCATAGGGCTTATTTGTAAACAATCCAAGCCTTCTGCATTGCAGCTCTGACTGAGGGGTTATGGTGCTTTAACTTAAAATTCTGTAAGTAATTATGAGCCTCTTAATAGCAGATGGATTCCAGTTAAATAAGGTTGTCAGTATAATAACTTTCTAGATGGATATAGCACGAAATTGGCCAGAATCAGACAGTTAACAGGCATTTAGTTGCAGTTTAAATACCTAAAACAGCAAATCCTGTAATCAGGGAGCTTTCATTAATAAAAAAAAAGAGTGATTCCTTCTAAGCTGTAGCATTTATCCTGCATTCCTGTTCTCTGGAAGCACTGAATGCCTACATCTTTATGTGTATTAATTGGACTCCTCTATTCATACTAATGCAATGAAAATCTGCACACACCAGGCACGAGAGGTTTTTAAGTGAATGGGTAATTGTGCCACAGGGAAGAAGTTCATCTTGTAATTTGTGACAATTGCACTTACACACAACTCTGGCAGTTCTGGAGTAGCAATGAGACCAATCATAGCTGATAAAATAATTCTGCTTGTAGAGTGCAAGCAAATACTCAAAGCAGAAACCTAATCAGCCTTTCTTTGGTAGATGCATTCCCTTCACATGCCTTGGGAGGTCTTAAAACAAGGCCATGGAAAACCCATGCCCTTGGAGAAGGAAAAACTTGTGAGCAAAGGAGACCGTGTACAGAAAAGGTGCAGCCAGAGCCAGTAAGATATTCTGCAGCAGTACACGAAGCAGAACCACAGAACAGACCCCCACACGGATTGAAGAGGATGTTGCAGAGCCATATGCTCCACAAATGTGCAGAAAAGGCGTTTACCCGCCCCCAGCACAGAAGGGAGCGGGGTGGCGGAGCAGCTTCTCCCACATATGCACTGAGGGAAGTGGGCACGCACAGAGGGAACAGTGTTGCACTTCCCAAACAACTCCCAGGTTGATTAAGCCTTGCTGGAAACGCAGAGATAAAACAGAAGGAGAAAATAATCTTATGTGCTTTAATTTCTTACTATTTTCTCTTTTTGCCAGAAGCTGAATCAGTGTAATAGCAAGCTTTGCTTTTCTGTTTTCTAGAACAAAACGCTGGCTGCCAAAACATGGGGGTTTATAGCCTTTATGAAGTTGCTGTCCTGCATTCTCAAACACTTCCCAAACTTCTTCTTTTGCTACCGGTTACCTGTTCTGAGTCGACCTCTATGTTTCACAATTGCAATTTAAAAAATATTATTTAATCAACGTCCTTCGTTTGTAGTCACAGTAACATTTGTATGCATTCAATTCACTCAGTCTGTGGTCTATGGCTGGCAAATAACACCACTTAACAGCTGTTAAATAGGGTAATCACCTGTTGTTATCCACAGGTAGCTTTAATTCAAATGCTAATTGCTCTCAGTGCTCTACTTACAAACCTGCCCCAATGTCAGCTGCTGTCTGTGCCTCACCAGATGGATGGGAGCCTCTCATGGATCACACTGTCCCTCTGCAGGAAAAAGGTCTGAGTTATAAAAAACCTTGCTACTCTACAGTGCCATGAGCAAAAAAAAAAAAAAAAAAAAATATATATATATATATAAAACGGCACAAAAATTAAAGTGAAGGTCTTTCAGAGAGCAAGAATCACAGCAAAAAGCAATTGATAAGGAAGATGAAGAAAAAGTGCAAATAGGACATCAAAAATTGATGCCCGAGCTGATGCTTCAGCCTACTCACAACCACAACGAGTTAACCTTCATCATTATTAAACTCAGTTTGATAGAATTCAGAAACAGCTGTTGCAGATGTATGTCAGCCTAAAGTGATAGGAAATGAGAGCTAAACTGCTTAAACAGGTCAGGCATTGGTAAAAATCCCACTGGGAAAATAAAATTTCTAGCCTGATATGGGTAAATTCCTTTTTTTTTTTTTTTTTTTCTTCCCCATTGACATAATTCTTCACTAAAAAGATTTTATGATTTTTCTCCCTTTGGTAGAAATGCCTCAAAACTACACTGTACAACTACTTACTCCTCACAGCAAGAGGCTTCATATTATTTTTTTCTAAAAGATCTCCAATTCACCCAAGCTCTCTGGAGGCACAGTTTCATGTTGTGCCTAATTTCATCAAACTGTGTGTTGCTGCCAAAAGTGATGGTTTAATTCTGTCTCCTTTCCCCTCTTAACTCCACTGACGTATTCCTTACCCTTTCTTCATATTAGATTTAGTCATTCCCTCTGTTTCTGGAGTATGATTCACTGATCCAAAGGGAAAATAATTTATTTGGAGAGGAGATCTTCATGTGAGAGTCCCCAGTCAGAGGGGACTAAGGCTGCTGTGGAACAGTGCCCTGAACTGTCCTGTGTTCCTGCTGGATGCTGGAGCTCCTGGCTGCACAGCTGCAGGTTTTATTTTAGCTCCCCAGACTGTAAAAGGGCCATTCATTCCCCAAAGCTGTCAGATTTTCACACTGCACTGGATGATTTTCCTGCCCTGCTCTCCAAAGGGCTGCGTTTTTTATAAGGTGAACAAAGCCACCCATCAGTGGGCCAAGAGCAGAACCTCCTTGCTCAGTTTCTACCCTTTGATCTGCTCAACTCAGATAATTCTGCCAAGAACCCAACCCAAACAGCCCTCAGCTCTGGAGGATACGTGCATTTCCACTGGGCACAGCAATAACCTCAGAAAATGTCTGCTAGCACAAGGCTACACCTCTTCCTCCCTCCTATATATAGGAAATGAAGATCATCACAGGTGAAACCTGGCTCTGAGAAAGGAATCAAATCCTATAAAAGTCACATATTAGATAGCGCTGCAGCAAGTATTGGCAGAGCTTTCAGTTTTGGTCTGAGCTAACTATGCTGATTGAAGCTCTGGCCTTGAAGAAAGGAGCTGCTCAAAATTTCTGAACACAAACTTTAAATTAAAAAGCATGTATTAGAATGTTCCCCAGTTCTTTGACACCTCATGCTTGTGATGAGCAGAGGGAGGGATGAAAACCTATTAAACCCAGGTCACTTTTTCTCTTGGTGTCCTGCTTTAGGCACATAATTGAAATGAACATCCTGTAGCAACCACCACTTGTGTGTGAATGTTCATTTTAGCAAAGTCAATTATTTCAATCATCAAAAGGAAAGAACTGCTTGTTTGACAGTTCTGACTCATTAACATACATTTCATTTTGATGAGTATTTTTTTTAAATTTTGTTTTGCATATTTTGCTTACAGGAAGGGAGTAAAATAAAATATTTGTAAAAGGATGAAGAGCATCTATGCTTTGATAGACTTTTATAATATCTCAGTGAAAAGCTGTAGGTAGGCCTGCTTTGCCAATTTGAGAACTATATTTTGTCTGATTCTCTTTTGGACTGTGAATAGAAAAACAAAGCTGGAAAATATAGTTGTAAAGTTGAGAATAAGAAAGTTATATGTAAAATTCTCTGCTTAGTATAAAAGTACATTTTAATATTTATTCAATCCTGCACAAAAATCGAAAACAAGTTAAAAAAGCCAAGTAAAAATTTGAATGCTGCTCTTTCCCTATTTAAGTCAAAATCAATCTACACTTTCATTTACTTTCAATGAGAAATTGAAAACCATTTGGTCAAATTATTTCTTTCATTTAACACTGTATAAAAAAAGGAAATAATTCCAACCACTTAAAGAGCACTTTTTTGTCACTTCTTAAGGATAAAAACCCACATAAATTAATAATTAACCTATTTTTCTTGCATCCCAGAGATCACAGGTCAAGGCATCATAAAGCACGTTTCATCCTGAAACAACAGATTTGCACAGTTTACCCTTTTGTCAGTTATACCAAAAGATTAAAGATGGCTTGGAGTGAGGACATGCAGCAATGGGAAAACTTAACCCTCTGGGACTGAGCCACAGCTTTCAGTTGATTCCTGGAGTCATAACTCTTTTTATTATGAGTCACAAAAGGCCACTGCTCTCTCTTGTATTACTGCTCAAATTAGGAGCCTTACTCATTTCCTTTTTCTTCCACAGCTGAAGTTCCATGACTGTTATAAACACCCACTATAATTCATTCAGGACAGCAGCCCACCTGGAGAGCCCAATTGATTTGAGAGTTTACTGGTGGTCATTTTAATTCCAGTAAGCTGTGTCATGTACAAGAAATGGCATAACAATTAAGCAACTGAGATAATATTGGATACAACAAGACCCATATTTTGTTCCCCTAGAGGTATATAAGGAAAATGACACCAAATTAACAAAAACTGAGAGAGGAAAGACCAGAAATTGCAGTCTCAAATCTGGCTTCTCTCAGATCCTCTCTTTCATGCTACTGTTGTTGGAAAGACAAATTTTCACCCACCAGGTTCAGTGTAACTCTGGAAAGATCTGTGGAGTGCAGTGTGAAGCCACCCTTAAGCAGGGAAGAGGATCCCCACCTCAACTCAGACAGGGCTGATGTGGCAAGGAGGTCATGGGCACAGGCGTTGGGTTAAGCTGTTATTTCTTTTCTATTTATTTATATATTTGCAGAGGGATGTTGAAAGATTAATTAAATACGTAAATAGGCAGGTTAAATTTTGAAAGCTGTGTACTGATATTTCCTGAGACCAATAGGGTGATGGAAAATGTTTGATACAAACCCCTGCAAGGAGGACAAAGACCTAGAGCTATAGATCTCTTGCTAACAGGCTAGAAACTGTCTCTGCTTTGGAAGATCACTCTTCTCCAACTTTCTTCTTCATAACCTTTGGTAAAAACACCTTGAGTTGTATAAATTCTGGGAATTTTTTGGCAAGAGATAAACAAAAGCCTAGCAATGGCTTTTCCTCCTATAACAGCTCCTGAACAGAGGCAAACTCCTCTTCCTCAAGACAGTACCTAATTTCACAAATAGCCTTTAGTACTGATGCTCACAGGCCACGAGTCTCCTTTAACAATCAATTATGAATTAAAACAACATCATAGATCTCCAGGTCTGTGCCATAAGGGAAGCGGGAATGTGCATGTAAAGCATTTCAGGAATCACACAGCACTTCAGGATGGAGCAGAGTGCTCGTGTCCCCCTGTTCCTCAGCCCACAAGTGACTGAGGGCACAGGACAGCACGTGGCAGCCAAGAGCTGGTCACCAGCCCTGGGATGCCCCAAAGCCCTTCCTCAACCAAGCAGCCTCAACATGTCCCTACAGCCTCACTCAAGTGGCAGCAGGTTTTCAGCAGCCAAGGCTGTTGCAGGGATAATTCACTCAGTGTTAAACTTTGGGCCACTTAAAGTCATGTTGCTTCTCCAAGCACTGTCCTGCAGCCATGATCTGAACCGCAACCAGCTGCTAAATTTGGGTTAAATTGTCATTAAAGCTTTGCAGCAATTTCCAAAGCCCAGAGTTGCTAGTCTAAACACTCTTTGTATTCATGCTTTCAAGTAAAATTTCAGAACTATCTCACACCAAGGAGTGAATTATGTTTAGGGGCTGGAATAAATTGGGGAGGGGAGGAATTTTTTTCTTTAAATGACAGATTTTAACCTCAATTATTAATCTTCAAACATGAACAAACACTTCTAGTCTCTGAATCAACTGAGAATTTATTAACTGTCAGAGTATTAAAAGGCATACCTAATATATTTTACTGAGAGCAATTGCTGATAATTGCTCATGCAGTAAGACATAAGGAGACGTGAATCTGGGCATGTCTGTCAAACTTCCTGGCAAATGACATATGAAGAAATCACATTTTAATCTACAGGCACAGGATCTTTGGGGTATAAAAATAAAAATCAGATTTTGAGAAGTTGTTTTATTAAAAAAAAAAAATAGGGTTTTTTTATTATTTTTTTAAATTATGTAATATTTCCAAGTCAAATTTCCTCTGAGTTGTACCTCTTTCAAAACTGTGAGGCTCCACAGACTAAGATAACATGATGAGTTACCTGCCAGCATGATTCCAGTTTTGTTTAGTAATGTTTACAACTTTCTATCCAGATTCTATGATTCTTTTATATATACATATATATATTCCAACCTGGGCATTTAAAATGTAGAGATATGGGATCAGTAAGGAATATTTCTTCTTCCAGGATAAGACCATTGGGGTAGAAGGAATCCTTTTTGTGTTACAAAAGGGAAGGGGAAAAAAAACCCAAACAAAACTATGTGGGCTTCACCTGTAAAAATTACTTAGGAAGAATTTTAATTCCAGAGCTGTGATCAGGCAAAGTCTCTCACACCATGTGCCTTCTCTTCTATATCAGGGAAGTCCATTTCTAATACCACCAGATGGCCAAAATTTATTAGGCTGCATTGACCATGGTGCAGTCTCTCATGTGAGGGAAAACTGCATCAAGGCCAGCATTTAGCATTGTCCATTACCCCATCTGTGCTGTGCTCTCCTGTCCTTGTGACAGCCTGTGAATTAAGTATCTACAAGAATCCAGGTAAAAAAAATCATCTTCCAAATTAAATAATTACTGTAAAAGGTAAGAAGTTTAAGAATTTCAAGTTTCTTTATAACAAAACGGAGCTTACCACATTATTTCTCTACAACATATTTCTTACATTTTAAGGTTAGGTTAGCTGAAGCATTTTCCCACTCAGCTATAAAAAAACCCCACATTTTTTAAAAAGACATTTAGTTTTAATATATTAC
The DNA here is from genome assembly GCA_013397095.1 of Sterrhoptilus dennistouni. Taxonomy (NCBI): domain Eukaryota; kingdom Metazoa; phylum Chordata; class Aves; order Passeriformes; family Zosteropidae; genus Sterrhoptilus; species Sterrhoptilus dennistouni. Next base: position 1,467,349 of record VWZU01006587.1, on the reverse strand, counting down.
TACCATAGCTTCTTCTAAATTCTGGCATGAATTTAAAGTCTGATCCATAGTGATTATGATACTTCAGTTAATTTTGCCATGAATTAATGTGTGGTACTTCCTGATTCATCAATAGCATAACTTCATTTCCTTTAAGTAGCATTTCTTTCTATTCCTCAGGAAAAGATCTGAACCTATTGAAGTTAAAATACTGATGGAAATTAAATTATCCTATGAATAAAATCAATATTGCTTTTCTCTAAGGAGAAATAAGCTGCATATTTAACATTAATCACCTGACAAATATATAAGAGACAAATAAAGAAAAGTGCAAGTCAAAAATTAGATCTTTTTTTCCAGCAGTAGGAACTTGATTACATAGGTCAAGGAGTCGTGAAAAATAATTACTGCTTCTCTATTTGTCATAACCACTTTTAAATGGGAATTTGTTGCCTGGTTTCCTTCAGTTACAAAAAACCAAAACACAAATAATATTTGAATTTTTTTTTAAACATTGTCCAAAAGAAAAGCCCTGAACTAGAAGGCTGTTAAAGATTTTGAAGCAAAGTCAATGAGTCATAGGCTGTCTTGTACTTTTCTTACAAAAGATAATTCTCATAAAAACTCATTGAAATAAAGCAGAAACTGTTTGGGTTGGAAGCCAAGGAAAAAATATAAGCCCAATATAAATGCTGTCATAAGAATATAGTACATTTGTGTCAATGTCTGTCCTCATTAAACTCTTTGCTACAGCTATAAATTGTCAGAGAATTATGAAATGTCGTGTTCTTCCCTTTATAAAACAATCTGTTAATAGATTAAGATATTAACTTACTATAATAAACTATTTTAATGATTCTTTTTACTAAGTTCAGTCTGGCTTGTGTGGGAAAGACAAATCTCTTATGCCTCAGTTCTGCTCATTAGAATTTAATCTAAGGGAAAGGGCTCAAATGGCCTTTCAATCTTTTAAGTGAATGCATATTTGTGGAATAAATTCCAAAGCCATATGTCCCTCACACCTGGAGATGAAGGAAGTGCCTACCTGCACTTATCCATTTATATGGCTAAAATTGCAATATTCTGACACTTTAGGCTCTGGGCTTAAATGGAACCAGGGCTCTTATCTTGTTGCTGCTCTTTGGTCTCCAGTAAAGACACTTGAAATGCTTTGTTTGAATATTTTCTGCACCAAACATATCTATGAGCCACAGTGTAAATGATGTTAAATTTTTTCAATAAGAACATTTGAAATGAAAGCCATTGTTTCAAAATGCAAATGCAAAGTAGACACACTAGCTTTAAATAGCAGGTTAGCTCCCACTGAAATTTTGTTCTGATATTACCAACAATTTTTTCCTATGTCCTTTTAATATTTAAAAACTTTTCTTTTGTGTTCTAGGAAAACTAATTTCAAGATGTCAGCAACTCCTGCAGTGGAAGCATTTCTGTTTCTAAAGAAAGTTGAAATCTTTCAATGTATTCTCCAGTGAAACCAGCAGAATTCCAAGTTATATTTTACAGACATCCAAAAAGCCCAGTCGCTGTAAGAACAGAACAAGACACAAGAATGTGATGTGCATGTGCTCAAAGGTAACAGGAGAACATAAATCTGACTGCAATTCCATGGAACACCTTTTAAAACCTTACGGAGCAGGACTTGAGGCTCATCTGCACAAATGTTAGTCTTTTTTTAACCAGAAATGGGCCTTAAATTTAGGTTGGAATATACACATTCTAATTGAATTAAAGGCCACTTTATTCTTTATGTGGAGTCTTTCAAAATACTGAATGCTTTCTGCCCCCACTCTCCAAGAACCCAAAAAGCTCAGTTTTACTCTTCTCTAGGGGAGACTTAAGGACAGGCAATAGTGCAAAAAACAGGTAATTACTGGACTTGATTGTGCTTTGAGTTTAGTCCTCCTTAAATAGTTGAAATTCCACACTCAGATGAAAAATGGTTCTCTGAAATGATCTTGGCTGCACTAAAAATGACTAAACAGCTATTTAGCTGGTGGACTTTTAAAAGAATTATGTCAGTTCCCCACGGTAAAGTCCCATCACTATCATAGAAGGCCTTGACAGATTGCCCTCAGCAGTGTTTAACAAGGAAGCAGTCAGAAATCAATGATAGCACCAAAAAAAAAAAAAAAAAAAAAAAAAAAAAAAAAAAAAAAAAAAATTGAGGCAATTTATGCAATACTGAGAAATGCCATATAACGGATGTAAGGGCCATCAGTCATCATTTAAATGCAACAAAAGAGACACTGGGTGTTGCTTTTTTCATATACAGAAATCACAGTGAAATACAAATATAAATTATTTACCATTTATACATGCTCACATGCTCAGAGCACAAAAGTTTAAGGTCACAAGCTTTTACTTTGTAGCAATCTTCTGTTAAGTCTAAACGAGGATTTGTAATTGTAAGCTTGGATAAAGTCAACATTTACCATTAAGATTACAAAGAGCTGCTGCTGTATTTTGGATTAGGCTGTCATGCAAGCTGTGTCAGAGCAGGTTTTTTAAAACTATGATTATCAGCTAGACTTATCTGGACTTATCACCCCTGCACAATTAAGATTTAAAAGCCAAATCACAAAAGCCAAGACGAAGGAGTAAAAATCAGCCCCAAAAGGTTTCTGATAGCTAATCCTTTGTATTGCTCTCACTCAAAGGCCTGGTATCACTTTATGCCTTTCCACATCTGAATGCAGTGAGGAAATTTAACTCAATGCCACACATAGAGAGGATCTGCAGTACACAGAGCACAGCCTGCCTGAATACTGCTTCTTTTGTCTCATCCCTTTGTCTGAGGAGTCAGCTCCCTCCGCTGGCATCAAGAGCTCCAAAGAGCACAACCCATTTCATGCAGAGAGATGCTGGGAGGTCAGGGGGTTAACGTCTGCTATAAATACCACAGGACTTCTTGGCCTGAATTGCAGAATGAGATTGCTTGATGTTTCTACACTGCACAGGCTGTGTCACCCTCTGCCTTACTTCATGACACAACTCAAAGCAGAGGGTCAGGTACATAAAAGGAACGATGCACTCGGATTTTCTCTCAAAAACACACTGTGGAAACCTGCACATACAAGTAACAAGTATTCCAAACCACCAGAATCTTAAAGCACGCCAAGATCCAATTCTTATTCAGCCCTTCAGTCAGGCCTGAAATGTAAACTAAGATAGAGATTTTATTAAGGTGTATATTTATATAAATATATAGATATAATCTGAAGCAACTGACTGCAAAAAAGTGCACCAAAAGATCAGGTTTTGATTTGGGTATTGAGGTCACAGCCTGCTCCCATTTCATTAAAGGATTTTTTTTAACTGAGTTCAGTGGAGCAAGGGGAGGACAAACATTTCCTGCTAAATGGATGTTCACTGAGCAGCCTTGGCAGTGCTTTGAACACTTACTGGAGAGTGGCAGATCTCTGAAAGGCTCTGACCTCCCCTGCAAGCAGCTGTCAGCACAGCAACACTTGAAAGCTTTTTCATATGCTTTTCTCACATATTTGGTAAATGTGATATAGGAAGCTCACTTTAATGCTCTTCATACAAGGGTTTTTATTCAGTGTGTTTGTCTAAACAGAAAAGGAGAGATGCTTACTGGAAACCATTGACGGCTGATTTAAACTATTTTCATTAATCACTAGTTGCCTATCCACTAACTTTGAAAATAAATTAAAAAAAAAAAAAAAAGAAAAAAGAAAGTTGCACCACTGAAGTTGGAAGGACAAGGAATAGTAAATACAACAGAGAATCCCTGATGTTCAAGAACTGGGCTGGGTGGGAGCAGGGGTCTTAGAATGAGATTATCTAAAAGGTCTCTTTCAATTCAAACCTTTCTGTGATTCTGTGATTCTATGACAATGATACTCCTGAAGAGAATGTCAGAACCAGACAAGATCATCTAGAGCAGTGTGAAGATAGACTGTGTAATATCAGTTAACTTAAGGTCAGACTTTGGTCTACATTGATATATCACTTTAAATTATCTCACTTGCATGTTCTAGCCTGAGAATTGTGGTTATACAGAACTAGTGAAAAGCTGAAGATTGTTGTTGCTAAAGGAGAAGTTAAATTGCACCTAACACTATTAATAACATATCACATATTCAGTATCTACATTATTTTAGTTATAAAAGCATCCTCCTCCACCTAAGGCATTATCTATATAGTCTAATGCTACTTCTTTCCTGTGGGCATGGTGGATTTTTAAAAAGATTACATCTAATGGGTGAACACAGAATAAAGTGCCAACCCTGTATGCCACCTACCCATTCTGTGATCTCTCATTACATCTGCACAGTACCTGCACTGCCTAAAAATTGAGACCTCATTTTCAAAACATTTAAAGAGACATGGATATGAGGAGAGACAACAAAGCAGGTTATATTATCATATAGAATTAAATACAGGGACCATTTTGAAAGAGTCTACCAATGCCACAGATTGTCCCCAAAAGACTGTGGGAGGATAAGTCACAAATTGCAACAGCATTTAAAAATGCAACAGTCTTTCTTTCTGTATAAGCCTATGTAAACATGCATTCATTTATACACCATAACATGAGAATTTTCCAATTATAAGTCCAAGAGAAGTAAATTATTTTTGTATGCACTGGTAACAGTGGGTGCTTTCTGAAGCCAGACTCTTTTGTGACATGCTAATCCACTAAATCATTTTATACATGCCACAAAAGCAATTTCCCAATTATTTTAGCAGCTTTTTAACTGTATGAGGTGTGAATTAATTTTAAATAAAGTCTAAGTCCTCACTTCAGAGCCAATGATATTAAATAGCATTAAATGTTTCATTCCACATGCTCAAGGAGCAGAAAGGAAGGTTTGTAGGAAGATAAGTACCTATCAAACTGATCTTTTAATTCTACTAGGAATTCATTGTATTACTGTTGTTATGAAGAGCTATCCAGAGCAGCAGGTAGAATTCTTAAACCTTATGCAGAGAGAAATATATTCTGAGCAGCCATGTTAGAACCAGAAAATGAAATATGGTCTGGTTGAATATCTAAAAGGAAGTTTCCCAACCCAGCTTTTCCCTCTTTAAGAGAGTCATCCAGCTTATTTTCATCAGATCCCTATTTTCATCTACTTTTACAGAAACAGGCATTAGAAATTCTCAGATAAAATGGACCACTTTCTGTAATTCATCAAAGAGATGAAGGCTCTACTTTTAATATTAAGACCCTTGGGAGACCGCAGTGAAAAAGCATTCCATCATAATTTCTAACAAAAAATTTCTTTGAAGTACAGTGAATAAATATTTAGGCAGCTCGGTGGATAGGACTGTAGTTTCATTCCTTCATATTTCCTAACATGAGTCCTTACTAATATAATTTTCAGTTCAAATTGACTTGCAGAATCTACAAATGCTTTATGTTAGTTAGCTTGTAAAAACACCGGGTTTTTTTTCTATTTGAGCACACAATAACTGTTATTGGATTAGAGCAATGCCATAAACTTAATTTGATATTTTTAGAGAGAAGACAGACAACTTCATAAGGATCTCTGAAAAATGAAGATTCTGTCTTAATAGAGGACTGTAGGGTTTGATGTAGTATTTTAATAAAGTCTACTATTGTGGCAGCTAAGGGAGAAAATCATTAAGCCATGGCTCTGTTGGTATGCAGAACTTTTGTCTGACGGTGAAAAAAACGCAATGACAACAAATAAAAATAACCCAGAGCAAACATTTCACTCTTTGGTCCTATTACTCTGCTCTAACAGGGCTGTGGGTTAGGGTTGAGATGGAAAACTCATGTGTGTGATTCACGCCCTGCTCTCCTCTTGACTCTCCCAGTGCACTTTCCCACGATGCTGGCTGCAATTACTCAACACTGCCATGACTGTCTTGGGATCTCACCTGCAAAATTAGGTGTGACAAAGAGCATCTATCTAATTTACTGCCATGTAACCAATAGAAATATGAAGCTAAGACTCCTGTGGACAACCAGCATGGGGAAACTATGATTTAGCCTAACTTTGTTATCAACATTTTCACTTTTTACAGAATGTAATTACAGGAAAAAAGAAAGAATGAAGATAAATATTGATTTAAAAAATCACAGGAGAACATTTTTTTCTAGGAAAGATCAAAGAAAAAGTAACAATATTTGAAGGTAGTAAAAAAATTGCAGATATAAATTAGAAGAAAGTATCAACTTTCTTCACAGCTGCATATGAACAAGACCAAAAAAAGCCCAGAAAAATTGAGCGACAGTTCAACTGCTATGAGATGCAATCCCATAGCTGAAAACAAAGTTTTAATTTTTTATGATTTTTACTTTTTAGTCACATTTAGTCATTTTGAATTAATGAAACAAGTAATGATCTTAAGCTACACAGGAAACTGAATATACTCAGTAAAATTAGAAGCAAGCTTGAAGCATCCTCTTTGCCTGAGGCAACAGAAATGATGGATGATAGTCAGAGGAATACTTTTTGCATTCTGGACTACTAAATAAGTAATCTCATTAATCTTCTTGCAGCTTTTACCTTTTACATCTGTAGCTGTAACTACATAAAACCTGAGAATTTTTGGATGTTTTTTTCCTTCAATTTTTGATATTGAATAACACCAGTTGGATGAAATGGTGTTAAAACAATTGCAAAGGGTCTGTGCAATGTTAGTTTGCTGCTTCAACAAACAGTTTTAGTGTGCAGTAAGAGGATAACAACACAGTACTTAACACAAACAAAACCTGGACTATAGAAAAAACCTTTGAGATGAAACACTTTCAGTTCTGGGTTGAGCTTTACTAAACATTCTGAAGTCGGTGAACCAACAAAAAACATCTGGCATGACAGAATGAAACAGGGCAGGGCAAATAGTGGAATTCAACTCTTATACAGATTTTGTAGGATCAGCACTGGCCAGGTCAAGGCAACCAATACTTCTAGTGAGCACTTTTATTCTGAAATTTAATATTTCTAGAAATTAGGACAACTCAATCTTGAAGTCCACCAAAGAAAAATACTTGGTCGAACCAATCAAGCCATGAACTAAATTCCACTCCTGAAAGTCGGGTACAGCTTCCCTGCACAAATAAGCTCACATGCTCTGAATCTTCACAATAATTTATATTCCAAAACACACACCAAATCTGATAGACACAAGTAACTTCACTAAATGGGTTCAGCCAAGATGTCAAACAGTTTCTTTTAATTAAGAAGGAGGGAAATGCCAACAACACCTTGAAGAACACTAGAAGGCTCACCATGAAGATGTATTATTGAGGGCTTTTGGCAGCAGCAGTGATAGGCTGCACAGAAGCCCATAGATTTTTACATTCACAGTCCCAGCTGCCTACCTGTACAGTAATCACAGCAGATGGATAATATGCAGTGCTCGGGTTTTTTAATAAACATGTCAAACATTTAACGTCCTGTTCACAGATGTACTACAATAAAAAGTCTTTGCTGTGATTTGAAGTTATGCTGCCTCAAAAACCAGTCTTTGCTTTAAAGAAAGAATTCTACTGCTGCACACACACACACACCTTAGCCATGACTCGCTTTTGCACTTTATCTCCGTAACTCTAGAGGAAGAATTTTTGCTGCAAGACTTCAGCCATAACGCCATAACACGATGAGAAGCACTATGAGGACCTGTGTGATTGAAGGCATTTTGCACATCCATTTTTCACATGCATTCATGGTCTTTGGAGACCTTACAGAACTTTTAGTAGATTCTTTATACTTCAAATCTTCACATAGAAAACTGTGTTGGAATTCATTGAGCTTCAGTAGTTTTCTTCACATTACACACACACACACTGTGAGCAGCACTCTCGATGTGAGAAAACAACAGCAGAGGGAAATATTTTCAGCAAATTAAATCTGAGGGAAATATTTCAGTCTGAGGCAAACATTGAGGGTGGTGAGGCACTGGAACAGGTTGCCCAGAGAAGTTGTGGATGCCTCATCCCTGGAAGTGTGGTCTAGTGGAAGACGTCCCTGCCCACAGCACGAGAGCTGGAATGAGATGATCTTTAGCTTCCCTTTCAGTCCAGATCATTCTGTCATTCCATTATTTAATCTGCAATTAGGTGGAAGGGTCAAATAAAATCCTACAAACATTTTTATCTCAAAATTCAAAGTGTCTTTTTACTCTTTGTAAACTCAGAACAGATTTTGAGCAAATCCAGTGAGGATGTGAGCTTTGGGCTTGGCCAACAAAATAGCACAAACCCTCACAGCCATGAGGGCACCAGGGGTCCCCTGACACACACATATGTAAAGATTCTAAAATAGCTATTTAAGCTTCTGCTTCCCTTTTGGCAGTGCTGACAGTGGAGAGACAAACTCTCCAAAGCCAGATGTTTCCAGCACATTTCATCAGAAACACAGGTTTCCTTAGCAACGTGCCCCAAAACATCCAGGAGTCCTTCACTCCGTGTCCTTGGTAGAGAATCTTGGTAACATGGAAGGACAGAGGACATCACACACCAGTGTTCCTTCTGTGTAGCAGAACCTTAGGAGTTGGAGGTTTTGGGGTTGTTTCCTAAATACAAAATAATTGGTTTATTAGCTGAATGAGCAATATGTGCTCAAAAGACATTCAAAGCAATATTTCAGATTTCTGTCATCTTTCTGGCGAAAATGTAATTGCGGAATGCAAGTTACGGTCACAGGTCCCAAAAATCTCTCTGCATTAAGCACTATTCAGAAAGCAAAAGTAATTCAGACACTTGCATAATGAAGTAATACATCCATGATTAAAAAATACCCAAGTTTAAAGAAAGGCACAGCCACAGCCAACCCTTTAAAGTCAATGACTCATTGAATTTAACAGGCACTTTTGCCTCAGCACTGTCTTTGATAAACATATTCTTGCCTTTCCTGATGGCTGATACATGCCCAGGTTTGGGGTGAAATGTGCAATATGTATGTATGCACATAATTAAATAGAATGTAATACTTCTGCTGCTCATACTCCCAGGCATGTCAGCAGTAATATATAATTTCAAAACTAAATATGACAGGTTGAGGAATACATACTTATTGGTCCAAATGGTAGAAATACCTGTGCAGAAAATTATTTGAGTCACGACTGACTGTCAGAATACAACAAAAATATCCCATGGATACTAATCCACATGCACACTTTCTTTTTTTTTTCTTCAAAAGGATTGTTGGGGCACAGTGATGACCAATCTTACTTGCTCTAATGACTTACAGCTTTTCTTCAAGCACAGAAAATTTGCCTGCAGTTACATAGAAAACTGCTCTATTAAAGCAGGTACCAATGTCTTGTTTGAAAATACTACAGCATTTGGGAGGACAACAGAGAATTTGTCAGAAATATGGAATTTTGAGAAAAATGAGGGATTTCCTGTTCCCTCCTATTTTGCAAATCATTTGGGTCCTGATGCATTACATTTTAAGGGGACCTGTTTATGTTCTGTTGCAGATGAACATCTGTGGGTAAAACTACAGCCCCCAGCACTGGAAGCACAGGCAGGTGAAGATCCAGAGAGTGTGAGATCCAGGTCTGTCTCACCAGAGACCCCAGGTAAGAACAGAAGGAAGGCCACCCACAAATCTCCCCTGTAAGTCAGCACTGCACTTTGCTCCTGAGGTTATTCTTATTTCTCACAATTGATTATGAAATTGTCTGATGGCAGAAGAAAGAGAATACAGGAAAGAAGTCTTTCTAGGTACATCTATTTGCTTTGGGGTTTTTTCCCCACAAGTACTTCCTTCCTCCACAGGGTATGTGAGGAGAAAATCCCAAATTTACCTTGCATGTAAATCCACACATTAACTGATCCTCAAATGAATCTAAAAGGACTTGATTTTGTGGACTAAGAGAAGCTGCAAAGAGCTGAAATCTTCATCATCAACTCATTAATACTACTTTTTCTTTTAAGGGCTTATCTACTGAGTCGATTCACAGTAGAGAATCTCAGCTTCCACTAGAGAAAAAAGTATTTCTGTGTTCTGCAAAGAAAAGGGAAAGCTTAAAAATTACCTCACTGTAACTCAGAAACTCAGAACTCAGAAGGAATTCAGGAGATAAATGAAAATAGCACAGATTTGAACACACACATAATGATTCTGAAAGCCAGCTGCATAATTTTATCCTATGGAGAACTGGTAACAGAGAGGAACTTCACATACCATTTGAGTAAAGCACTGCTTGGCCGTGCAAGAGTTCTGCAAATATAAATTTTCTGTTCCCCTTCTGATAGAAATATCAGCTTGTAGTTAGGCAAGCCAGACAACACCAGAAGCTCAATCCCAGAGCTTTGTATATGGGTTAGTTTACACTCTGGTCAAGGCTCTCTCGATGATTTTTCTCCTATTTGTTATCACTTATTCCTGAGTTTACAAGAAAAGCTGGTATGAAGGCAATATTCTGCTTGTTCTAACATGGTGTTTGCCACTGAAGCAGGGTATAAATATAGAAAATAATGCAATATTTTAGGGGGAAAATAGACTGGAAACATCCTTATATTCATATCTCAGTATGGCTTAGTCTCTTTCTACAAGTAGAGATTCGTTACAATCTGGCTTTTTGTTAGTTTCAGGTGAGTTCAATCTCACCCTGATTCACTTGCCACGTCAATTAAGTAGCCAATGTAGAGCTGATGAAATTATTTTATCTAATTCCACATATAAATATTTAAACAAGAAAGGTGGAAATAGAGGTGCTAGGAAGTATTTGAGGTTCACTATTAAAGATAAGAGCAGAAGGAAAATGTGTGGAGATTAAACTGAGAATGCTCCATTCACCTCTACACTTCAAACCTCTATCAACATCACATTATATAAACTAACAGTTTAGTTTCAAGCCAAGAACCAGTAAAAGCTATACTTCTGTTAGTATTGTGATGTCCTGCTCATTGTTCACATAGAAATCTAGTTTATTTGGTTTCAAGAAACCATCTATTGATTATTTCGTAGTCACTCTCAACAAGGTCTTTTGTTGTGCTCTCTGCAATAGTGTCACACCAAATGACTTAATTTCACAGCCACTTGATAGAAAGGACTTAATTCTGCTTTCATTACAAGTAAGTCAAAGCTATTTTACTGCACAGTTGGAGCTCAGTTTTCATCCTGTAATACTTTCTCTCCCTGAAGAAAGAATGATAAAGTATTCCAGAGATCACTGGTTTATATTCAGGTTAGATTAAGAAATAATGTGCAAATCATTGGGAGATTTATCTCTGTTTTTGCCACTGGAGGACAGCCACTGGTGCTGTATTGTCATTGCAATTAGCAGATCCAAATTAGTCCCTTTTGACTGGACCAAACTTTTAACTGAATGCATAACAAGAAAGTCCTTGGAAAAGAACATTTCTTGGTTTCAAAGCCCTTCTGCTGGATCTCAGACAGCTTCTCTTGTTTACCTGGCTTGCTTTCCATGCGGCATTGCCATAGATGGTGCCTTACAGCTAGAATTTGGATAATAATCAAGTAAAACTGAAATGTGGAATGGCAGGAAAGGCTACTCTTCAAACCACAGTTTTTCAGATGTTTACACAGCTGGCAGTTCAGCAAATTGATTATTTGGTGCTTCACCACCAAGGCACCAAGAGTCAAGGTGTCAAGGTGCCAAACATCCACCTCATTCACTAAGCTTTTGTGCAAGCACCAGCCTTAACATGCAGGGCTGGAAGAACGGCAGAGGAGATGGATAAAATAGGAAAGTTCTGGAGGAAACAGCAGCAGTCACTGCTTCTGAAGCAAATTAGACGCAATGTATTGGCAAATGAGACTTAACAAGCTTGATTTTTCTTTATCAAACATGAAATGAACTAAGTGCGGAACTATGATAAGGGTAAGAGTACAGTTCTCAAAATTAACAAAATGAAAAGGAAGAAAATAAAAGACCAAAGCACAGACTGGAAAATTATGAGAGCAAGGAAAAACAGCTACGAAGAATGAGGTGCATAAAGCAGACAAGAAGGGGTAATATGTCAGGCACAGTGTGGGAAGGAGAAGCTGGGAGAAGTGACAGAAAGGGAGAGGTCTACTCACCGACCCAAAGCCAACTGTTTCAAAACTGAAAAAGAGCATTTAATTTCTTTCTATATATATAGATGCCCTCCAGAAAAAAAAAAAAAAAAAAAAAAAAAACACAAGTGAGGTATCCAGACAAGGGCAGAAATACTGAGGAAAGAAAGTGAAGTGACATGAGGCCTGAAGTTCAAAGTGGAAAAGAAAATTGGAATAACATTTAAATTTCAAAATTCCATGGAGTTACGAATAGCTAAAATGTGAAAATCTTGAAAATAACAAAAAAAAAATCAGATTAATGGAAGACGGAGTCATCAAGTTGCTATTGCTGCCATTAGCTCAGGCAATCCTTGAAGCAAAATGGTCAGAAGCCAGAAGGTGACATCCTGGGAGAAGACTGCTCTATATTTATGCATTTATCTTAATAGCATATATTCTCTAAACATTTTACAATGCTCAGTAACATACACAGCAATGTGTTCTCTATACTGCTCTGTATCAGCAACCAACACAAAGTCCACTGAGAGCTTGTGCTTTTGGAGTAACCAGAAACTCTCTATTAAAACAATCAGATGTGAGAATTTGGATTTTACTACTTCAGAGACAGATTTGCCTACAGTAATATTTTTGGACTTTGTGTTACTTTCTTTGTCTATGCTACATATTTCTTCCCCAGAACTTACAAGTTTAAAAATCTTCAAGACACGAAACTACTCCAAGACTCTTTACCTATAAATTCACATTGTAATCTCAGTTATTTCTATTCCAAGTTTTAACAAAATGGTATAACAGCACATTAAAATTTTTTAGTGGTTTAAATTTGAGATCCAATCTTATAACTCATCTATCAAACACAGCAGACCTTATGGAGGTTACTAATTAGTTCCTAATCATACTCTCACACTCTTTTTTTAATTTTGTGCTTTCACAGTATAGCAAGACACATCTTCCTTTCCCTAATGCTCCTGCATACTAAAGGTCAGCATTAACATTATGGAATTGCAAGCACTGAGGAAATAAGTTTGAAATATGTAGGTGGAAGTTCAGTTGCTTGCACGGCATCATGCTTCTTTATTACAAATTCTGCTCTTTCTCCTCATTTGTAATTCCCACTGAAACTTCATCTCCTACTATCAAAGCTCCTGGCTGCCTAAGGTTTTCACTGCTGTTCTTACTTCTTTTTTTTTTTTTTTTTTTTTTTTTTTTTTTTTTTTTTTTTTTTTTTTTTTTTTAATTATTATTTTCCTGTGCTTATTAAGTTATCAGCACCCAAATGCACTCAGTTGGGTGAAGCATAGAGGGGTCAGCACAGTACAACCTCTTAGGAAAACAAAATGGGATCAAGATAAGAGAGAAGTAAGAACTAATAAGTACAGGCTGGAGAATGACTGCAGGCAGCCTCATTGGGAGGAGAAGAACTTGGAGGTGTTGATTGACAAGGAGCTCAACATGACCCAACAACGCGTGTTCACAGCCCAGGAAGCCAACCCTGTCCTGGGATGAACCACAAGAAACATGACCAGCAGGTTGAGGAAGTGATTCTCCCTCTCTATTTTGCTCTTGATAGGCCCCATCTGGAGTCCAGTTCTGGGCTCCCAAACATAAGAAGGATATGGACCTTGGGGAGGGGAGGCCACAGAGATGCTCAGATGGCTGGAGCACCTCTGCCATGGAGACACATTGGGAGAGTTGAGGCTGTTCAGCCTGGAGGAGAGAAGGTTCTGGGGAGAGCTTATATCACCTTCCAGTACCTAAAGGGGCTCCAAGAGAGCTGGAGAGGGACTTCGAGCAATGGGTATGGAGAGATGGGACAAGGCGAATGGCTTTAAACTGATAGAGGGAAGGATTAGATGGAATATGAGGAAGAAATGTTTTACTGTGTGTTGAGTCACAGGTTGCCCAGAGAAGCTGTGGCTGCCCCATCCCTGGAAGTGTCCAAGGCCAGGTTGGATGGGGCTTAGAGCAACCTGGGATAGAGGAAGTTATCCCTGCCCATGGCAGGGTATTGGAACTACATGATCTTTAAGATCCCTCTCAAACTATTCCATGAATGCATGATAAGAAAATGCAATAACTCTTATGAGGACACATTGCACTGGGTTAGTTCTCTTTGTGCATTTTACAGAAGCAGAGAAACCCCCACAGACTGGTAACCATAAATTTTGAAAGATACTGAATTTTAAATAAAATTCATTTCAGGCAGGAACAATTTGTACCCATTAGGCAGATCAGCCAGTTTCTGCTGAAAGCATTACTTTCAGAAGAGATATGGAGAGCTCGGGGTGACTTTCAATTTGTGGAAAATATTTGCATTTCCAACATTTTTCTTTTTGAGTCAGAATAGGCAATTTTTTGAGGTAAAGACATTCTTTCTCAATTCCAGGACAGGAAATGATCATAAGTCACTGTAAAATATAGAGACACAGACAACTATTATAATCAGCAAATGGGGATCCAGACAGGCTTATTTTTACTCACTTACACAGTTATGGAACAGCACAAATTGTCACTGAAGCACTAAGTTTTGTCAGCCAACACTGGGCCACCTCTTTGTGAGTGAGTTCTAGATGTGGCAGGCCCAAATTATGCAAAAGAGTTTGCCATGATAAGAGAAGGATTTGATTACTAATGTTTAAATAAGGATCCCCCTGATCTGTCTCTTTTGTGTCGGAATGGTGTTAAATATTTGGCAACAGGATGACATGTCCTGCATAATTTAAGCAGCTCCTTTTAATGGGCACACAACACACACACGCCTGCAATTCATTAGTTCCCATCCACACTTTCCACCAGCATTAAATATACATGTAAGATGAGCTACTGCAATGTCCATCAATCCCTCCTCTCCTTATTACTTACTTTATCTCTTTATTGTTGACTTTTCTTTTACTCCAGGTAACATACGAGCACTTTTGTTTGGTGCATTTGGGAAGCAAGAGGACTCAAAAGCTCAGTATTTGATCTCTCCCTCTGTCTTGACTGCCTTCAGTGCTGTCACATCAGTGGAAGGCCAGCTGATGACTCCAAAGACAGCTTCCATTCCCTCTCTGCCTGGCTGTAGCTTATCAGCTTTGTCTGGTCTGAGCTTGTTTTATTTAGCAAGAGTCAGGAGGGAGCAGGAAGGTGATGAGATGTAAAAGGAGAGGCAGTGAGCAGAAAAGTTGTGTATCTGTTTAAAGGAGACATGCAACACCTCTGTGCAGCCAGACAGGCTCTCCTTGCCTCAAATAGGAGCAGGCAGCTGAAACAGAGAAGAGAAACTTCAGTTGATTAAGTCACTTTAGGCCTTTATGGAAGAGTGATGAATATTACTTTTGACAGGTGCTGAAGGGGGTTAGATATAACTCGACGTGTGGAATGCCAGATTCCAACATGTAAACAAGAGTCCCTGTTACTGCTATCTGTCCTCCACAGCTATGATAATTTGCTTTGACATTAACACCACTCAAAAAAATGATTAGGTAGCTACTACCTAATGACTTCAAGTTATCATCAAGAAAGTTTACTTTTTTTCATGTCAGCCTTCCCAGTTTTTTCAAGATTTACATACATCTGATCATTAGTGAGCTGGTTTTTATTTCAAAACTGAAAAGTTCAGTTAGCCAAGTTCTCCCTGACAAAAACACCAAGGCCAAACATTCCTGTAAAAGATTAGAATAAGTGAGGAGTGAATGTATAGCTAATGTAAATTCCTGTCAAGCATAAAAGACAAGATAAGTAAAAGCATGAGGTATGGAAAAGCAAACACTAAGGATTAGCATCACTGGAGATGTGGAAATGTCATCAGTGTGAGTAGATATTTTTATCACTCACTGTCTGTACAAGAGAGACAGTACAGGAGTCCTTTCCCACTGCAAATTTGCCAAGCTGTCTATGGGTTTGCCTTAAAAACCCATACAAAATATGCATTAATACCTGCTTGAAGATTAAAGAATGAATTTGCAAAGACTTCTGTCCAAAGCACATTACACAACACTATATATATATGGCAGCACATCAGAGCACATTCTCACAGAGCTCATAATTCATCTCTACATTCCTCAGTAGAAAACTCAAATTATTCTGCAAGAATTAGGAATCAGAAGACAAAGAAAAGTAGGCCTATCTATATTTTTTTAAATTGCAATTATTAGGAATATTGCCACCACTGGAGTAAAAAATCCAGTGAGAAAATGAGTGAAAAATGTCGCAGAAAGATGTGAAAATTGAAAAGTGGTTACTGCTGTGTAAAAACTAAAAGTAGTATTTGCCCTACCATGCTTGGGTGGTGGAAAGGCTTTGAGTTGAAGCCACCTGTTAAAGCAACAATGCTCTGACAGGCCAGGGCCCAAAGAATCCTAGAGAATTGTAACAGTGTCACAGAAATAAAACATGAAAGATATCTAATTTCCTAACTGTGAATTTGAGGCTATCCCTTTATATTTTATCAGCATCTCCAAAATAATTTAGTTTAGGGTAGTTGAGTTGGAACTAGTTTCAGGACAAGATGCTGAAAAAGGAATCCCTAAAAGATATCAGGACACATACGAGTAGATTTTATGGTACTAGGAGTTTCTGACAAGCTTGTTAAGGTAACAGCAAAAAGAGATTTTAAGGTTTTCTTCATCCTTCCCCAGGAAATGTTGTATGCAAAGCTCTCACACACAAGAGCAGCACATTGGTGTCAAGAAACTGTTAAATTTTTTATGTAATAAAAGTGATTTCTAACAATTAATAATTCTAATAAAAATAGTAAATAAATTCCAGACGTGAGTAAATCATAATAAAATATTTGGATCTGCATTTTCCAAGGTTAACTGTGTGGACTCAACCTCCAGGGTGTGAGACCAAGATCCTGCACACACGTGTGTGTGTGTGTGTGTGTGTGTGTGTGTGGTTCCAGGACAGGATCTAAATTGTCTGAAGGTAGGGGTCCAGGGTGATTTTAGGAGCTGTGGAGCACCTGAGACACCAGCACATCGCCAGCAGGGATGTCTGCAGGCAGACCTCTGCCCTTCTGGACCAGCAGCAGCAGATCCTGTGAGATACAGGGCAGCAAGGAAAAAAGGACACGATTACCTTCAAGTGACTGAATCATATGTGAGTGTCACTATATTTAGCACTGAGAAGGTAGTAGGGCAGTAAAAGTTCAAAGCATTGCCATGGAGAAAATTTTAATCCCACACCTCCACAACCATCTGTGGTCCTGCTTTAGCTGAAACACAGCCATGCACTGCCAGAGTGACGTGAGAATGAAATGCTGCGTGCCAGGTAAATGAACTCTGAGCTCATGATGAACAGAAAGTACACAACATATTGCATTAAATGAGGCATAACAGAGTGGGTTTCCTTAGATACACCCATATTGAATCAAACTGTAACCCACAGATCCATTTATTCATGCTGCTAATTGTATCAGGCGATGAACTCACTGATAACTTCTGTTGATGAATACAATTAATAAAACGAAAGAAGAAATAATATAGTTGTATAGTATAGTTGTCATCATTCTTCTATGGTGTATTGCTATTTTTCACCCAGCAACTGACAAAAATAACATATTGTTGTCCTGGATTATTGTATGGAGCAATAAAAGTACTACTTCACATATGCACTTAACAAAATACTGTATCTAAAGATTTAGCCAAAGTTAATGTGTTAACTATTTTTATTTTCTTGCATTTTTTTTTCATTTATTTGCACTCACTGAATGTGTCTGGATGTTTTGTGGGGCTACAAACATTTTGGAATAGTTTTATGCAGCATATATCTTATGCTACCAAAGACTAAAGAGAATTCTTTGAAATAAATGTCCAGTTCCTGGGGAATGTCCAGTTCAGGGCTCAGCATAGCCAAAAGCAGAACATAGACTCGTCAGAGAAACCCAAGTGAATAATGTCTAGAAAAAGGCCTTTGTAAGTATAATGTCCATTCAGGAAGTTGAATTAGAAGCCTCAGCACATAAATGTGGAGCAATTTTTTAATAGGGATCTGGATCTCTGGTATGAAATGTCCAAAGCAGGCTATATCTGATATTAAGATGACTAACCAGAGTAATTTCCCCTAAAGTTTTCTAAGGAATTCCTTGTTTTTCAAGTGATACTTTCTACTAGAAGTTGCAAATAGAAGCGTGAGAAACAATTCTTACCTTTGTGGCAAAATCATTCTCATGCTGCCACACTTTTGTCTTTTCTTTTGGGAATATTTACACAAAATTTACCAAACTTCAACTTTTTGCAAATGACCATTGCCAGTCTGGAAAGATAAAACTTTTAATTATAACTGAATACCTAGAAAATCAGGGTCAAAGTCACAAAACCAGGAAAGTAAAACATCTTGTATAAATTATTCTCTATGTATCATTTCTACAAAGGATTTCGTTCCCATCTGAACATCAAAGGTACTCAATTCCCAAAGGTGTTTGAGGATATTGGATGCCCGGAAAGATATGGTGGGAGGAATTTGAACAGAGAACCCCTCAGTGATGGGAGGTTGGTGAAGAACATTTGCTTCTTGCTTGAGACTTGTTGGTCTTCTGCTCTTAATTTCTCCTGCTCAGAGGTTTCTCACTTCACCTCAGATGAAGTCTGTCTCCACTATGCCCACACTCTTTGAATATGCAGGGTAAGACAAGTAAACTATTGATGGCTCACATGTCATGAGCCTTCCAAAAGTCTTCATGTCCTGAGAAACATTCACAGTATTTTGAAGAGGTGTGAACCTCTTCAGAGGTGAAGAGGGTTGGAAGAGGGCAGAAGTCTGCAGATGTGGAGCATTTATCTTTGCTGCAGAGGCAGCAAAAATACTGGAAAATAGAAGTACTGGGCAAATCTCACTTTTTTTTTTACCTCAGGGAAAAGATCAGATACTGATACACACTGAAAAGGAGAAGAATCTACATTATTTAGATAGAGAAATCACTGCTAAACCCATACATGAGGTTATTGTGTAACTACAGAGAAAAAAAACAAATCCTTGTGGTACTTCTCTTAACATATGAAGAGCTGAACACTCCCCTGCAGAACTAAACTGTCAGATTTGAAAGTTAAATTTTAACACTACCTGTCCTTCAAGTGTAGACTTTTGATTGCTAGCTTTTCCTTAACCAGAAATATGTCCATCATGTTTTTTGGTAGTATGATAATTGCTGGAGGTGGGTGAAAAATGTAAGACCTTTTTCCAAATAATGAGGTATATTATGCATCCTGTTCTAAGTCCTAAGATCTGTCAGCTCTGCAGTCACAGTGAGGATGCTGATAATAGCAGTAAGATTTCAGAAGCTGCACAATGTAAGTTATTTTGTCCAGACTTGTCTATTGCATGTAATAAGCTCAGTTCTATAAAAATCAAGTCATTACTGGAACTCCAGGAGTCAGAAGGACAGTGACAAACTGCTAATTAATTTTTCCTCTGAAAAATGCAGTAATAATTGAATCAGGGAGTGACATGTGCATTAAAAAGCAAATGTATCCCTATGAACGTGTTTGGCCTAAGAAGTTTTTTAATATATTGATATTGGGAGTTTGGGAGAAAAAGCAGAATAGCTCATATGCTCATGTCCTTTTCTTAGAAAAATACAGGCTATTTTAAACAACTTTCTTCTTCCACTCTCTCATAAGAAAAAAATGTTTACATTTGAGGGTCTATGTGAACTGTATTGAAAGGTGATTTTCATGATTGTAAGAGCCATTCCTCTTGGAAAAACACACTAGCACTCCAAGCTTCCAAATGAAGGCAACAGAAGGGCAAAAAATAAGTAAGTTGTAGACAGAAAAAGCTGAAAACTGAAAAAGAAATTGACCAGAAGATGCATCAGTAGTTCCTTTTTCTGCAACAAAGCCTGTTCAATTATTGGACATTCTTCAGAAGCAAACTGAAAAAAACTTTAAATACCATCTATTTGTTGGCTATTACAAATAATACTATAGGGTTTATTTCCATTGTGACTGCACCCACAAGTTTCAGTGAATACAAGGTCTCATTGCTTAAATGTAATGCATTTAACGAAAGTCTAATTAAAACCGCAGGTCATCTTTTCCTTCCTTTACCCTGGTCAAAAAAAAAAAAAAAAGTACGCTGGCTCAGGGAAACGAAGAAAATCCCACACACAGAACAAGTTTTCAGCCAAAAGTAAAGTCCTGTCTTTCCCAAACATACCCTTATTCATTCAGTTGTGCAAGAAGCCTCTAAGATAAACAATGAGTACAAGTTGAGGTCACTTTTGTGGCAGAACAAAATTTGTTGTTGATGACCACACATGGACAGTGTCCATCTCCAGTTATCTCCCACATTTCCCACTCCTATTTCTGTATTTCACTCAGCACCATCCTGCCAAGCTCTTCCATGAGGGCAGAGCTCTCAACAGATGCTGACACACCTTGCACAAGATATGCTAAATTTAGCAGCTCCAAGACAGCCACCACACAGCAGTGTCAGTAAACTGATGGTACAGCAGAAGAGCTCTATTTTCATTTTATCTCCACTGCACACAGCTCAGTGCTGCTTTTTTGTGCTGTTGACCTAGCACAGCCTGATCCAGACTTAGCTTTAGGGAGACCCCATATCTGTAAGCTGAGGTCCTCAATATCCAGTTTTAGCTATCAGCTACTTGATTGACAGGATTGGCTTCTCTAATATAAATCTATTTGAAATATATGCCCACTATAGCCTTAATCCCTTAGCATACATTGTAACTGTTATCAGGAGAGCACAGCTCACAAAAATTACAGGGAACTCCTATATTAACCACCAGTTCATGGCAGCAAATACAAAATAAAAAGAGGGGGAAAAATTCCAACTGTCTCATGACTCAGCACAGGTCACAACTGAACTCGGGGCCATCTGACCCTGCATCCCATGCCAGACCACAGCTTCCAGGGCAGGACACAAAGCCACATCCAATTCAAGTCCCAAACAGCTTCCAGTACACTCTTTAATGTTTCAATAATGGAGAGCACAGACCTTTCAGGGAAATTCTCTCTGATCAGCACAGCAGTTCTGAGCCCCACAGTTCTGAGCATTTGCCATGTGCAAAAATGCATTTGGTCTCCAAGGGCAGGAGAAAAGGAAGATCAAAGACAAGCCCCACTACACAGATCCCAGAGGAGAATTTGTCATAATCCCGTGTTCCATCTTTTACCTTGAAGCACAGAGCAAATGAGAAAGGAAAGAAAATGATGTCTTTATACTGTATGCAATTAGCAATCAGAGGGAACTCACCCAATTTTATTTTTTTTTCAGATACTGTATAACTTTTTGGAAGATACACTTAACCCTCTCTGCTCCAATCTGTTCATTTCAGACATAATATTGAATTACTTTTCAAAGCCTTGATGGCAATCCATTTTGACAGCTGTGCACCCAGAGGGATTGTTTCCCTCACATGCATCCTTAAAGTCACCACACAGTCCTGAAACCTCTTGCTGGTGATACAGAAGAACAGAAGAAATACCTGAGGGGTAATGGGATGGGCATTTCTGATACTCACCTCTCCTTCCCACATCTCTGCACTAAGTTTTGTTGAGTAAAGAGAGTTGTGTTTGCTCTTTGTGTGTCCAAATTCCAGTCTGAGTAGAGAGCTGGCTGCAGCACAAGATCAATCACAATTATGATGCCCACACAGCCCAAGTTATGGTCTGAGCTTCAATGCCAATGAAGAATTGCTGACTTGCATTGTATTTCAGAGGAAAGAAAGGAAATTTAGGAAGGGGAGCACAGTACTTGAATTTGAAGAACCCAGACACTTTGTGCATGCTTTATTCCTCTCAAACACCTCTGTCAATACTAGAAATCTTTGAAGAGCTGTATTTTCCACCACAAATCTTTTCACCTGAAAAAAAAGGCACACAGTACAAGACTGCCATTTAAAGGAGCAATGACAAAACTAGTCTGGAACTGTCAAATCACTGCATCTGTTTACAGGCATACCTGCAAAATCAACCCACCTGAGAATGCTGTTGAGGTAGCAGAGCATTATTTTTTCCCTGTTTACAACTGGTTAAGCTTCTAGTATTTTTGTACCTAGAAGGATGCTGAAAAGAGATATTACAATCACATTCTGCAATTCAATTTTGGATGTCTTTCCACCCAGGCAAAATACTATTAGATTAAATTTATTAAAATGGCAGGTAAAAAGTACAGAAATCCTTTACCTTTCTGCAATAAGTCGACCTCAAAAGGGAAAAGATTTGAAAGCAAGTTGTTAGAATGACCAGTTACCTGAGAGAACCAATATGAGGGAGATGCTGGAAATCAAGTTGCACATTTAAATAACGAAAGAATAAAAAGTTGCCAGTGTGACACCAAACATGGCTGTGATGGTCTGGGGTTAATTGGATTGAAGGGAACAGCTTGGGCTCTCCAGTGTGCTGGAGCTGACAGAGACCAGGGGCAGCAAAGAGCACAGTGAAAGGAGAGGGGCTTGCCAGCAGGACAAAAAGGTCTAACATAATGTTTAGGCTGCTGGCAATTTTAAGACAAAAGAATTCAGAGGAACAAAAAGAATTGGCTGTGGAAATTTTGAGGCCAGAAGACACTTGCTATTTTAAGGCATGGCACTTTATTCCTTTAGAAAGAAGTTTATTTTCTGCGTGAGTACATCAGCCATTTGTATTTTCCTCAATATTCCTGATAAAAATTCCAAATTGGTAGATTTAAAATAAATTATTATCATTTCAGATTAAGATAACAATTATAAAAATGAGAGAAAATAGATAAATATGTATTTACTGGCTACATCTACATATTTGAACAAAAGTATTATTTCTAATATTACAATTTGACTTCACATTTCCTTGCATCAAGCTCCAGTTAGAAAAACTAGTAACCTTTCAATTCTAACAAAACTGGCTGAAAGGTCACCCTTTCCCCAAACTATGGCTAAATAGATTTAATCTTCTCAGTCTAGTATTACAGCCAGAGCAAAGTGTTTATGATCAATTCAATTAAAATGGTAATTTCAGGGGGACTGGCAGCTCTCCTAGACTGTAAAGAGTTCTAGTTTACTCGAAATCCCATGACACGAGGTAATAATATGGGATGTTTGCAGTTCTGTCACTGTGGTAATTTTCCATGATATTGCATGAAACACTTGCACAAATATAACTGCAGATAACACATACACAAAAAAAAAAGGAGGCAAAATATTTAATTTTAATGTAATTATCACATCCCACTGAAAATACATAACTAAGATCAAAAGATAATTACAATATAAACCAGTGAGAGCTCTGTTTTAATCAGAAGGAGCTCTGAATCAAAGGCATTCTGCTTGCAAAGCCAGTGTCTTGTTGGGTCAAATAAGCTCACACGGCCCCTTAGAAGAAGTCATTGGAATTACATCATTATTTTCAGCTCTTGCAGAGTTTGATAGTGTAGCAGACCCTGAAGCAAAGCTTTGCCTTTGGTTGCAATTATATAAACTTCACAGTTTCTACCACAAGTCCTCCTGAGTAGTTTTGTGATAAGCCATAAGCATAAACCAGTAAGCAAATGTTGTTACAGAGATCTATTAATAGATATTTCTCTTTTATAAGAAAAAAAGAAAAGAAAAAAAGATAATGCTATTCACATTCAGCACTAATGCACAGAGCATTTTAAAGGGAAAACTGCCAACTTGAAATTTCATTTCCTTCTGATTACTTCAGACATACCCAGAAGCCAACAAAAAAGAGGGAAGATCTGTATTTTTTCAACATCTCCTCCTTCTCTTTTTGGCAAAGTGCTCACAAATGTGACCATCTGCTCATTTCCCTACTTTGTTGATGGCAAACACCTTGCCATGGTGTGCTCTGAGGCTGGGCACTCACACTGACACTTCCCCTCCTGGTTTTACAGAAAGAAGCAGTGCAAAGTGGGAGTTCCACAGGATTGCAGTGAAGAAAAAGACACTCAAGGGAAAATCAAGATGAAAATGTCATCTTGTTTATTATCAAGGTTCTAGGGCCACCAAAAAGACTTTCAAAAGCAATATTATGAAATGAGTGGAAAAGGCTCCCAAGGGACAACGAGAATTTTTTGTCAACATCTTCTTCTGAATAATGTGAGTGTTCAGAGGTTGCTGCATTTAGACTTCTGTGAACTAAGGAAGGAACTGGTTTTGGACTTGATCCTGACAGTGGTCAAAGGACACAACTGCAGATTCACAATCTCTACTGAGACCAAAGCCTGGCTAGGTGTACCTGCCTCAGCCTTCAGCTGAGTAGCTGAGAGTAGTATAGCTGCAGGAAAAAAATCAAAAAGCCACAAACAACCAAGCTCAGTCTGGACTGCAAAACCCTTCAGGAAAGCAGAGAAAATATTTGGGTTGCTGGCTGGCACTGAAATCAGCACTGCCATGGCTGAGAGTGGCAAGCCAAGGCAATGTGATTACACACTGAATGCTCTTAGCAATACAGAATTCACATTCTATTGGTCTTGATATACCTGCAAACGTGTGACTGCAGAGCTCACTCAGTTGGGACAGGGAGAGGAGAAGTAAAAAATGCAAAGAAATCTGTGCCAATTTGCTGAGTGAAAATGTATGCAGTCAGCATAGCACGGGAACCATAGAACCGTACCCCTTTAATGGCATCAAACATTGAGGGAGTAACAAAAGGACTTTCATTTTCTGTTAAAGCTTTTAGAAATCTAACCAAGCAGTTAGTGATGTAAAAGAAAAAGGCCCCACACTAACCAAAATTACTGTATAAATCTTTTGTTAAATTCAGCAAACCTTAAAGTAGGTTTTTGCAAGTGACACATTTCACAAATCATTTATCTGCTTTTTTTAGTGATGACCTGTTTGAATGCTCAACAGTGATCTGAGATTTTGGGTGTGCTGTTGTGTAAAAGACAGACAGATGGGACCCTGAGTGTACACAAAGTAGAACAAAAGGAAGAATTACTACCCAGGTAATATACAAAGTCCTTAGTTTAGGACAGTGACTTCATGACTACAGCTCCTAAAAGCACCACTCTCAGCTTTCAGCAGACATTTGGCTCAAAAGACCTCTGAAACACAAAGTATAAGAAACCAAGCTGCTTCAGATTCCTAACACCATTATTTGTTAAGATGCAGGTGCTGAAGGAACAGAAGGAAACACAACAACTTTGACACAATGTACACCAAAGAATGGGCAACTGCAAAATGAACAGGGCAAGAGAAAAGCCCACAAAGGAAAAATGAACTTACAGTTTCTTCAGGAAGTCTGAAATATTCTTAAAGCAAAATGTAGGCACATTCTTACTTAAACATACCCAAAGCAGCAGATCTACATTCAACATCCTGTCGAGCGGTGACAAGAATGGAGAACTGGAGACAAAACCTTCTGGAGGACAGAAACATGAAGACAATGTTACTTCTGGCACAGAAATTTGGGATGTTACATACGTAAAGAAACTCAGTCTGTTAATGTGACATTTTATGGGCTGTGGTAGTTTTGTGGTGGTTGGCCTTGGCTGTCACTTCTATGTATCTGACTCTCAAAGCAGTGAAATGATCCCAAAAATATTTCTGCACCTCTGAGTTCCTTCATTACAAGAGAATCTGCTGCTATTTCCATTAATACAAATCCTGGATGCTGGTAAGAACACATGGCTTAGATTCTAATCAGCTGAAAAATTACAGCAGGAAGCAAGATATTCTTAGGCAGATTATAAAATTAAAAAGCTCATGTGGGCGATGTTTTTAAAGTTGGGTTTTTTTTCTTCCAGAGGAAAAAGAAAATACCCTCTCTTCTCTGTAGCAGGAAGATACAGCTGTAGTTAAAAGCAGAAACTTAACAATATCTCAAGGTTTAGCTAGGATTTTTTTTTTCTTTTTTTTTTGGAATTCAAAGAATCTTCTTTCCTTCTGACAGTAGGTTTCTTTGCCAGTTTCATTCTTCTGGAATTTATAATTCCCGAGGTTACCATACTTTCAAGTGCTGTGCTGGGTATATGGATAATTACTACTGTTGCTATTTGGACTTAAATATTGATAAAGCTTTTACTGTTTTGAAGTACTCTCCATTTCTTTTACTGATTTCTCCTCACAGACCTTTGTGGAAGTGCAACTTTCTGCACAGGAGCAGGGAGCTTGACAATGTAATTTCTGAGACTGTTCCATGTTTGAAAAATCACGTAAACACGATCATCCTGCCTGCCTTCAGTATTCACCCAGGATTTAGAAAGTTTGCCAGCTGGAAAACAGGAAGAGACAGGAGTAGAAATGAATTGAAAAAAAACAAACACTTCATAAGAAAGATTTGCCAGTATTACCCAGAGAGCATCCTCAAATCCCAGCAAAAATCCTAAAATCCAGGCAAAAATGTAATAAAAAAGTGGTTTGATGGAACCATGTGGAGTTAGGGGATAAAACTCAACTAGCTAATTTGAATTCAAACCAGAATTCTCAGGGAAGAAAAGTGTTACCATTGAGTTGAGGAGCAAACACCACAGTTGTTTCTGCTGCCAGATAAGCAGGAAATGAGAAGACCTTGAGGAATGCGAAGCCAAGGAGGAGAGGCAGAGGAATACACTGCCAGCACCTATGGAAGGCAAGTGCCTTCAGCACACCAGCATGGATCTGACCTTACAACATGAGGATCAAGAGACAAACAAGGTGTTATCTGAATGTTTATGGTGTAGGCAAATTTCCACCTACCTAAAGTCATTAACAAAAATTTTAGAGTCAGTGCTTACCTTTTGTTAACAGCAGACTCAAAGCATGTGTAGAAAAAAAAAGTTTGAGTGTAACAACAAAAGAAAAATGTCTGGAACTACATCTCTGAACCATATCATTTATAACCAACCTGGCAACATTATTGTTTCAAGGCAGGCAACTTTAGAAAATATATGACCAGATACCCAAAAGCTCCTCCACTTTTACTTTGTGCATATGGCCTTTGAGCACTATAATTTATGTTACCAGGGCTCACTTGTCCAGATGGACTTTTACAATATCCTTCTCACAGCTCTCCAGGTGTTGCAAATAAATAAAACACTTTATTTCAGGGAGATGAGAATAGAGTAGGTACCAGTGAGAGCTGCCAATGCACATATTTTAGCAACAGCCATTACAAAAATGTATTGCAATATTATTATTAAGAATGCCAAGTGATTCTGTGTATTATTCAAATGTCACACATGCCAAGCAAAGCACAAAAACTACTTTCAGTAAACTGCTGAAATCAAGTTGACTGCTGTTAATGATACTGTCACTGTGTCAAATTCAGTAAGAGAATTTAGGGAGTTTTAGCAACAGAATGATAATTGGCCCACCTTGCCCTGTGAGATAGACTGTGCCACCAATATTAACAACAACCAAAGGAAAAGTGTAAAAGATTCAGTGGATTTCTACACGAGTAAAAGGCCACCTCTCCTTCACAGACATTCAGGAAGCAGAAGAGTCTGAGTTTGTTGCATGAATAATTTGTTGCAAACCATTTATGACCTCGAGTATACAGCTTATTAAATATTCACACATCTTGTTCAGAATGAAAAAGGCTGGAGCATGCGAGAAGTGATTCTGAATCCTCAGCAGCCTCACACAAAGAGGGCTTTGCCTGCAATCACAACTTCTCCTGGATTACTGGGAGAATATTAAACACTTTTGTCTTATTATTTGAGACAAAACTCACCTTTTGACAAAAAAACCTTAATATAGGGGCTATTCTAATTACTTAAATATCATTCTCAAAACATACACTGATTTTGTCTATGAAGGCTCAGATCCACAGAAACTATTTCAGAGTTGCCCAAATCTCCTTGTACATAATCCCAAGTGACTGAATGGGTTGGTGCTCTTCAAGTTCTCTAGTTCCTACTGTAGTTAGTAAAACAAATCCAGGAGTATTATTGAAATTCACATGTCCATAGAAACAATTAATTAGCATTTTTTAACTGAGAAGACCTAGTGGTATACTAGCAGGCAGAAATGCAGATCAGAGAAGCAGCAAAACCATCAAATGTTTCACATCAAGCCTACCACACATACAGACATAAAACCATCTGTGGCCCTTCAGATCTGTAGATCTCAGATGACTGTAATCTTATCCTGAAAATTCAATTAGTTGTCAATGAAAGGGTGGATTTGGACAGAAATTACTTTGGAAAGGTTTAGGTAAAATTAAGAACTTACACAGAACTAAAAACTTGATCAAAAAGTCAAATGTTCAAAAGCAACTTAGTGTGTTCAAAAGTATAGGAAGAAAGCTATGAGGTTCAGCCCTAAAATACATGATTTAACAAAATTTGCTAAAATTAATCTGACACATACATGTTCTTTAGAGACCATAATCAATGTTAACTGCCTTTGAATTCTAGCCCCATCCCTTTGAAAAGAGAACTTCAATCTAAAAATGAAACTAGGCATATTTTTTAATAAACAGGCAGCTAAGTTTGGCACAGAGAAAGTCAGTCAAAGGAGTGAAATTACGCATTCAAAAGATAAAACATGAATTAAGCCAAGGTCACTCAAGAAGTGTTAGTGCCATGCACTGTTGAGGTGACATTCTTGATGTTATCATTCCCTTGTCATTTCTAAAATTATATATATTTATATACATATTTATAAATACACATTTGTTGATACATACATTCATATACTAATATAGAGCTGCCTATGCCCTCATGTCTCAGATATAGGCTCAAATTTGCAAAAGGGCAACCTTTGTGTCCTAAACATATGAGACCAAGTAGGAAGAGAAATTTTGGCACAGAGTTGTTTATCTGAGGTATCTTCTAAAGGAGAGCACCATTATTATTTAGATTTCTGTATTGTGAAAAGTGGAGGAGGGGAATTTTTGGGTTTTGTTTACACACAAAAGACAAAAATAAGACCCTAGAGACATAATCTGAACAGACAAAGGAAGAAGATGCACCCAAACCACAGAGCAGTGAGACATACAAAGATCACTAGCATTTAAAAGCTTATGGAATAGGGATTTTTATGGCAGTACAAGAAAGCAGATGTTTTCTTTTAAGAAAAACCATACTTCTCTTACACAATGCTAAAGCTTAACATCACGCCAGATGAATGTGTTTGATATAACGACTATTCAGTCAAATGTATCACACAATAAAAGCAGAGTTTTTACCTTGTTATTATTATTATCACATTTGTCACTGTACTTTTACATACCATGTAGACCCAGAGAGCTGGCTTAGAAGCATCCCATTTTTTCATTAAAAAAAAAAAAAAAAAAAGTGTTTACCAAGATTATTATTTATTGACCAAATTAAAAATTTTCATCATTATAATTTCTCTATTCCAGTGCCAAAAATCACATCACATTGTGGGTCGCCTGGCAGTGTGTCTTAAAATATTACTTCTTTTTTCTTAGTTGTATTTAGTATTCATGTAAAGAAGTCTGTCCCTGTAGGGTGCTGCTGTGTTTGAAAAGAAATGGTAATTCAGGAAGATTGGAAATGAGTAGATGATTCACTGAAGATCTTTCCTCACCTATTTTCTCTGTATTACGCACTTAACACTCCTGAAGGGTGGGGGGGAAAAGTATCCTGGACTTCATGGATGGACCTGTTCTATAACAATGACACTGCAATTAGGATAGAGGTTTTTCTTTAAACAAAGCTGTAATTAAGCCTGGATGCCAACATCCACTCCTTTTTAAATACTCGTGTTTACTGCCTGTGATTACAAACAGGGATTTAGTATTTTTCAACCAGTCACAAAGGACACACGATAAAACTGAGTATTTTTTAATTTTATCAAGTTGTTTTGCTACTTTTGAGCCATCCTGTGTTTTGAAATGGCTTCTTTGGTTTGGCAGGGAGTTTTTACAACTATCTACAAATTGGCCCATTGTTTAAAATACTGCCAGTGATTCAGAGTAATTTCTTAATTCCTGAGATTATGAGAATGGAGAAGGAAATACACTTATGCTTCAGGGATCCTTCAGTCATTTATGGCAAATCAGGAAGGATATTGTGTTCAATTTTTATGGTGCAGTATTGTTCTCATTGAAAAGATGATGACAACATTCAAGCCATCCTGGCTTCACAAAGCATAAAATAGTCCAATGGCTGCCATTTGGCACAATGCCCATTGCAACAGTATTCATGCACAGGGGAAAGGGATGATTCTCCAGAATCATTTAGGAATGTGACTTCTATCAACTCCTTTAAGTGTCAAAGGTGTCTTCATAAAAATCTAAATGTATTCCTTGCTCACTCCTGAGGGTTATATGGACAAGATCACACAGACCAGCACAACACGGCATCCATTCCCAGCTTCCCTTTTTCTTCAGGGATGGTTGGACACACACATATTCAGCTTCAGGAAAGGGTTGTGGGTGCATTGCTCCTAAAAGTTCAGGCCAGAAATGACCCAGTTCTCAACCTGACTGCTGTACATCCATGAGGATCTCACTCCCAGGGCAATCCTAAAGAATATGTCAGTGACTATGATAGATGAGTTCTGCACCCTCCCAATCAACCTTACAGTGGGAAGTTTTCAAGGAATTATGCTTTAGGCAAGGCCTGTTTGGTGAAGCCAAGACAATAGTTTTAACATTTTCTATCTGTCCCTTTCTCTTTTCGAGGCTGCTGTTTCTCCTTGAGACTCTCACAGTCCTGGGGACAGCCTCAGACTCTTCTCCTGTGCTCTGTTTATTCAACACAGAGACAGTTGCAGCATTGTGTGACTTATCACAATGAACCCACAAGACTTGCATGTTAAATATTGACTACCAAATAATCACAACAAGCCATTCACTGGGAAAAGAGCGAAATAAATGGGGAAAAAAAATAAAACAACACTCAAAAAACCCCCAAGTGATAAGCTGTGTGAAAGCATTATCTCATCTCAAAGCACCATCCATAAACAGAAAGCTAAATTCATCACTTGTTACCTGAATTAGTGGCTCAGCTCCAAGAGATAAATTAATCACTTTATTCTAGAAAGAAATAAGGAGACTGATTTCAAATTTCAGACAAAGGATCAAGAGGCTGTTAGTTATGGATTTCTCATCTCCACCTGGTTTAAAGTTATTTCCCAGGTTAAAACACACTCATGACAAAGAAAATCCTCTCTCTTATTTAAATTAGCCTTGAAACATATTATAAACACATAATATCTAATCTTATGACCATTTAGCTTCTAATTTCCTTTATATGTTTGTACATCACTGGCACTAAGGGTATTAGAGTGGTCCAAAAATGTGCTTGGTGGAGTGAGGAAGCTCTGGAGACCATTACTGTGCTGGTCTTGTGGGCTCAATTCTAACTGAGCCCCTAATGCTGAAGGGAGGACACATATTTGGTGATTAGGCCAAAAATTAATTTGATGACTCACTAGTGCTATGGCATCCATCAAAAATTTCAAGGTTTAAGTACATAGACAAAATGGAATAACAATTTTGCAAAAAGATCAGTTTTTTACTGTTTTATCAGAATGTAGCAAACTACAACCTCAAGGTTACTTGAGCCTGAAATAAGAACAAGCCAGCCCTTTTCCCAGAAAATATCCCCTGTCCCCAGTAGTTGTTTTCAACTTCCATACATCATGTGGTGAGTTCTGCCTCCAGCCCCTGCCCACAGCCAGACCAAAGCTGGGAAACAATTTTAGAAAAAAATGGGGTTTGGTTGGGAGCGTCACATCTTAACCAGTCAGCCCACTGCAGATAAGGAAACTACAGAATACAGCCAAGAAGGAGAAAGGAACTCAAATTATTCTGAGCAGAAATATCACTTTATAGTTATCCCATATTTCCAGTGATACAACAGCGTATTTCCATGAACACAAGAAAGCATTCAGACTAAAACAAAGGAAGGAACTGATTCTCTTCATGTTGCTGTTCATGCAAATTCTTTGATATAAAAAATTAAAACTTGGAGATTAAAAAAAATTAAAACTTGACACCGTTGTAGAAGAATTGATCTGGAACCTGGCAAACAGAAGAAAACTCTGAATGTAAAAATGCACAGTAAAAAATGTAAAAAATGCACAGTTCCAAAACAGAAGTGTGATTGTGTCAGGTATGTGATTTATAGTCACAAAAGCACAAGTTTGACCAAATGTCTTAGAGCCATTTGTGTTGTTACCATTAGAAGGGTTAAAAAATAAAAATTATATAAAATACAAGTGTCCAAAACAAGCTTTACCAGACCTGAGCTGTTTCACGTACAGGGTGTGCCCCACTGTTTCATGTACACTTCTTTAGTTTCTCACTGGAGATTGACTGGGGCAACCGGGAGTGTGAGATTCTCTAATCCATCCACTTTTCTGACCATGAAACAGACTTATTTTGGTCTGTTAAGGAAAAACCTGATTAATGTACAGCAGGTGTGTTGAGTCACGATGTAGATCTTACTGCTGGTTATCCACTGTCCTGCTCCTGTCGGTGCCTTTGGAAGTCTTTTCCAATGAACCTCTGCCCAAGTAATCACTCTGCCAAATATCAGTTGTAGAAGAGCTTGGTTTTTAATAAAAGGTCAAACAAAATTGCAATGAAGACCCGTGAGATCCTTGCAAAAGGTCACTTAAGACAAAACGGATTCCCAGCTGAAGCACAGGTTTCTCCACAGTGTATATTTTCTGTGGGCTACATTTTCAGAGAAAAAAAACTTCAATTCAGAGTCAAAATGAATGATTTTAATTTTCTGTGCACAATCATCTGCAAATGAACGGTCATTTGATACCCAGTAAATGAAATAACCACGTCCAGCTACATGACTTGCAGGCAGGTAGTCAAGCCTCCAAATAAAACACTCAATTCCAGGCCTGTTTGACTGATGGCAAATTAAGTTACAGTGTGGTGATACAGAACTGTAGTGGTCTGTGGTATGAAGCTTTCTAAGACCTGGCCTCAAGAAATCTATTTTCAGTTCTATGTTTGTTAGGCTGGATGAGCATTTCACAATGAATAATTTACTTGATTAATTTAAGGCCATCCCTAGTTTACAGAATTTCTTTGTGCTGACTTTTTTGGCCACTTTGTGCATTATTTGAAGTTGGAGAACAGATGGTTTGTTCACATATATTTCTGCATAATGATTGCTCATAAACACTCTGTCCTGGATAGTGCTTTGAATACTTGCTATGCAGGCTCTGTGACTGGATTTTTAACTCACATAGCACATGGGCTGGATTCCCCAATCACTTTTTTTTCATGTCAAATAACTAAATATTTTCCCAAACCACACAGGATCTTCAAAAGAGTGAGGGGAAAGTGTCTGATTTAAAAGAAAATTCCTCAAAGATATGTGCAACTTTCAATTTTTGAATAGTCTACATGGAGCTATGAAAATTCAGATATTTATGTAGACATAATAAGTATTTGATGGGAATGAAACCTGTATACTAAGGGATTGATGAAAATACATGCTAAGCAAAATAAGACTCAACAAAACATTTAGAAAAAGCAAACAAATTGACTAAAAAGGTACCCACAAAGCAGGCAAAAGCTGACATAGATTTTACTGTTGTTGTCAGGAGAGATTCAGAGCTGGTTGAACAGATTGCCAGGCTTTTAACTGGAACAATAGCAGCTCTCCTAGATGATGACGATGAGGTCATCAAATGGATGTCATCTGTTTGAACCAGGTAAGAATTTGGGCACATTATCTGTTGTTGAACCAGATAGAATATTGGTGTAAAAAGCCCCTAGCAAGTAGGATTCCTCAATAAGTCCCTGTAAGAGCAAACAGTGATCCAATCCTTTTACTGCTAATGATGTGTTTGTAGATATTTACCTCTGCAGCAGTTTCAGCAGCTGTATCTTGAATTGCCATTAATGCCTTTCTTCACTGATTAATAGAGTGAAGCTATTGAGATGTAGGATTTCCACTCATTTTTATCCCAGTGTAACATTGCCATCTACAGGAAGCTTTCCCTTACTTGGAGACTAATTTTACAATCAAGGACTAGGAACCACTGAAGATGAAAATGTAAGTGTCCAAAATTAGCCCTGTTTGATCAGCCTGACAAACTGCTATTTTAAAAATTAGTCAGTAATAGTATGGCTCACCAACAAAAGCAGTATATTAACCGACTGTCTGGCAAGTTATTAAGCTGCGAGATTGGCATTAATCTGGTTGAATAATACATTAGGACAAAAAGAAACACTTATTAAGGACAAGGGGCTTCTGATTCAGTTACTCACCATTAGATGATAAGTAAGGTTCTCATACTGCCATACGAAAGTTTTATGATGTTCTGTTCTGCAGATGATTCAGAGAAGTCTTTCTCAGCATCTGTCTTTCTTCGCAGCTTTGTAAAAGGATTTATGCAACACAAATAATTTTTCACCCTGCTAGACACTGGATATCCTTTCAAAAATACTAAATATACTACCCAGAGAACCAAAAAGGGACATATGCAAGAGCTCTATTCTAGACAGCTGCTTAATTTTAATCTCTATCTTAAAGACAGAATATTTGTGGCTTTTAATATGGCATCAATTCATTTAGAGATATTAGTCTTCTAGAGCAAACTCTAAAGACAGCTTCACATCTATTACCATCTTTGTAATGAAAGAAAATGTGTTCAGGACTGAAATGCTGTCTTTAGTACAGCTGACCAAGTACCCCAAGAAACACCACAATCAGGGTGATATTTTATGTAGGAACACTGAATTAGGGCTGACTCACTGAAATGCCTTAGTGGGACAGAGAAAAAAACCAGAATTAAATAGTGATCAATAAGTGGGGAAAAGCTGGGGAGGTCATAGGAGGCAACCTGAATGAAATAATCTGATTGAAAGTGTGATCTTTGATGTCAGAAAAAGTGGTTATTGACTTTAATTCAGGGAAGACAGAATGCTGCAAGATATTTTCATTTTTGAGAATCGAAGGAAGAAGTTAATCAGAGGTGAAAAGAACCAGCAGCAATAAAACAGACAGGGTCTCAAATTTGAGATGGAGACTTTCTGTGCATGGAGATGAGTCAAAGTGCATTAGTGTATTGGGGTAGCTTTCTACTTGGAAACGACTAGATGAATTCCTTAATTTACCTAGGAAAAACTTGGTAGCCAGTTGAAAAAATCCACTCAAACAAACAATCAAATCACATGACCCAAGCTGAACATTTTTTTCATTTCTCAATTCACTAGCCAAACTAGAAAATCAATCACATTCACAACTCTATCCAGACACTCTTAATCCAGAAGACATATTTTTGGAGCAGACCAGGGAAGAAGTGGTAATTTTGCTGCATGCAGAGTCACATTCTGGTTTCAGGTTTCTCTTCTGGCAACTTCGCTCTGGCCTAGTTGAGATAAACAGATAACAGAAAAAGCTGATTTATTGGTACTTCAAAACTGTCAGTCTCCCATGCTAAAGGATGGCTCTGATGCTATTTTCAGAGGGGTTAAAGATGGTTCTAAGTCTTTTTTCAGGAGAGTGTCAGCAGTAGGATATTAAGATGATTAAGGGAGTTGATTGAGCTGAAATTGTTTAGTACTTGAAACCAGCAGTGGAGCTGTGAGCAGAGAGCCTCTGTACTGTTGAGGACACAGATTTATAAGTTAACCTGCCATTTGACTTGTTCCAGCAGACTCTGCATTGTTGCAAGCAGCTGATACAACACTGCAGGTTTCAGGGGAAGAGGCAGAAGAAACTCTTTATCTGTGGCATGGCCAGGAACTGACAGACGTTTGCAGAGCATCCCCAGAGTGTGGAGTCCTGGGAGCTCCAGCAGGGCTGGGATTTGTCACTGCAGCTGCTGTGACCAAGATACTGCCAGGAACCCCCTGACTGCTGACACAAAAAGATGCCACTAACTCTCTAGACATGACTCTTTAGGCAACCACAGCAGTCACCCAGATCATGATATCTTGAGAGTGTGGTGGTGACAGTGTTCTCCTCCCTCAGTGAGGCCCTGGTGTTACTGAATTGAAAATTAATTAAAATAGTAATAAATTAGTGCCTTGAGAATGTTCTTTGGGTATTTTCAGGACCGTTAGCAACATATCAGTGCCTTACTACTAGAAATGTTGATAGAACATAGAATATAATTTCAGGTTTATTTTGATTAAAATATTTACAATTTACATACTTCTTAAGAATCACAAGTTGCCTAAAAATTATTTGTGCATGAACTTCCATGTCTGAGTATATTTATTGCACCTGATAGAACTTTGAAATTATTTGCAGAAGAAAATAATTTCCGGTCTTTCGAAATTTTTCCATTTTTTAAAATAATTCTGTTAAAAGACTGTACATCCACGCATTCTAGAAGCCAAAATGCTTCACAGAAGTTACGGCAGTTATAAAATCAACAATTATAACACAGAAGGGAGGGGAGGAAAATTAAAGCTATTAAAAAAAAGAGGCAACAAAGATATTTACACCTTCACCTCCCTAGGGAAGCTCAGGCAGTGGAAACACAGCCAGAGGTGACAGGCAGTGGTGGCACTGGAGTGGTGAGGGGTCCCCTTGGGAAGTGGCAGGTCTGTGAGGTTGGGGAGGGGGTTCTGGCATGGGGAGATGAGGGGAAGATGCAGCATTTCAGGGCTTAGGCAGAGCACACATCTGCTGCATGGGTTTGAATGCCTCACAGCAGGGAGGAAAGATCAGCACCCCCCGAGGAGGAGAAATGAGGCTGATCCTTGCACACATCACCAGTTCAACCCAGCATGTAAAATGGTGCAAGTTTTTACCCAAATCGTGGCCTGCAGAGGCCTGATTGCCATGATTTAGTGCAGAGTGGATCTCATAAAGCCCATGGAGCTCACACAGTCCTGGTGAGTTAGAGGCAGTGAGATGTCCTTGCCAATCTGTTGCTGCCTCTGCCCTGATCCCAATTCAATTGCTTGTAAGTCACAACAGGGAAGCAGAATGATGGTTTTGTGCCCACTGTAACCTTGGGCAGTTAGGCTGGGATATGGGGAAATTACTGTAGTCAGGACTGTGATAAATGCCTGTTCTTGAACAGGCAATGAATAACTCTGCATTAGAATTGTAAAATATATTATATTTTACAATTTATATTTTACATAAAATATGAACTTCTGCTGGACCTGTGGGAAAAACTCACAGAAGCTTGGTTGGTATTCACACTGCTAATCCCAGAGATGAATTGGACACCATTAAATAGAACAAAAATGTTACTGAATAAATAGTTAAGGCTAATGGCTTTCTATGCCAGAGAGAAAATAAATTATCCAACATGAGGTGTTGTATAGGCCATATCACAGAATTATTAAATAAAATAAATGGCTAAAAAACTCATCTCGGGAAATGATGTGGTATCCAACTGTATTATTGAAAAGAGGTGGGAACAACAAATTCTTTAAACTTGATTGCTCTTGCTAGGATCAAAGACATCCTTAGCCGATGAGCAAAAGGGCAGTCCTAAACAGGAACCCTAGGGAACCTAAAGCAGTGAGCCAAAGGAAAACTTTATTTTAGTGCCTGTGGGGAGCAGAACCTGCTCTCTAACAGATGGTCCCTGTCTGCCTTCTGACATTTTAGCAGCACTAATCTAAGGCACACTTGTGCTCACCTTTCCTTTATTCTCTGCCTGAGAACTACACCACTGCACCTTCATCAGAATGATGTTCATCCACACAGATACCCAGGTACACTTCTGCAGCCAGCACACAAAAACCCATCCTGTCATGGTGAAAACATTTGATTTACACCCATTCAGAGATGCTACAATTCGACAAAAGTAATGGCAACTTATTTCCATGCAGGCTTTTTGCATATTCACAGCTTCTACGTGGTCCTGCCTTATCATGGATAAACAAGATGAAGTGCTATCACAGACTAAAGCAGCAGATGGGGCAGAGTAGTGTCACAGAATCACAGAATGGTTTGGATTGGAAGGAAACAAGACCATCTCATTCCACCCTCTGCCATGGGCAGGGACACCTTCCACTAGCCCAGGTTGCTCCAAGCCCTGTCCAACCTGGTCTTGAACACTTCCAGGGATGGGGCAGCCACACTCCTCTGGGCATCCTGTGCCAGGGTCTCACAACCCTCACAGGGAAGAATTTCTTCCCAGTATCCCATCTAACCCTGTCCTCTTTTATTGTACAACTCTGGGTGGAAGGAAGAGGCTCCAGCAAGACCCCAGGTACTGCAGTTTAAAAGATTGCTCTGTGTTTGTTTCAGAAGATTTAGGTTTATCCATTTTCCTTTGATAGCAATGCATTGCACAACTGTGCAGTTTTCTGTCTAATCAATGTCAGTTCTCTAGAAATGTTAGTCCCCTCAGCAGCCTTCAAGGTGGGTGAATTCACAATTTTAAGTGTAGGAAGTGTGATTCCAGAGACAAAAAAGACCCATTCTTTCTCTGTGCCAGACAAGAAGAGCAATGTTCAGCCTTAGGCTGGTCTTGTAAGGAAAATTTCCAGAGTTCTCATTCTAATCCATCTCCCTCACCACACAGCAAAATCTACATTTACAGAACTAATCATCTGAGTGACTTGCCTGGGTACCTGGAACTGCAATTTGAACTCATCCTGTGGAAAAAATAGCCCACAGTCACAGGTCCTATGCCAGATATCAGACCTCACCTGTATTCCCTTGCTCTGCTGCAAATTGCAATCAATTACAGATTATTCTGAGTTCATATTTCATATTTACGATTTACTGTCCTGACTCTGAGGCAGTTAAGATGAAGTTGGTCCAACCACCTCCTACCTCCCTCCTGCCTGGCGAGAGCTTCAAATCTCTGGCTCACAAAACCTCTTAATGCTGTTACTGGTAACTCATACTCAGCAAGAGCTGGGCATACCAGAAACCTCAATTAAAGATTCACGTATTTTAACCTCTGGAAACTAACAACCAAATCCCCTTTTGAATAAGAGGTACGTTAAAAACTGGGCTCTTGGAGGGCCTCATTAATCCCTGCTGTAAGCTGAGGCACTTCACGCAGTGTCAGGAAATACAACTGACCTGCTGTGACATTACCCAGCACCTGTACAGGATCAGCACGATGACAGCCAATTTTGTCACCCTGAGAAAAGTCCTCCAATTTCCACCTGTCCTGAGCTCCACACAGGGACAATGTCAAGGCCTAAATTTCCAATGAGCCAGAGCTCTGAGCTGATAGTGCTACAATATAATGTGCATGAAGGTCAGAAGATGCTGTCACCTCAAATGTGTATTTTGCACAAAGTTATTTTCTTAGCAAAGATATTCACTTGAGTATATTACTAAACTGAGGAAAATAACATGAGAAAATGAGAAGAGGCCATGTAAAAAATGAGACAATCAGGCAAGAACCCCCAGTTCATTTTGACTGCATCAGCATGCTTGATCCAACTTGTAAACCAGCCTTAACAGAGAAGCATTTTCCTTGTTTGAATTGCTTTAAAAAGTGGAATTAGCTTTATAAATATAAATCAGTTAAAGATAATGCAATATTTATAACACAGTATCTGATTTTTCCCCTTTAGGATTCCATTTGAAAGGAAATAACAAGGAAAAAGCGCCCTCAGAAAGACAGCGGGTTTACAATTTATGCTAATTAATTTTCATATTGACACAAAACTAAACCCTGCGATTTATTTGACTGCAGCAAGGAAAAAGGAAAATAAGGCAGATGGAACAAAATAGACTTTTTTTTCTGCAACAGATAATTCTGTAGGAAACTCTCTGTTTTTTACAAAACCTGTTAATCCTCATTCATTTTTTTTTGTGCCCAGCATGCAGCTCACTACACCCAAACCAGTCCCAATCCCTCTCCCAAACCTCCAGACACAAGGGCAAAAGCATAAGTGAGAAAAATGGTTCCATTTATTTGAAGCCCTGAAAGGCTCCAATCAGGTTCAAGAAGTCATTATTCTAGGAACTATATAAAAAGAAAAACAGCCCATCCCTGACCTGCAAGAGGTTCCATTAAATCAAATAACATCATTCAAAGTTGGAAGAAAAAATTCTATTGCTTGTAAAGCTAGGAAAAAAATGCAACACCATTCTGTGTTTAGAAAGCCTGCTTGGGATTTGGAAAAAGAACTACCAGTTGGCTACTTCCATTTGTATCCATTGAAGAGTCTGTGCCAAACTCATAATTGCTCTGAGTTGCTGAGTGTCATTGATGCTACATCAAAAAGAGGCCCAGGCCACAGAGGTTCATTTTCTATTAGAATTATTAATCAACTATCTGCAAAAGCTTCACATGAAGCTTTCTTCCAACTTTGGCTGAATTGAACTCTATTTGGTGTTCAAACAGATCCATTTTTCTCTTCTTCCTCCCCACACATATGCCCCATCTCATTTTGGCAAGAATACAACCACTGAAAGGGATAATATGCAGAATTATGCCTTTGATTAGAGAGTTGGAGAAAAGCTAAAAAGCAGCAACTCCACCACACTGACCTGCTCAGGCTCTGTAAGGTGTACCCCCTGTCCTCCAAATATTTACTCTACTTTGTTATACTTTAATTATTCATTCAGGTTTTTTCTACCGTTAATAGAATTTGCCCATCATATTTATTAGTTTATTTAGTTCAGCTGGATTCAGAGTGTAAATAAGATTATATTTTTTTTCAGTTTAATAACCCTGTTGCTCCACTGACTCAATTTTGATTTTTTCCTCCCCTAATTTTAATAGAAGCAGCAGCACTAATTACCTGCCCTCATGTCAGTGTTTCCTCAGCAGCATCCTCCAGCACTGAATTGCTGGTTTCCTTATTGTTATTGTCATTAGCACTGAAGTACTTTTCTAAGGAAGATTTCATTCAGCCAGCCTGAGGTTCTTGCAACAGAAAAAGAATAGTTTCTTAGTTAGAATCAGGATGCTGTCTATTCTTAATGAGACAGCAGCATGATTAGAAATGGAGATGTTTTCCGTTTCCCATCCACATTCATTTCAAACCACATTTCAGTGAAGCAATCACAGGCTTATCCTGTGAGATGCATGTTTGGCCTATTAAAAAAAAAAAAAAAAAAAAAAGAAGAAGAAGAAGTGAATTCTTTATCTCAGGTTTGCAGCTTTCTCAAACATCATAAAATCCTAATTCACTTTTCTTTATTTTAATGGCTTTCCCAGCACAGTTTTTAAGGAGACATGGAAGCTGGATTTATCAGCATCTGGCAATAACATGGTGCTATAGTCCTCACCTAAACAGGCAGTGTCTGAACTATGCTGTGCAAAGATATCTACAATATTAACAAAAAGGAGAGAATGATAGTTTAAAGCACGATAGTAAATGCTTCAGCTTAAAATCTATCTCCCAAATCTTATCTCTCCATAAGAATAAACTGTTTTTTTTTTTTATTTATTTTACTGGGATAGCTGTTTAAGAATTTTATTTGATTGAGACAGAAAGCAACTCTATTCCACTGCTTTTCTATTTAAAATATTTGCTTTACTCACTGTGTTGCCTTACATCTTCCCCATTAGTTAAGTCATCTTCAACACTTACAGATAGTTGACTTTGCTAATCCTTGTACAATCTCGTTTTTAAAATAGCTGCCAAATGACTTGGGATGGGAATACTGTGAAACATATTTGGCATCTATTTATTACTGAGAAGAACAATGTTAGAAATTTGAGGAGAAAAGAGAAAGACTAAGTATTCCTCAGGGAAAGGTGACACATAGAAAAAAAGTGACACGAAGGATGGAGGCATGGAAGGAGGTGAGAGGGAAGGTGATCACACCTATTGGAGGAATGGGATGACACATTTGAAGATATAAAGCAACACGGGAACTCTGTTTTCTCCTGTTAAAAGGTGTTGTTGGACACAGTGAGCTCAGGGGCATTAATCAGGAAAGACACATTAAATGGCCAATTTGAGATTTTTGGGGGAATTGAAACCTAAATGAAACCAAATAAGATGTGTCCTAGAGTGAGAGCCAGTGGGTACTGCAGGGGCAGCTTAGACTGGGTTTGTGGGGCCCAGCAAAACTTGTATTTTTTGTGTAGCTTCTTCATAAAGTCCATCCTGGGAGCTCAGATTCATGCTCTTCCCTGGCCTACCAGGCAAAGTCTTGTATGGTTTGAAATCTTGACACAGAGGCATAGAGAGAAAATTTCACCTGAATACCTATTCTGAATTCATGATTAGTGCCAAAATTCTTCAGAATTCTTGATAACTGGCCTGTTATTAATCCATATTAAAATGTGTCCATGGCACACACTTAGTCTGTCAGCATGGGAGCAAAGGGGTTAATTTGAATGAATTTGTGAAGTGGTTTAGCCAAATTGCATTAGATTTTTGCATTAAGAGTTGAAAATGCCTTGATTAAATTTTCTTTACCATCCCAAGTAATTTAAGTTAAATCAAATTAAATTGAGGACATTTTATTTCTGGCTATGAGCGTGGGCACTGAATTTAACACAGTTTAACTAAATCTCTTTATGAGTGACTGAGGCAGGGAAGGAATCCTTGACAATTGCCACAGCTCCCAAAAGAAATCAAGACAACGCTCTCTCTAACAACACTTCATTCCTTAAGACAGTTGGAATCTGTCTTGTGCATTTAAGGAGGGATAGGAGGGAAGAGAAAATGTATATGCCTCATGCTGCAACATTATATAATGCCATCCAACACCAAAGGCAGACATTGGACCATTTCCATCCCATATGGCAAGACAAATGTTCTCCCAGTTTATTATTAATAGTGCTGTGACAGCACTGTGACTCAGCATCAGAAACCATTATTTTAAATATCTTCCACCAGAACTGACTTGGCACAAATCTTTTTGCCACAGAAGGTTGGTCCTGACTAAAACCTTCCACACAGCCCTGAGATGAGCACAGTGATGCAACAACCTGGTGATCCATTTCCACATGAAAATGAAAGTGTGTCTAGCCTTCAAGGAGTTGATATGGCATTTTGAATTATATATCAGTGAGAAAAATTTACTGGGTAAATGTTAAAATCATTAAAGTAACTTTTCACTGCAAATAGAGAGTGAATGCCTCATCCCAAGACAGCTATGAGATGTATCAGTTTAGTTTTTTAATCCCAAAGTATGCATAAATCTCTCCAGTCTCATCTCTTGTCATCTTCTTGTCAAAAGAAATTTCATTTCACTTCCACCCATCACTACTCCCCATGGTTTCTGTACACATTCCACTTTAAAATTTTATCATGGGAAGGGGGAGGTTCCTTCTAGATTTCATGCAAGGTTAAGCAATGAAATCCTCAGCAGAAGAATTTATTAAAAAAAAAAATTTAAAAAGAGGCTTAATATGGTTAGTAAAAATATAAAATAATAGAAAACCCTTGATATTTTCCCTCTCTCTAGCTACCTCCATTTTGCTTCCAAAGTCCAACAGAAACAGCAGTTTGATGCACAATTTCCCTCATTAGTGTGTGTGATGCTCTTGGAGGGGAAAATAGATGGATCAATCGCCCAGGCTGACTTCCAAGGAACTGCTCCCATGTGACATCCCTTCTCCAGCCACAAACACCTCATTAGTTCACAAAACCTACAAGTATCTAAAGGCTGGAAAAACTCCACCCCACACCAGATGACAGCCATTTGAAATTACTTGACCCGTTCAATTACTTGTTACTTTCCATGTGATTTTCCACCTATTTTTTTGCATAAGGCAAACACACACCCAGTTATTTCTGCAGGAAGCAGGTTGACTGGGAGGTGGAGAGTTATTTGACTTTATAAAAGCACATAAGTAGGAGCTGGCAAAACAAGAAAGATCTATGCTTATTAGAGCAGGCATGACACATGCATAAGACATAAATATAACCACGAGCTTCTCTTCAGTACCTGTGGTTGTTAAATACCAGTGAAAAAGCATTTCCTGCTGCAGATCCAGGTGTATGAGCTCCAGCAGATGGGATGTACTCTCCTCTCAGCTCCATCCACACATAAGGAGCCAGTTCAATGTGTGACAGAGCAATGAACTGAGCATCTTCTATTTTGTTTCAATAGAAATCAAGTTTTAAGGAATGAGACCTTAGATAAAATATTGCCTGTCACCTCACACTTTACAGAGTTCTAGAAAAAGGGAAAAAATTACAAAGGTAAAAAATAAAATAATAGTTTTGCTCATAATAGCATCCTAATATCCATATGAGGATGGACATTAATTTGGCATTCTGTGACATCTGCAACTTCAATGATCATCTATCACTGTTTACTAGGATTATTTATCCATTCTTAATTCTTTGGAAGTAACTCTCAAAAGGGGATGAGAGACAAACTGCTTTTAGATTTCACAGACACTTGCAGAAAAAAGAAACAACGAACTTGGTTCCCTTGAGCTCCCTCAAAGGTTTGAAAGGACCCTTTTGTGCCTCACTTTCATGTCTCTGCCTCTTCCTGGTCCTCAGTTCCTCCCTTTAATTTTTTAAAGCCTATTTCAAATGCCATTATCAAATAACATTAATTCCCAGACTCACCCACTATTTAGATCTATTCCTCCCCTCTGTCTTCACATCCCAACCACCATCCCAGGATATTACTCAGGTTTTTCCCCACAGCCCCAACATAATACCTTGTTTCCATCTTTGGCTCAGCCACTTCCAGGTTCCCTCTCTTGTACCCAAACCTTTACCAGATCAACACCTGTTCTACTTTTGCCCCCTCCTTGTCTCTCTTTTCTCTTTAATCCCTCATCTGATCCCAGTGCCACTCCAAAGAACTGGCTTCTCACTTCTGCCTTTTACTTTGGCATCAGACCACCTCTGTAGCCACTCCTGCCCAGAGCTCCCTTCCCCATCCCTTCTCATGCTGCCTGTGCTGTGGGATGCAGGGAGAGAATCCTATTTGGATGGCATTTTATCCCTGGATAAATGCAACCCAGGAGGTTTCATTGCTTTTCCACTTCCCTTGAATTTTTTGTGACACTGATTTTGAGACAATTTTAGGAGTGGGCGTATTGTACATCATAAGCACACAAGAGCTTCTGGCTGCAACCCAGCAGAAACCTCCTACATTTCACAGGTGGTTTGTGAGCTGCAGATGGAGAACTTCTGTGGAAAAAAAAAAAAAAAAAAAAAAAAAAAAAAAAAAAAAAAAAAAAAAAAAAAAAAAAAAAAAAAAAAAAAAAAAAAAAAAAAAAAAAAAAAAAAAAAAAAAAAAAAAAAAAAAAAAA
This sequence comes from Sterrhoptilus dennistouni, assembly GCA_013397095.1. Classification (NCBI taxonomy): domain Eukaryota; kingdom Metazoa; phylum Chordata; class Aves; order Passeriformes; family Zosteropidae; genus Sterrhoptilus; species Sterrhoptilus dennistouni. The sequence continues at coordinate 1,422,457 of VWZU01006587.1, read as the reverse complement.
AAAAAAAAAAAAAAAAAAAAAAAAAAAAAAAAAAAAAAAAAAAAAAAAAAAAAAAAAAAAAAAAAAAAAAAAAAAAAAAAAAAAAAAAAAAAAAAAAAAAAAAAAAAAAAAAAAAAAAAAAAAAAAAAAAAAAAAAAAAAAAAAAAAAAAAAAAAAAAAAAAAAAAAAAAAAAAAAAAAAAAAAAAAAAAAAAAAAAAAAAAAAAAAAAAAAAAAAAAAAAAAAAAAAAAAAAAAAAAAAAAAAAAAAAAAAAAAAAAAAAAAAAAAAAAAAAAAAAAAAAAAAAAAAAAAAAAAAAAAAAAAAAAAAAAAAAAAAAAAAAAAAAAAAAAAAAAAAAAAAAAAAAAAAAAAAAAAAAAAAAAAAAAAAAAAAAAAAAAAAAAAAAAAAAAAAAAAAAAAAAAAAAAAAAAAAAAAAAAAAAAAAAAAAAAAAAAAAAAAAGCTAAAAAAATCATCCATCCTTATTTGTCCTTTCATTACTATTGGTTCTCACCACTTCTCTGCCTTTCTGAGCACTGCAGAATTGTGTTCAGTTTAAAAAAAAAGCTTTTAAAGAATAACAAGCTCTCTTATTTTGCAACACTATTCTGGCTGTTGCCAAACTATTTATTTTATTAGTTTCCATTTTTCCTATTCTCCTTTGTGCCATTGCAGAGAAATTTGGTCCTGGCTGGCAATAGCACAGAAAATAGTGCCCCAAAGGGGTTTCTGCAGAGGGAAATGTGGCATGCCAAGGACAGAGCAGAAAAAGAAGGGAAGGGGTACAGAATCACAGAATCTCTAAGGTTGAAGAAGAACTACAAGATCATCAAGTCCAACCTTTGACTGATCCCACCTTGTCAACTAAACCACTGCACTGTTACATCATTTCTTGAACACTTCTGGGGATGGTGACTCCACCACTCCTTTGGGCAGCTCCTTGGAGTGCTAGACCACCCTTTCCATGAAGAAATTCCTCCTGGTGACCAACCTGAATGTTCCCTGGTGCAGCTGGAGGTTATGGACTCTTGTCCTGTTGCTGGTGTCCTGGGGGATGTGGGTGATGCCCACCTGGCTACAACCTCCTTTCAGGTATGAATGAAGGAGCAAATCTTTAACAGCCTAATCAGACACCAACTCACCAAATTTCACAAAATAAATTTGTAATGATTTTCATGAGCCACTAAGCTGCCAGTTTTCCCTGCCAGGCTGAATTTTCCCTGCTGAGGCTCCTCCTTAAGGAACATTTTGCTAACCAACAAGCCTTTTAGCAATACCATTTTTAAGCTTTTCATCCTGCTGCCCAGCTCTGCCAGATCCTCACTTCCAAATAGTGCATTAACGCAAGAACTGCTGAAAAGCACAACATCTATCATCTAGTCAACTGTGATACCACAGCCTGTAACACCAATTAAATAAATAAAATGTACTCCACACTGCACTGGGGAAGAAATTGATTTGACTGAGGTGTACAAAATCCTGGACACCATTTGACAATGTGGAGAATCTTTACTCACCAAGCTCTCCCCAGTAGAATGAGAAACACACTGGCATGAGATACTGAGATAAAAGCAGGTCCTTTTTTGTGTGGCTTTAATTTGTTGACACAAGCTTATCAAAGCAGAGAGTAACAGCAGGTTTAAAAATGGATTGGCCAAGTTCATAGGCATTCAGTTAAAAAAAAAACAAACTCAGTGTTTTTTCAGCTATCTCATCTGCTAGTTTCAGGCAAAATTAAAGGTAAGAAGAAAAGGCCATTTATCTTTAAACTGACTTCAAATTTGCTTCTAATCAGCTGGGAACGTTGTTTGTTGTATTTAAGAAAAAAAGAAAAAGCTAATTTAAAAGAAAAATAGAAATGTATTTCAAGTCTTATTGCTTTTGTTCATTTTCATCAGACTCAAGCACTTAGACTCTCAAAAGGACATAAAACAGTGAAAATGGGACTCATGGCAGATGAAAAATACACCCACTGCAATTATTTTATAATTAAACCCTGATGGTGTAGCATTTAGAAAGAGTCAACCTATCAGAAAAATCCAAGTCTATAAAGACAGAGCTGGATTTGCAAGTGCTCTGCTTGTACTGTTAATGAAGGAGAAATCAAATGAGAATAGGATGCAGAAATGTTATAAAACTGTACCTTGGACATTTCTCCTTGGTGATATCATGTTCTCCCCTTAGAGAAACAGCTCAGAGAGAGAGATGTGTAACAAATAGAAGGTAACAGTACACAGGAGTTTGTTGCTCTGGTTTCAGGGTCCAGCTGTGTTCTAATACTACTTGCCAGTGTTTCACTAACTGCTATCCACTGGACCAGTATTTGTGTCTGTATCAGTCCATGCTGTCTAGATAACAAGTAAAACACAGGGCATGAAGTGTGCATTCATGAGGAAATGAAAATAATAACACGGTCACTTAACCCGACCCTTTCCATGCAGCTGTAACCTCTCATTAAGCAGCAGCCTCCAACAGGCTGAGTTTTGAAACATTGCAGTGTCCCTGCTACTTGAGAGGCTGTGAATTTGCTGACTGATCCCAGCATTCCTCACTGTTAAAAAAACTAGAGAATTTTAATGAAAATAAGTCCAGCTCCCACCAAGGATAAAGCAAAAACAGCCCTGCAAAGATCTAGAAGATGTCAGCCATTGTTTAGAAATAACACCAAACTAGTGTCAAATAATGTTCAAGACAAAATACACAGTGAAGACACAGGTTGTGTCTTCAAAGAAACTCTAGAACTGGGGCTCTCAAGGGGAGATATTTAAAATACTCATTTTGTATATTTTGTATATATAAACTTGAAAAAACATCCATCAAAGAGCAACAGTTTGGAATACTGAGTTGATATTCTTTTTCCTTACATTACTGAAACGTTAATTTCAATCAAATAAACGGAAATATGAACTTTAGACTCACCAGGTTCTCCACCATAAGGCCATGGATTTAAATAGGTGGTATAAAAATAGAGCTGGTTAATTTTACATCCTATTCATACATGAAACAGTTGATACAATGAGGAACTCAGCAAACTGACATGGTTTTGAGAAGTCCAGTTAACATTTCAGTTACCTGCAGAGCTCATCTCTGCCCTTTATGCAGGGGATATTTTCTTATAATACACAAATGTGGCTAAAAATATTTTCAATCCAATTCTAATTTGTCTTGCCACACAAAAAATAGCATGCAGCACAATTAATATGCATAAAACATAAACCCATTAATGGACTGCATTTAGGTGAGTTAAAGGAAGTGAACCAAGATCATCATAAATCTTCTTATGTGCTTTTGGTGATATGCTGACAGGTAGGAATTAAACATTCAAGGAACTTTTATTGAACTGTCCAGATCCTGTTTATATTCAATCAAAGTTGCCCACTTTATCATGCTGCTCTTGACATTGCTGTGAAATAGATAACAGCTAAATCAGAGACTGTCAAACTGAAGTAACTTTCAGGAATTAAATGGTAGCGCTGAATAAAAGCCATAATTGAAANAAAAAAAAAAAAAAAAAAAAAAAAAAGCCTCTAAAACAATGGGAATTGTTTTAAAACAGTGGAAAACTTTAGATGACATTGCAGAGACAGCAGAAGTCCCTGATACAGTAACAGTATTGAGCAGATTGTTTGGGCAAAATGTCATCGTTGGAGCTTTCTTGTGCCTTATTACACACAGACATCATCTGGGACTCTGTGCAGTGCTGAATTACTATTTACAGCAGTTTGACCTTGAACACTGGAGTTGCATTAATACAGCCCCTTCCATGGAACTGATAGATAGTTAAGAGGTCAGTGAAAATGTATTACAGATTTTTGTATTCAAATAGGAAAGAAAAAAAAAATAATAGAGATTTGTATGGATCCTAAAAGGAAGCATCTGTTCATAAAACACCTGGACTAGCAAAGGACAGCCTTTTCTACACAACAGTTAAAATGCAATACATTATTGATCAAGCATTGTAACAAGTTTAGAACCCTTTCAGAGCTCTCATGATGCTCTAATTATGGGATGTAAATTGGAAACTCTAAAATATGTGAATTTCCTGAAGATGAAATTTAGCCACCCTCAAGCATGCTCGATTAACTGAGTGACAAAGAATTGCAAGCAGGAGTTTAAAATTCAGTATTCATTCAAAAGAAACCAATTTGAGGATTTCAAATACTCCACTAACAGCAAGAGACTACCAGTATATAGCCTGATTATTTCACATCCTAAAGCTTTTCTCACCCCTACATTTATAGAGACATCTGCAAATGCTAATAGAGTTCTCTCTAGGATGGGGATCATTAAGTCAAAGTACTCAAGCACAATGGGCAATGAAAGATTGAATTGGTTAGCGCTCATAACAATTGACAATGATGCTAATATATATCAGTACTTCACTGAATTTGTGCAGTGTATTCAACATCTGGAGACTCTTCCCTGGATTTTATGCAATCACTATAAAACTTTAAATAAATACTCACTAACGCACACATTTCAAATATATATTTGTATCCTGTTTTTCATTATCTGGAAGTGCCCATAAAAAACTTGGGGAATCAAAGGGAGAAGAGAATAAATGAGCACTTTTCATACTGTGGGCAGGCAGAAAGGTGGTACAGTAAAGTCTTCTGTTCCTGCACATGATACCACCACCATGTCCACTTGAGACTTGATTTGACACCAGTTACAGTCACTGGGAGATTGTCCCTGATTTCTAACGAGTTCAAGAGCTCCCTCCTCAAAGTGTTTCCAGTAGGGAGGAGAAAATCCCCTCACTCTGCTGGTGTTTGGTCACACTCAAAACAAAAAGCACCAGGGGGTTTCAGGTGGAGAATAAGAGCAAAGGTTCCTGTGTCCCCTCAGGCCTGAGAGCCCTGCAGCAGATGCTTGGGGAACCAGGCAGGCCCAGTGCACCATTCCATCTGGTCACGCTGGGAAATGGCACCCTGAGTTAATTGCAGTGTAGTTCATTTAGCAGAATGCAAATTTACACTGCAAAGGGACTGCCTAGAGCCTTCCTCTTCAGGCAAAGCTCCTCTTCCCATCTTGAGATCTGAGAGCTCTGTTTTCCTCCACCCTGAGGAAAATACATCCTCGACTATAGATGCAAATACCATTATGGATCTCTTTCATACCTATTTGCCTTCAAAAGGCAGAACTAAAACCCAAAACAGATTGAACTGCAAAAATTGCATGTCAAATTCTTGCTTGAGCAGGAGGTGGTAGTTTGTTGGTATACCTACACACATGGAACTGATAAATTCCCTGCACAATCACATGACATTTGTTTTAAAATAAGAGATTTTTCACAAATTTGCCCCTGAATGCAGTCAGTAGACTGTGAACATATCACTCATCTGCATAAAAAACTTTGGGATATACAGTGTTAAAAATAAACATGAGTACAAAGAGGTGATGTAGTTCTGTTTCTTTGTAACATCAACTTGTATTTCTTGGAGTAAGCAACATGAGTACGACTTAACATATTTACTGAAAAAAGGTACTGACCTACACCTGTCATAATAAAATGTGATAATTTTCTTCGTTTAAAATCTGAATATTATTTACACCAATTTAAATTATTGAAAACCCTCATTTAATCACTACAATAACATAAAGAATGGGTTTATGATTTACACTTGTAAAAGACACTCATGTTTGTTTTTTCTCTTCAAATTATGGACTATAAAAGTAATTTTTTAAATAAAATATTTATTTTGTCAGCCTTTCATACCACCTCATATCATTTGTCAGTAAGAAACAACTGCAGTAGGACTGACACCTCGAAAGACATAGGACAGGTTTTATGGCATATGGCAACAGACATGTGTCTGTTAAGAATAAATAAAAGTATAATCTACTTCATCATGATTTTTCCCTGGTTGTGAAATTATGCATTTCTTTACAATCCAGCAGAAAAAAAAATTGGAACATTTCTGCTCCATATACTGTTGCCTGTCAAGATCAGCAGTTCTCCTTTTCACACTGTGATGGATACTGCACTGGAATATAGAACCCAACTATATACCTGCTCTGCCATTTCCTCAATATTACATTCATTGTATTCCACAGCATGAACTCACAGTCAAGATCCTGGATATTGCTCCATGATAAATATCACAGATGAAGAGATGGTCCAATGCCAGTGTTATTTTCATGGTGCTGGCACATTTCCTGAGCAACGTGTTTGGTAGTAAACACTGTTTCAGTTGCAAAAAGTTCTCAGGCACTGCTGTAACATTCAGACAGAAAGTAATTTTTCTAAGCATTTTAATACACTTCATGGAGTTATTTCATTCAGCAGCTCTTTCTACAAATCAATATCTCTCTTTCCTCCCTTGAATGTTTGTAGGAGCAGGGGGTGATCCTGTCAATACTTACACCAGTGAGAAGTTCAGCTGCACTGGTGCCCTGTTTTATTCAGCAGTACTACATATAGAGTGAAGAGCTGGCAAGACTCATAGCCTTGATATATCAACTCACCTCTTCCCTGAAATACAACCATCTCTGGGGTAAAGCTTGATAAATATTCAACAGCACAGGGAAACACTACACTGCAGATTTAAGACTCAATCTGGCAAATACTTACACAAGAGTATATTTTCTTCACGCTGCTAAAGAAAAATACTTATACATATAAACATATTCATAGGCACAAGATCGCAGAGTACAGGACCCAAGAGAGGAAGGAGAATGGAGGGGAAGGAGGAGAAAGCCCTTCCAGTGCACCCCAGAGGCTTCATTGTGGATTAAATCTCTTGCCAAAACATAGAGAGGATGTAAGCTGGTCAAGCTGGCAGCAGCTGGAACCAAAACCACTCAGGAATGCTCTGTAGCAGGAGTGGGGATGGCAGCCAGCACTGCTAAAGGTCCAGTGAACCCAGGAATGTGACTGAGCACTGCTGACAGCAAAGCAGGCTGTTTAAAACATCTGGGCATGAAGATGGGAAGGAACAGGCTGGAGTAAACACATTTCACTGGCATAAATTGCAGGATCTATCTCAATCATGTGTCCATCTCAGCTTCACATCTGTCCCAAGATTTGGTAAAATTTTTTGAATAGTCCACAGCATCAGAAGGTCTTCAGAAAGCTCAGCTCATGCTCATTTTCACAAACGAGATATTTCAGGTGTGTAATGGCCAGTCTTTGGACATCTGATCAAGTATATTTCCTATTTTTTTCATAGGAGACTAATTTCTTCACTGATCTACCTTCATTTCAGCACTATAAAAAGAAGCCACTTTAAACACCTCTCTGGCACTGCATCTCAGAAAAATGTTTCCCTATTTCACTCTTCATAAAGGTCTGCAATAAAGAGATACCTGTAAGCCATCCTTTCTGAAACTGTATTTTCCATTTAATAACTCATACAGAACCAGGATAACAGGAAATGTCTTAATGAATTCCTTTTTTTCATAGCCCAGGCTTAATTCAACCTCTTCAGTGTGCAGAAATGGAGAATTTTTCATTCTCTCCTATTTGGGTGTGCAGCTTAGTGAAGTATAAGATGTTGTCTTCAATCTGCAGAAACTCACTGACACAAAAAGATAGATCTATGATATTGGGTGATCACATATTAGAAATGCATTGCCAAACATGCCCAGGCAGTTATTCAACAATAACAAGCTGAAGTCATATGAACCAATCTGAAAAGAATGCTTTTGTTTTATACTTAGGAGCAGTGATGCCCATTACTATGACATTAACAAGTTTATCTAAAACCATAATGGCACAGCTGCAATAGTTCTGCTTTATTATCTGGAGGGTTGATTTTTGGCAAGTTGGTTGGGTTTGTTTCCTTTGATTTTTTTTTTCTCTTTTCTAATGTGCAAAATTTGGGTTCCCATTTCTGTCTTGTTTAAGCCTGGATTTTATCCATAAAGGGACATTTTACACAGCTGAAGTTTTAAGGAAAGTAAATGTCAATTCAATTTGTCCTTTCAATGCACACGAATTGAAGAACAGTCATCTTTTTTTTTTTGCTGATGAAAGTCTCTTGGCCCTTCGGAAAACTAAGATTTAGTGACAACTGATATTTCCAAAGCTGCATGCAGGATCTGGGCAGACAATTTCCATTTTGTTCTTGATGTATCTGAAGCTACAGAATTGAATAGGTAAAAAACTACAGCAAACTGCAGCACAGCAGATGCCTAGCTATGAGCACACCTTGTACTGAATCACAATAATTTTTAAGAATTTGTAAGATCAAGCAAGCCCTGATTCATTCTGCTGTAAATACCTTGGTACCAGCATGGTGTTAAATTATTTTGGGGCTATATCACACGCTTGGACCTTGAGAAATGCAAGGCTACTTACTACTAAACAATATATCTGTTCCTTGGAAAGGAATTGTATGGATGCTTCATGTGCAGTTATGCTCAAACTATCATCATCATATTTTGGTTGGAATTAAAAATGAAACTACTATATCTATGCTCTCCTTTTGTGATTTTATTTTTTTCATTTCTCATGTCTGAAGTTCTTCTCCTGAGCAAGAACTCCCTAGTAATTCCACTTATGATTTATGTTGGTGGAGAAGATTTCTAGGGCAGCTACCACCCCCTTCTCTTTGGTTGTACAAAGAAAAAGAAACAATGAAATTTCAAGAGAGCAAAAACTTTAAAAAGGGCAAGAAAAGAAGGAGACCTCCTAAGCTTATAAAAACTTTCCATTCGCAATTGAATATATCTGGACAAGCCCAAACTGAATAAAACTTCTGAACTTTTAGCCACTTATGCACTGAGTGCATTGAAGGTGTTCTTTTTATAATTTTTTGGAAAAATATAAGCCACATTTACCATTCTGAAAATGAATGTTCTCTTCAGTTTGGTTTTTATAACACTAAAAAATTGGGTTGATGAGTATTTCCCCTAAAATTGCCTAAAATTGTTTCTTCTGCCAACAGTCTGCAGATATATTATAACCACTGATCATCGGAGTGACAATATTGCATTATCCACTAAAATAATGGGGATATAGGAAAATCTAGCTCCTGAAAGTGTTTGAAGCTGGCTCAATAACTCATAGATTTCTTGAGGTTCAGATTACCTTTATTTCTGTGAGTAATTATCTAAGACATTTGGGCCAATCTTTTGGAACTCCCTGTTAAAAAAAAAAAAAATGAATATTAAGAACTAATTGTGTCTCCTTAGGATATAAATATTCACTTTTGGCACTAAAAGCCATACTCCAAATTGTTTAAGATCTATGTTATATAGTGCAATCTGTTCAATACAGGCAATATGATCTGCTTCTCATCAGTTTTGACTGAGAAAAGACTTTGTTAGATAGGAAAGTCCCCTGTCAATACATTTTCAAATGAACAGAGATTCAGACTGGTTTTGTCCTTTTTGTTCCAGTCGATACAATGGTTTCATGGGATTAAATTAAATGTAAACTCTACAAAGGTAACAAGTTATTGGTCCAAGGTAGCCCAAATTAATCAATGCATAAAGATCTCAGTCACCACGGGATACCTAATATTCCCGAGCAGTTAAATTTCAGGGCAGCCGGGCAGCCCCATGGGTAAGGATATAAATTCTGTTGGGGTGTTAGAAACACCGGAGATACATTTTCTGACACTCACGTGCCAAAGGAGTGTGAAAACTTATCCGGTGGCCTGTCATTCCCATCAAAGTCTTCAGCAGAGCTGTGGTACCCCTGCAACTTCTTGAGATTTCCTACTGAGAAAAGAAGTTTGGGGACAGTTATTATACACAGCTAACCCCCCACCAAAAAAGGAAAAAAACCCTTCTAGCATCCATGCACATTGAAAAATACAAGTCACTAAATGAATTGCTGTAGCAAAATTTGAAGAGTAAAATGCCACAGATCATGTAAACACCTTCAACTCTGAGTGCAAATTGTAGACAATATTCATTGGCTCAGCAATCATCCTGTATGGCCCTTTTTCTTGGCCCTGCACTCTCAAAAAGGTCACTGGAAGGTTGTGACCCTATTAAAGGCCTCTGGTGAACTGTGTCAGTGAGGCAGCACCAACCCTGCTGCTCACGGAGACACAAGGAGAGCAGCCAAGCTGCAACTGAGCAAATGTGCCTTGTTTTACCCACAGCTGGAAGGAAAAGGTATGGCAGATTATGTTCTATCTGTGTCAGGAGGACTTTGCTGGTTTGATGTGCTCTCATTTGTGTTTTTATGTAAAGTGTTTCTTTTTAGAATAGTTTTTTTCTTAAAGGATAGTGGCAAGCAGTGAGGTGGGTCTGAGGCAATTATGTCTCAAACTAACAATAGGTTTTATCTTTGCATTTTCTGGGTAAATCGTTTTCCTCACACTAGGAAGGAATGCCATCATCTGCCAGCAGCACACTTCTGAGGAACAGGGCTACACTTAGATTTTCATTCTTTTATTTGCTTTACTATCCTTTGTTTTTCAGACACTGCATTTATATAGTCAAGATTGCACCCACAGGGTGAATATTTGTATGCTTCCAACTCACTTCAGGAACCTTTACCTCTTTCTACTGTTCCACATAAGACGTTAAACACCCACTGCTTTCACCTGGAACATTTTTGTTAGCTGAAGTAGCAGAAAATATTCAGCCTATGTAGGTTAAACTCTTACTCCTCAGATAAATCCATGTAAAGGATGGCCATACGGCATATACAGAAGAATACCTGTCCTGGTTTTGGCTGGGATAGTTAATTTTCTTCCTAGTAGCTGGTATGGGGCTGTGTTTTGAATTTGCTCTGGAAATGGTGTTAATAACCCAGGATGTTTTAGTTATGGCTGGGCAGGGATACACAGAGCCAAGACCTTTTCTACCCCTCACCCCAACCAGTGAGGAGGCTGGGGGGCACAAGACATTGAAAGGGGACACAGCCAGGACAGCTGATACCCAAGGGATATCCCAGACCACATGGCATCATGCTGAGCACATAAACTTGGGGAAAAACTGGCTGGCCATGGGTCAGTGGGTGGTGAGCAATTGCCCTGCGCATTACTTGCTTTGTACATTCCAACTCTTTCGTCATTATCATTATTACTGCTGTTATTTTTGTAATTGCTGTTATTATTATTTTCCCATCCTTTTGTGTCCTATTAAACTTATTAAATCTTTATCTCAATCCACAAATTTTACTTTATTTTGTCCTCCAGCTGTCTCCCCCATCCCCCTGTAGTGGGGGGAGGAGAGTGAGAGGCTGTGATGTTTTGCTGCCTGTGGGTTAAACCCTGACAGTACCACAGCTTCTCATTTCACATCACTGCAGCCTTTTCCTTGCTGGAAATTTTGTCAGAGTAACATTTCATGACTGCTTGCCATGTCTACCTCATGTTTGCAAGTATTTTGAGTCCTGCTACTCTCTTCACTTATGGTACTTCCATCCAAAAAAAACACAATAACCAAAAGGAAAAACCTTTATTACGTTTCTAAGGAACAAGCTGATGCATCACTTAAAATCTCAGCTTTAAAATTTAACCTCTTACTTGAATTTCAGTCAGTTTCTACTTTGTGTGACACATGCAAAATGAAAAAGTTCATGATTGTAGTGTAATTGGATTTCTCAAGAGGGAGAGTTTGCACTTTACCTATCCATTTCAAAGAATGAATCTGGAAAGATTTTTATCCAGGTATTGTTCAGATGCTCAAGAGGATAATGCGAAGGAGTGCTGAAGGAAACGATCCCCTCAGGTGCCTCCTCTCAAGGGAGGCAGGGATGCAAACTCATCAGTGATGATGCTTTCCAGTAACAGCTTTCCAGGGATCTTGGTCACTGATGGACAGGAGCACAGCAATCCCAAAACCAGCTGGTGCAGCAACTCTTTGGCCTCACAAGGCTCTGACCCAGCCCCAGTACTGCATTTCCTCTGCCTCAGGAGGGGACAAGAAACAGCACCAAACCCACACATCTTACAGAAAATGTTCTGAAAAAATCTTCAAACAGAGAGAAATTTAAAAAATATAGAAATCCAAGTTTACCATTTCATTACTCATCTCACTCTTATGGCTTTCTATACAGCAGCATAGACTTCCAGAATTAATTAACTATAAATTTCTATTCTGGAACTTGATATGGTAATGCAGTTTTAGCTGATCCTATGGCATTGATGACTACACTTGCATCATTCTCACCCCCTGCTCCTATTTATTTTCAAAAATTAATTTACACATTTAAAAGCCTTTTATTTGTGCCTTTGCCATTTCTGTGTTATGGCGTAATAGCCTATTTCTTGCACTGCAATTGATTACACTGAGAGTGAGGAGAGAAATTTGAAAGCCTTCAATAATGGGAATACTTGTCTAAAAACATGTTGATAGGAAGCTTACCATCTGAACACTAGATATTCTCATTTTCTAGCAAAATCTAGAAATTCTTATATTATAGTGAGAGCAAAAATATTACGTGAAGGAGACCAGTAGTGTAATTAAATGAATATATTAAAAGTTTCTGGTTTTGACAGGTAGTAGGGAGCTGTCATTCTTCTTGGCAGTTTGTGAATTACTTCTGTCCTTCATTATCCCAAAAGATTATTATTGCTCTGTTTCTTGTGAGTGTAGTGAGATAGAACAGCAGAGATAATAGGTTATTATAGGAAAATTTGGCTTTGACATTTATATGATAAATTTGAAGTCAATTAGAGGGAAAATACTCCATTAGATAAAGTGAGTGTACCAATTATGCAGTGAAGACTTATTGCTAATGGCATAATTGAAATTTATAGAGTGGTGGTCCCAGCACTGTAGAATTAGATTGCATAAATGATGGCAGTAGCAGGCATGTAAACATTTTTGTTCCTAGTCATTTACAGGCAGAGGACTGAGGGAGGTTTTTTTATTAGGATTCCATCCTGATGTTAAAAATCCAGAGTTACTAGGAAACAACTGATGTGAGACACTCACCTCCTTCCATAAGTTCTGGCAAAAAGAAATTAAATAGCCCTTTCTGGTAAAAGTTGTATGTGCTTCCATGGAAATTAAATACATGTGTAAGGAATCATTAAGAGAAAGAAAAAATAAAGCATTTCATGGAGAGAATTAAACAAATCTACAACTTAATATGAACACCAAGCTACACGGGAAACAGAAAAATATTTGGTCAAATTTACGCATAGAGATGGAAAAAGGGGGAGGGTTTCTGCCTTAGATACTGGATTGCAAAATAACCTCATGAAGAAACTACATGAAATCCAACTTACAGCTGTTCAAAACTAGATGGAGAGATTTGCTGGAAGATAAATATTGGAGAAAATCATGTCAGACTAGACCAAAAGGACAGGTTAGCCAGGATTTGATTAAAAACTTGCCAGTCATGCTTTTAAAAATTTTGCATTTTCTAAAAGTCTTAGAGTAAGCACAAAAGTTGGGAAACAGTACAAGTAGGGAATATACCAAACCCCCTAGTTGTGATGTGCTGTTTTTCTGTTTATTTTCTCATGTTCACATCCAACTGTTCCCTCTTCCCTCACCTCCTCTCACACTACCAATGACCCAGCACGAGGCTGCAGCTCTGCCCTGGTACATCAAAGGCTGGTGACAGAGGCAGTGGCTCAGCTGGGAGCCAGATCCGTGCTGGACACTGCTGCCTGACCCCACAGAATTCCAAATTTCTCCTGCCAACACAAGAGGCAGGTCTGGGGCTTTCAGCAGCTCCCAGCAAATGCCTCAGCACGAAGGGCAAAAGGAGCTCAGTGATCAGCACCCCGAAGTTCTGCAGGTTCAGCTGTGGAACAAAAGCTGAAAGAGGAGCCAGTGACCATCCTGTGCAGTGCCATGGTAGAGCACAGATATGGGAAATGAGAAATACCAGCTTGAGGCCTGAGAAGGGCACACAGGACATACTTTAAATGTCATTGTCACCACACCAGCCTATCAGATCTCTACTTCAATACAAAGAGGACCCACATCTCAAATATGCTGATCATCTCCACTGACTTGGGAGGAATTAGTACCTGGTGAGGCCCTGGCACAGGTCGCCCAGAGGAGCTGTGGTTGCCCCACCTCTGGAAGTGTTCAAGGCCAGGTTGGACAGGGCTTGGAACAGCCTGGTCTAGTTGGGAGCTGTCCCTGCCCATGGCAGGGGGTTGGGATGAGATGGTCATTAAGGTCCCTTCTAGCACAAGCCATTCTATGGTTCTATGATTCTATGAATTTGGACATTCATCTGCCAAAAAAAAGTGAGTTCATTATGTGCCAAAATAGGAGTTAAGGCTTAAATTGAAGCTAACTCAAGACCCTCAGCTTTGATAATTTTGGTTATGGTGTACTAACCTGAAAAATCTTGGTGCACATGCAGAGTTGGATCTGTAACACTGCGCTGGGCTCTGGTGGGATCTAAAGGAGGCTGCTCTGCTTTCACCCACTCCATGGGAGAAACAGACACAGGTTTACTCTGGGGTATTATTCCTCAGTTAAACAAGATGTTCCACATGCAGAAGAACCCATAAACCTGGTTCTTTATAGATTTGGGTCTTTTCTCCTCTGACCCCACAGCAGCACCAGTGTTCCCCTCTCCTTGTCCTCACTCCCCCTTTGCCCCAGGGCTGGACTCTGCAGGTGAGCAGCAATCTCTGCAGGAGCCAGGCTAGGGGCAAACACACTTCCCAGCAAACAGCTCCCACAGGACAAGTGTGCAGTGCTGGAGTTCAGCCTGCCTTTTCCCAGTGGGCTATCTGGGTCTCTCCTTCTCAATCTGATCACAATCTTTTTGCAAAGATAAGATAGTGGGAACATAATTTACCTTCTATTTCAAAAGTTCCCAGCTGGTAACTGGAGAGAAAAAGGACCCAACAATCACATATCTACTGTTTCTTCTAGAAAGTAGGTGAAAATAAATTTGAGGCACTATTTTTCATTAATGCAGTTAAAATAAAATAGCAGATATCCATTATGGGCACAAAAATATGTGCTGAATCTAAGGTTGCTTTGTTGTTTCTATTGTGAACTGTGTTTCCTGAGCTGTCATCACTTCTTCACTGAAATTTTACTGCCTATTGGGTTTTCTGCAGTTGGAAATAAGGGAAGCAATAGTCCCTATGCTGCTTACTGCAGAGCAAGGGATGAGACAGGAACTTAAATAATTTCTGGCTGGCCTGCTAATTTCTTGTTCACTTATTCCACTTACAGGACCCCATCTCACCCCTGCAGTTACTGCAGCCCAAATAGTAGCTTAGATTTCATTGACATTTCTTCTCTGTTTTCAAAAGCCAACTCTACACGCTTTCAGATACAAAATCTTACCAGTTATTTAGCTCCACACACAAAACCCATTCCTTCCAAAATGCTCTCTCACAAATCCAGCAGTTATTCCTCCTCAATCCACCTTCTACTCAACTCAGCATATTTCCAATTTCTCTTCTGTGAGCTTCACTTCCCACTCCCACTCCACCAGGCACAATGAGACATGTGCAGTGCTCCCTTCCATACCCTGCCAGCCTAAGTGACTGATCCTCACACCCCTGAGGAAAACTCATCCCTTCTCCCCTGCAATCCTTATCTCTGCACCCTCGGCCAGGGGCACAATTGTTAGAGAACAAAATCATGAACATCATCCATGAACATTTCTGTATGCATCCCCAATGGCTGCCTACAAGGGATGGAAACTTGCAAGGAACTGCCCTGACATGGTTGTGCTGTGTTACCTGGTATGTCAGCTGGTGTGTTATTGAGGGACATTTCTCCTGCCTGCTCCCTCCAGCAGAAGTCTGCAGTCATTAAAGCATTAGTGCAAAGCATGCACGTATGCACACGGAGCTATGCTGCTGCCTCTGGGTTATGTTTAATGAATGAAGCATGGCTGAAGTGCACTGGGACTCAGCCTATCCAAATTGCTTGTTCTGAGGATGCAAGTCTGAGCTCCAGCCTCTTATGCTTAATGTTATACAAGGGACTACTTGTAGAAATAGAATGGAGATTGCCTCTTAATTTTGACTTATTTTCCTTTCATGTACAACACTGTTATTTGAGAATTCTGGTGTGGTTCCCTTCTTCATTTCCCTCCACTTAACTCACAACATTGCAACTAAAATTTCACCACTTTAAAATGCTTTTAATGCATTGGGCTTTATTTGCCTCTTTGTCCATTGTTTAAAAAGCTCCGTGCTTCTTGATGAAATTCAACCTGTGAGCAGGAAGATGCTCAAAGGATGGGCAGAGGTTTAAAAGCTCCGAGGCTGCAGTTTTATTTATGCTAAATATTGCTGACTTCATTTGGTCTTTTAGCCAACTCTGATCTAGCTTAGTTCACTCTTCCTAGGCCTCCTGCCAAAGCAGAGCTTGCTTTTGTTTAGTATGCTTAGTGTATTTTTATTATCATGTCAGTGCTGTATCCTTTGCCCCACTGGGGAGTTTTATTTCAGTTCCAGATTATTATTTCCTATAATCTGCTCAAAGTGGAACCCAGCTTTTTTTTTTTTTTTTGCTTAACCATGTAGGGGTAGCAAAATGAAAGAACAATTTTCTATTTCACTGTTCCATCACACTTCCTTCAGCAGGTGAATAACTGGATTCAGGTTCAAAACAACTGTGCATTTGACAATTTATTGACAAATGTTTTGGTGGACCAGCAAAGAGATTTTTTGGCTACAAGCCCACTTTAGTAGTTGACACAAACACTAAAACCCCAATTCTCTTTGGTGTAAACCAGAAAAAAGAACAAAAGTAAAATCAGCAGATCAGCAAGGAAAGTGACACCTGAATCAAGGTCTATTTTCATCACAGTAAAATGAGAATAAACCTATCTGCCTCATTTGATCTCAGTACAAATGAACAGAGTTAAAATTTAACCAATTTTTTAAAAGCACGTAGGTCTTCTAGACAGCATCCTCTCCATTTCTCTTTTCCTTCCCCAAAGATCAATTCTAAACAGCATTGCCAGGTAGATACATTGAATAAGAGACACTATTACCTTCTCTTCAGAGCTACTCCCTGTATGCAAGCACCCTGGACAGCTTTGGACTAAAATTATAAACCAGTATTGATGAAACAATTTACTTCAGCTTTTATGTTCACACTCAAGGATGTATCAAAACAAGCTCTAATGGTCAGATTTCAAAAGAAGCTGGTATGAGAGCTCCAGCTGGGAACAATGACAGCAACTAAGCCTGCAGCCTTTCAGAAGTGCAGCCTGATGGTATCCAGAATTGTGAATCATTCAGAATGGTATATTTTCTTCTTTTGCCTTCTTTAAAGCTACATAAGCCTGTGTTTACTTGCTGCTTTACAGCTTCCTCTACCACCAGCACTGTAATCATTAGATGAATTACCCAAGCATGGTAATTACTATAGAACAGATGCTCAAAAAGACAAAAAACAAACCCAAAAGAAACCCCACCAAACCTCCTAATTACTACAATAATATAATACACTTTCTTTGTATATCTGATATTTTTGTTAATACTGCTAGAACAATAAATTTGCATTTGCAGTGATCCTTTTACTTAAATAAAAAAAGAAACTTTTTTAAAGGATATAGAAATCTATTTCTCTCATGATTAATACCAAGTACAGAAGAGATCAAAGTACTATGGAATATCCAGATTGTAAATAATAAAATAGGAAATGTAAAATTCTTAAAGTATTTGATTTAGGAGTTTATGTCCCCATTTTTGATATTCCTTCAGCTGGAGGAGGCCAATGGACTTGATGAACAACAGGAAACTACACCCTGCTGTTCCTCCATGAAAGCTGGACCTTTACTGTTATACTTTTACAATTTAAGTTTTCATGCCAACTCCAGTTCACAATAATCATTGCTGATGAGAAAGCTTTGTTTAATTTGCTTTGAAGATGACAATGACAATTGTACTTGCATCTATAAAAATGTTATTCTGGAACATTTACCAACAAAAACAAGCACCTCCACAGTCAATTCCATTCCCTGCACCTCCTTTTCGTTGTTTTTAGGAAATGTTCCCACTTGCTGTTCCTCAAATGTTTTCTTCAAAGCATGTGGTGCTTAAAAATCAAGGGACTTTGTGTTTTGTCCCTGTTCTGCATGATCCATGTAAAGCAGCAATCACCAAAAGCAAAGAAATTAACCCCCCTCTTTTTTTACTTCTTTTTCCATCTGTTCTCAATGGGTGCACTATTTAGCCCATAAATTGGTGATATTAGCTGTTAAATCTTGCTGAAATTATTTCTGTGGCGCCTAATCCACAGTCAGTGCATTTAGAGTTTATGTCCTTGAATGAGGAAAATACTCACTGAAGCTCATGGGGATTTACCCCAAAACATTACCAGGATCTGGCTGCAAGTGGCTTCCAACAATATTTGTAATTTTGTTTCATTTTCACTTTCATTTTGCAAAGTACTTTTGAAAAGTCACTTTAACAAGAAATTTCATTGCCTAATGGGCTGTGACTGTTCATGATAGGATTTCATTTTAAATTCAGTTCATTATGGTGTCATTAGGGAATATGTGACTTGTCTTATTGCATCTTACCATTTACCACGATTTTCATGTCCATTATTAGTTTGGACTTCCAAAGTAAGATATTCACTCATTACCTGATTAAATTCACAGCAGAAGTCAAAGTTGGAGACAAATTACCTTATGGCAAAAAAAGCAACAAACTGAATCTCAACAAATCTGGTCATTTTCCAGCTCAGCCCTGTTCTTACTCTGGGCAGGTTGTTTTACCCTTTGTAGTAAAGTTCCTCATCAAATGCAAAGACAAATACTGCACCAACCCTACCCGTCAGCCAATCACTGGAGACTGAAATTCTCCAGAAAAAAGCCTCTCATCCCAGGTGTCCCATCTCATGCCCCAGGTGCCACGGGCAGTGTGGATTGTGTAGCCTTGCTGAGCCTCTTAACGCTGTGCTAAGGCAAGAAATGTCAACTGCAATGACCAGGTGTGTGCTCCTTTACAGCCCCATTGTGCTCACTCTTTACCCACTCTTTGCAGACCACTCACTTAAGCACTACTTCTCTATCAGAAAAGCTGAAATTTTAGCCTAATGAACTGCCTTTGCTTCCTCTGTCAGGTATCACTTTAACCTCTCACCACTTTTTCCTCCTGAAAGTACAACAGCACCAACGTCAACTGCACCATTTCCAGCAAGCAAATCTCCTTTAAAACAACTGGCTGCTATCACAGTGTCTGGGCAGTCAATGGTGTTTCAAAAATACATTGAGTCTCAGGAGACCTTATGGAGAATTTAAACTTCTTTTTCCATTGCATAATATTTAGAGCAGAGCCACACACAGCTAGATGCTGCTTACTTAGATTTACAGCTGTGCTCAAGGCACAAAAAAAGAACAAATAACGTGAATGAACAATTTAGGAAAGAATTTTCACAAATCTTTAAGTCTCATTTTGACAGCGATGCCCTCTTAAAGCCAACCAATATTTATTTTGTTGTGGATGGAAATGAAGCTCGAATCTCATTCACTCGTATTTGATTAAGATCTCAAAAGCCACCAGACATTAAAGGCTCTATGATCCTTCTTTTAACAGCACAGTAACAGCAGTCCTTGCCCCTTTCCCACTGGCTCTGCATGAATCCTTCAAGGTGAAGGTGGGCAGACAACATCCTGATAAAAAGTAAATTCATCCCCAAATGGTTATTCAATACTGCCAGCTAAAACTAATTACAAAACCAGATCAAAATGAAAAAGGAAACAAACAAACAAACAAAAAAAAAACCCAGTAAGAAAAGAGTCAATTATTTTCAGAGCACTTCAAATTCAGATTTTTCAGCTTTTCATTTTTAACTGGCATTTCCTTTTTTCAATGCCTTTCTTTTGCCTATGTTTAGATTAAGTCAAACCAATTCCTATGAAATTGAAGTATTTCAATTTGCATTGAACAACTGGTTTTTGGTTAACCAAAATAAAGTTTTTCCAAGTCTCATCACTCCTTCTCCATCCATTACAAAAATGAAAACCATCAGTCATAGCCATCTTGCTTGAATTGCAATTCAGATTTCCCCCCCTCAGTTCACATTTTGGCCAAAAATGCCTCACATTTGCCAAGCTCTATTCAAACATAAAGGATTATGGCTGAGTGCTCTGGAAACCTCTTTAGAGCTCTGGGAGATGAGAAGTGCTCCAATACCTTTGCTTTTGTTTGTACAAGCTGTCATAGAGTTGGTGGACACCACATTGCAGTACCACATTTTTGGGGTACTCAAGGGATGTTCTCCAGGCAGTTTCTAAAGCTTGTTGTAGCTTTTATGATATGGGAGCTTTGGGAGCTTTTTTTTTTTTTTTTTTTTTTTTTTTTTTTTTTTTTTTTTTTTTTAAATCAGCTTTTTATGTATTATGATCCAAGTATCAGAACTAGACAAGATGGAGATTTGTTCAGTGCTGAACTCTTTCAAAGATCCAATCCACAATTCTGAGATGAGAAGCTGAAGCAGCAGAAATATTCTGCGTATTAGCGGCTTCAAATTCCATCTTGCAGAAGTGGCAGATCACATCAGTATGCAGTTTTAGATCTATTACAGCAATATCAGCAGTCCTTGATTTCTCAAAAATGGTGTTATTTGTGAAGGTAGAGCAAGCTGTCACCATCTGACAGGTTTAGATTATTTCACTGGGGACAACCACTGCAAGGCACAGACAGCAATTGATTCATTTCTCGTCACACTCCTCAGCACCTACTGCAGAGCCAAGCTGGGTAAATGCAAAATTAAAAGCTACCACCTTTATGCAATCTTTATTCACTAAATACAGAGCAAATGCTGTTTATTGTTAGAGTTTGCATCTTAAGTGCCTTGTTGCTTTACTGCTAATTAAAAAAAATAAAATCATTGAGCTTTAAAAATCTAACAAATCCTGTGCTCCTTTATTCCAAAACAATCCTACGTGATGCAAAGATGCCACATGCTGTGCTGGCTGGTCAGGTGGAGTATTAGTGATTCAGGAATAAGCACAAGCAAGTACTGAATACAGTTTTGCCCCTCAGTGATGAATTGCCCCTTGTGCCTTTCCATTCTCATCTGGGAGAACAATGCTCTGGGATTTTGTCTGCTAATAAAGATTTTAAAATTCCAGCACAATGTACTCATTGCAATAATTATTTTCATCCACATTTCTGCTGGATGTAGTTATTGCTAAATCATCAGAGAAAAAAAACAATTAAAAAATCAATAATGGCAAATATATGTGCACATGTACTACCCCCATGTGTGTGCACAGCCCAATGCATACTCAGTTTACTAGACTTGCCCAGAACATCTATTATCATTTAAATTATGGGACATGGCTAAGTCACATCCAGGATTTCGAAAATTCCAAACTAATGGATCTAAGCCATTTAAAACAACCTTTGAGAAACAGAACTTAAAGATTTTCCCTAAGTAATTTTTCTATTGTGTAGAAAGAGGTGGGTTTCTGCATTGCTGTGTTTGTCTGAAATGAAGTTTAATTATTGCTGCAACTCTGTGACTTGTGCCTCCCAATGGCTTTGGGGTCTGCTTTTGATTTTTGATATCACCTCTGAGAGACAGCACAGAGGAAAGAACAGGAAGTCTGTGGGGAAACTGAGAAATAAGCCTATCTGGAACAACTTAGATTGATTAATTTAATAAGAAAATTAATATACCGACACTGCTAAAGATGTTTTTACTCCAGCATGTAATACAATGAACAAATGTTATTTCTTTCATGCCATGAAGACAGAAATTCAGAAAGGTGTTGTACCTACATTTACAAATCCCATACATTCAAATCCCAAATCCTTTGAAGATTAATAAAGAAAAACCCCTTACCGCTTTAAAAACAACCCTGCAGATTAATAGTTTCAAAGTTTAAGTAAATGTTACATAACTTTTTGCCCACATGGAAAACTTGCATTGTGTCTAACTGCTGGACATAATTGAGTGAGAAGGAGAACATCAGAAGGAAAAATTACTGTCTCAGAGCTCAGCCCTGAAGTGTCACCCCTGAGAATGGAAATCTGCTTCTCCTCTGACCCAGAAGTCATTCACAATATTTGGCAAGTACTCCTCTCTCATGGGCACACTCCTGGTTTCCAGCTTCCTGGGCTTCGCCACTTGCAGTTGGATTGGCAGGACTTGCTGAATGCCATCAGCTGCAGCTGAGATCAATTATAGCTGTGTTTTAAATGCTAAGATGTCTTTTTTAAAAAAAAAAGAAAAATAAGAAAAAACCCTCTACATTTTGGTCTAGAAACTCCAGACTGGGTGACATTTCCTACAAGCTGAGAATTTTTGGCTTGACCTTTCTGGGCTCTTGTTTCCCTGGTGTAAAGCAGGAATGTCACCTGCTACTCTGGAAACTGTTATGGGAAGGTGAGTCCATCCATATCCATAAGAGCCTTGGAAAACGTATTGAAAAGCCCTAGAGAAATGCAATAAGTGAAGCTTTATTCAATGCAGCACTTGGATATTATTAAAAGGTAGTTTTTCAAGGCCACACACACTGTGTGAGGAGTAGAAAAAATACTGTGTAAATCCCCATAGGATGATATGAGAGCAAGTGAAGAAGGCAGGAAGTCATAATTTATCAGTGACCAGAGAGAGCACAAGTAAGAAGTTGACCTGAAGGTTCATGTGCATCCTTAATGCTGGGCTTTCTCATCTGGGTATTGGACTTTTCATAAAATATTCTTTTAAATGTTTGGGGGTTGGGTTTTTTTTCCTTTAGTATTAAAAGGCTATTTCAGTCAAGCTGACCGAAACAGAATAACTTGAGAGTAAAAATACAACATTATGGGTGCCAGGGAAATGCAGAGATTATGATTTATCACTAATTACTGTGGAGATGATGTGTCTGAAATTGAGGTCTCTCCATGAGAGAAAAAATGCTTGTGTCATTAGAAACAATAAACAGAGGACCAAATTCATCAGTAGCCAGCTGGAGGCACTTCCAAAAGCACAGAGGTGTTTTAAACTTTGATGTTAACAGTTCAGCCTATGATGTTTGGTCAGAAAAGTTTTTAGACCAATGTCAGTGATTCTTTAACTGAGAATTAATGGAACTCTGATTCTTGGTTACATTAGCAGGCCAGGAAGGTGACAGTGACAGTGAAATACTGGATGTGCCCCACTCCTTCCTGCTTTTCACCCAGGTGAACACTCAGCACATCACAGTGAGATATGGTTTCCTCTGCAGGTCAGACTACGTGCAGCCCAAGTATATTTTCAGTTTCTGTGCTGAATAACAACTACAGCAGTGACTTTCAGCCACACCTGGGGCAAGTACATACCCTAAAGAAGTACTTGGTGCTCTTCTTGCTTGCATGGTTTTAACATTTCATTTCTCACAGAAAAATTTTACTTAAGATGTCCTCCATCATGTCTGTAAAACCCAAATATTTATAAAGATCTTAGGGAGGTTTCTCCTGATCTCCCACCTAACATTTTTGATGCACCAGATATTGCTTTTTCTTTTAGTAGGACCATCTGAAAAGAATGATAAACCCCATAACATATCTTATATTTAGCCAAACACAAAACACAGCAGGAATATGCATTTCTACTGTGTGAGGGTGGTGCTGCCCTGTCCCAGCAATAACTGCACTTTTTTCGTTTCATATCTGTGTCTCTGAAGCCAATGGAGCCCAACTTGAACACAAATGTGCCATTGCATGCTGAGCACTATGTGGGGGAAAAGCAACCATGTAGAACAAAATAAAAAAGATTCCCTACCCAGTAGATCAAAATATTCTCCCATTCTTCAGAAACAGAGTTGCAGGTGGGCAGTGAGGACAAAAAATTGAGGGAAGACAAAAGTGGGTCTGAAGAAAGCAAAAGCCATAGATGAAGTACAGATAAAACCCAAGATCAGTTGCTTTGCAGCCTAGATAACATTTAATCTCCCTACCACAACTCACACTAAAAGCAGAATTGCATTGCGCCTGATTTGAAGGCCCCCTCTTCCTAATGCAAAAGCACTTCAAAAGCAACTCATACACCGTGAAAGGCCAAAACTTGCTGGCTTCTTGCCAAGAAAAAGGTAGCTAAATGTCATATGATTTATTATTTTGGTGGAGTAGCTTTTGCCTGCCACACTCATCACATTAAATAATGTTCAGCATTGTTAATCCCAGTGAGTGTTTTCTCAGCACATGGGACCATTACACAATATCTGAGTAGGGATGACAGCAGAGGGAAATAATTATTTCAGGCGATGCACTGACTTAACATCTCTGCCTCGTGTTCAAACCAGAGGTTTGACTGATGCTCCTCCTGGGGGGACACAGGAGATTTCCTTACTACCAGTCTGCCTGGCCAATGCAAACAGACCACTGGCCACAGGAACTGGAGGGCACAGCTGAAGGTTAAACCCAACTTCTCCCTTGCTGTCCCACTGTCGTGGTTTGAAAGCAAAATGAGTGAGAGGCTCCAAGTCAGAAATACAATTTAATAAGAAGAAAGGAAAAAAAGTAAAATAAAGTAAAATAAAATAAAATAAAATAAAAGCAATAATACAAAAGTCTACTGACAGAGTCAGAACACAACCTGAGCAGGGTGGTGGGAGCAGTCCAGGTGAGGTGCTCTTCCTGAAGCAGTGATCCTGTCGAAAGGTCTGGTAGCTCTGCTCCTCTGGGAATCCAGTGGGTCAGGGCTGCTTGTACTGTCCCAAATCCCAGATTATATGAGGTGAGAATGCTTGGCTCCTCCCCCTGGGTGGAGCATCTCACAATGGGATGATGAGTTGTGAAGTGTGTCCTTGATGGCCCATTAAACAGAGATAACTCCTGGAGGGAGTTACCTGTGAGTCATGGGCAAGGCATTGACGGGCCATTAACAGAAAAGCCCAAAGGCAGGGGGCCTGGGAAAACACTGCCCCACCTGGTTTAACAGTTCATGAAGATGGTGATAGAATAAATACTTTGTGTACATCCTACACTACAACCCAGGACACCCACCACCATGGACTCTGCAGCGTGCCCTGTGCACCTCAAGTGTCCCTTCTGTCCAGCATGAGAAGCAGATGAGGCAGGATGGTTCCTACACCCACATTGTGCAGGGCAGCTCTCTTACACTCTCTCTCACAGGATGCATTTTTAAACAGCTCCTTCTGCTGAAACTCTCTTTTAAACCCTTTTGGGTTTTTTTACCAGTGAAGTAGATTAGCACAGATAAACACAAACTATCCTTCAAAGCTGTCTATTTGGATGTCTATTTTAGGATATATTCTCTCTTTCAGTAAGGAACAAACATTAGCAGTCCTGTGTCTTAAGGTGCTTGATTTTGTTCTCTGATGACTTCCTCCAGTGAAGCACAGATTCTGCTGGGTTTTCCAACTCCACTTCTGAGAAGTCAAGCTGCCTAACCATGAACTGCAGAAAGTTTTAGCTATTGACCATCACTCTATTGATCAACTCTCTTTGGCAAAGACAACACAGCAGGTCTGTGTGTGTTTGCCTGTTTTCCTTGCTTCTGAATCAATTTCCGTCCCTATCTTGGGGTCCAATAATCCATTTTTTTCCATTATTGAGGCAGGGCAATAGATGCTTCCAGACACTGCTCATGCAATAGATTTTAGGATATCATCCACTTCATCCATTCATTAATTCAGTGATCAAGGATGTCTGATGTTCAAACCACGAGACATTAATTTCTCCCCTCTGAACCCATTACATTCTGGTTCAAAATTGTATGTTGTTCCTAAGTTGCTGATTCTATCAATTAGTTTTTTTCTAGTGAACAATTTGCCACATTAAAATTTGTGGTGGACTTTGATCAAAGTTCCAAAATGTTGGGATTTTATTTTCATCTGGAAAAAAAAATTAAGCCATTTTGGATGATTATTTTCTTTATGTCATGGAATAATTTGCACCAGGAATTTGAAGAAGACTGGAAACTGACCAAAGTATATGGAGAGCCTGGTCAAGGTAGTTGGCCTGTAAATACCAAGTCCTATTTCTCCTTCTCCAGGAAGCACAAAGTGATCTGCAGCATTTTACTTCAGCTGAATGCCCCTTCCACCCCCTGCTCTGACAGCTAGTTTAAGAGTGCTGGAGTCCAGGGCATCCCTCTGGGCGCCCTGGGAAGTCACAGACCTCGGTAGAGAGGCCTGGGACCCGAAAAAGAGGGTCTGGGGTCTGTGCAGGGGGGTTTGCCTGGCACAGAGCCCAAGAAGACACAGGCTTTGATTTTGGTCCATGAGAAAAACATCCAACAGAGAGAAGAATTGCAAGTCACAAAGGTGTTACAGAGAGTAGTGTAGTTATCACTGTGCAGAAGATTTTGTAGTTTGGGGTTTTTAGAATGTAGATGCAAAGGGACAAGATGGTGATTTTAGGGCGGTGGCCTGGGTTCTTCTTCTTCTCCCTTGGCATCCATCTTCTGTAGTGACGTGGGCACAAAGTAGTTTCAGTGGATTGGATCAGAGTAGAAATGACCCTGTTAGTATAGGTGATAGACACTGGCACAGAATTGTAAACAATGGGTACATAGTTATCTGTATAAGAGGTGGCGACCTCCCATCACAGGGGGGGAGTCACCTCGTGTCCGGGCTGCTGTGAACATCTTGGCCGGAGAGGGGAAGGGGAGTCGCCTCGTGTCCAGGCTGCTGTGAACACCTTAGCCAGACACACAGAATTGTAAGATAAGAACTAATAAACAACGCGAGAAACCAAGAAAACCAAAACCTTGAGGCTCCCTTCATTCTCGCGCCGAACACCGAGCACCGAGCTCAGCACAGAACACAGAGACACAGAGTCAGACAGCAGACCCTAAATCCTTCAGAGGTCAAGAGGGAAAATCACTCCCTTCGTGCCCACACGAGCCACCAGCCAGCTTTGGAATCTCGGGTGAGAAACAACCAGATTAAACCCCAAGAAGAGGAGCCTTGGTGTGACAGTATCAGATTTTCTGTGTCACACCTCCCATACCCACATTTCAACTACCATGTTCCGTGGGACAGCAGCAGCAAACAAGTTTAAGCAGCTTTTTCCACACAGCTCTGTGGGCCCACACAGGCACGAAGAGAGATGACATCTAATTCATTCCCACTACTGTGTGTGATGAGAAACAAAGCTCAAGGGGATTCAAATGGGAACTGAACACTTTGTGATCTGTACCTCTCAAAAAACCTGAAAGCCCTTAATATAAAAACGGCTCTGACAGAGCAGAGCCATATTGCTCTTATATTCAGTGTCAAAATGTGACTGCTACTGGCACATTATGGTATACTATTTAAATCCACTATGCTCAGAAACCTCTTCCTTTCTCATCTGTCTCACATTTTCACTGAACTGCATTCCTTTCCATTGCCAAAATGCTTTTGGAATACATTCTTCTAAACAACAGGCTGGGGTGACATCCAAACAGTGTATAATACCAGGGTCTTCCTGCAGTAATTGCACCCCTATTAACTTGTTCTGATTTGCAAAGTATATCAATTTCTGATCCAGCCTGAAGTCCTCATAATTAATTAAGTCTGACTTTTTAAATTACATCTTTTATCACAGAAAACTTTGTACATGGTACACTAGGTGTTGCCTTCACAATAAAAAGGAACATGATTAAAAAGTGGACAATTATTTTCCATTGCAACACTTTTGAGTCACAGCCAAAAAGTTTGCATACAGAAATAAGCCTCCAGTGCCCACCTTCCCTTCTCTGAGCTAGCTTTAATTTTCCTTCTTACACCATGGTCACAGACTCTCAGATGTGAACTCACATGGTTGTTCAGTAGGAAAAGACAGTGATGAATCTTGGTCCACAGGGATTCAGACTGAAATCCCAAAGCACCACCAGGGCCCTTGCAATTAGCTATTCTCAGATCCTGACCAGGAGCTTTTTGCTGAAAACTGCACTGTTCAGTCTCAAATTTTTCATTCTGAGTTTTTATTATTTTGAAAAAAAAAAGAAAGAGAAAAAAAGAAAGAAAGAGAAAGAAAGAAAGAAAGAAAGAAAGAAAGAAAGAAAAACCCCAGGCAATTATGAAGTCCCAACCAACACTAACCCTGTAAAGGATATGAAGTACTTTTGCAACATGAGTTGTTGTGAAGATAAAAAACCCACATCTCACATAAGTACTGCCAGTGCTGCCCAGGTTCTGGCAACTCACTGAACTCCCCTATGTTATGGTATCACCTGAGTAATGATGAGTTGTGTACAACATCATTACAATCAAATTCAGCCTCTACTTTACCTGAGAAAGCTCAATATTATTGAGGGAAGTAGCTGTGAGCTAAGGAGACCAAAATGCAATTCTTGATTTCTAAGGACTAATTTGAAATATACTCCCTTATGCACTTGCAAACCCAAAGTCATTGCCTTCCTTCAAATCCTTCCTGAAATCCCCATGCTAAAACACACCCTGAACCTCCAACCAACCAGGAAACCACCCTGGCTCAGCAGCAGTGCACCTGCTACCCCCTTTATCCCCATTTGTCTGGGATCATGGGATCTTCAGGCACAGGTCTGTATCTGTAGCATGACCAACACAACGATTGCAGTTCCTCCTGCAGCACCAGGGGCCATCCATGTGAACATTCTTGAGCTTTTCCCCTTTCATTTTTGGTTTGATGCTTGTTAGATACATCTTATAAAATGCTTCAAATAACCCCCAAAAGAATACTCCTTTATTTGCACAACTTCCTATTTCCTTATTTAAATGGCTCAGTGCTGTTCCTCCGAGGAATAGCACTTTTTGTAAGAGAAAGGAGGAAGGTGAAATCCACCTTTAGACCCCCTTTCCAGAGGGATTCCATACTCCTTCACCAAATGCTTGTTAATATCCTCATCCCAGCCTCTCTGACAAACACTGTTTGGCCTAAGAAGACAATGAAGTACCATGGGGCTGCTGTCATCACCATGTGTGACCAATTCCTGTCACTTGAAGATCTCTTATTTTCCTCTCTGCATTCAGCCCCTCCCCAGGAGCAGAGATCCTGCAGGCAGTCAGGACCCCAGACAGGCAACAGTGATGTGAACAAATCCTTCTTTCCAGCAGCCACTCCCTGGAGCTGCACCCTGCAGCTTTACTGCTCTCTCTGGCACCCTTTGGTGCCAGACTGGTCAGTGATAACTGAACCAACAACGCCTTGAGGAACAAGACCTGTGTCCAAATCTATTTGTGATTTACAAGGGCATTGAAAGAACCATCCACCCTTTCCTACCTGCTGCATTCCTGGCAACAATGAAAGGTGAGGCACCAATGACCTTCCCATTGTCCTCCCAGCCACAGACTGTCCTATGGCATATTGAGGGGAACTGTAGCTTTTTAGGTTCAGGTATTAACTTCTCACAGGACTCTCCAGGATACTCCCAGTATGAGATCAAGTTTTTGCCCATCCTCGTCCAATTTGCACAAGTTCTTAGACAAAGAACTAAGAAAGATAAAGTCACTGAAAAGTCTTCCCATAAAAGAGAAATAAAAATCACAGGAAATAAAAAATGGCAATTGCAACAACTTGCAGCCATCAGCTCTGAGATGAGCAACCACCCTCCAATAAGCAATGCAAACATGATGTCTGATTACATTAACAAAAATAATAGAATTTAAACCACATGTAATTGGATTTTTAAAAATTGCATAGATTTCTAACAAACTGTGTTGATCATTTGAATGACGTTCCTTTGAGTAATGAAAGTAATACAAAAAGGAACAAGAGGTAGAGCACTCTGTCATAATCCCATGGAGGTAAAAGAAAGGAAGTACTTAACTAATTTAATACTGCAGTTGTAAAATATCTGTGTCTGGGTCTGCAAAGGGATTACCAGGCTCACAGTGACAGGAAAGCAAGATACCAGAACATTTGAAAGAGGGGAGGGAGCAACATCTTCCCTCCACAGTCGTGCTTTTTGGATCTGTGGGGTGCCACATTCTAAACTAAATTATTATTTGTGACACTCAGCAGGAAACATTTTGCATATAAACAATTTTGCTGTGTTAAATCTGCCAAAATGTGGTGCACTGATTGTATTTTTAGCTACAGCTAAAATGATGCCCTGGAAACTCAATACTAATTTAATATATTTGTATAAGGAAGAAAAAAAAAGCTGTTATTCTGAGGCTGTTGAACTATGCTACTTTTACATGATGCACATGTTTTAAGCCCATGTTTCACACTTGGCCTATTTGTTTCTCAGAGGAGGTAAACAGCAGAAAACTCACAAGAAACTATGAACTGCAAGGAGCTGGTGATGTGGGTTTTAATCAGTCACAGCAAACAGACACTCTCACTTGGGACTAAAGCAGCCATGCAAGCACAAAACAGAACAACTCCATTCCCACTCTGCCAAGTGTCATCACACCTGCAACTCAATGGGATGGAAAATATTTGGTCATGGACAAGACAAGACAAGACCTCTAGCACCTCTTTCCTTCCCTTAAAGTCACCAAGCTTGTTGTCATTTATTAGAAAGCAAAACATGAAAGGGAGGATGTAGGTGCATGGTAGTGTTAAAAACAAGGTCATTTGAGGACTAAAAATTCTGAGACATTCAGGGTAGATGCCATTAGTTCATGTAAGTAAAGACTTCATTCAGAACCGGCAGACACGTAGAAGATTAAACCCCCCATAATGATGCACACACTCTTTTCTTCCTTCCATTTTGCTGTTCATAAGGATCATTTTATATTGCTTACTCAGAAAACAGTTGAGAAATTACGTGCAATAAATATTTCCTTAAATTGAGCTGGCAGAATCTATTTCTTCTTTTAAAATATATTGTTCCCAGTTTACTTATTACTCTGTGCTGGGACTTGCCTCTTAAAGAGAAATATTGCTTGAGGGACCACTCCTCATTTAAACAAATGCTATTAAGCTGGAGTGTGAAGATAGCACAGAAAGTACCGAAAGGTTTCCCTGGCTGCAGTAAATCAAAGCTAATGGCTTGAGATAAAGTAAGTGGAGTTGTTCTTCTGTTCTTTGTCAGTATTAATATTTTAAGTTACAGCTCCTCGCTAGACTGTCTCTGTTTCCATACCCTCTTATTTTAGGCCAGGAATTCTAGAAGGCTCCTCTTACACACAGCTCATGCTTTTTTTCCTGGTGTTTTTGCTGCTGGTGCTGCTTCCCAACTATCTCGACTGCCTGACATTTACTGAGCTCGGAGTAGTGCTCACATGACATTCAATTTTTCATCTGAATGCTTGTTAATCACAAACAAGCACCAGGCCAATTGCAAGCACGGTTCACCTGGAATATGTGGTCTGGTAAACTAATTAGGGCAACATGGAGTGCTAATGCCCTGCTTCACAGAGGGTAATTACATCAGGAATTAAGAGCTTTCAGAAGCTTTTGCTCT
Source organism: Sterrhoptilus dennistouni (assembly GCA_013397095.1). Classification (NCBI taxonomy): domain Eukaryota; kingdom Metazoa; phylum Chordata; class Aves; order Passeriformes; family Zosteropidae; genus Sterrhoptilus; species Sterrhoptilus dennistouni. Next base: position 1,391,354 of record VWZU01006587.1, on the reverse strand, counting down.
TGAACTACAAATTGTTTCCTGACCTTTAAATACACTTTTTTTTGTTTTGGTTTTTTTTTGCTTTGCAACAAGCAGTTTCCATCCCTGTAGCCCAAATCTCTCTCTTGAATACACCCCAGAGTTAAGTCTTCTCATGACTCTTTCTCACTCCCTTTAATTGGAAAAAAAAAAAAAAAAGCTCTTCAAAGTATCTTTCCTGTAAGCATTAGATGGTCTTTTTGGCTGAATAAAAGATTTCTCAGAGACCACAGAAACTCTTCACCATTTATTATAGTGCTCCAATCATTTCCAATAATGCAATTAGATCTGGGTGAATTTTTTTCAAAAAGCAGTAAAACCATTAGAGAGTGTGGTTTTAGAGGCATCAAAATTCTCATAAATTCAATTTCAGTTTGGGGAACAGATTCTGCCAAAGTGAGAGCAAGGAGACATTTTTAGAAAAGTCTAAGCACTAACTTTTTGTCATTTTTTTGGGCAGCCAGCAGGAAGGACTGCCAGTGCTGCCCAGGCTCTGGCTACTCATAGGCAGCAGAAAGCAGTTGCCCAGGACTTCTGGCTGGATGGAAGGAGAAGAATGGAGAAGACAGACCATGGATAATGATCAGAAAACATCTGTGGTGTGGCAGAAAGGATAGCAGCTTCACATAAATAAGTGTGAGATGAGGACAGCCCAGGAAAGTGTAAGAAAGGCTTGAAAAGTGTATAGAGAGAGTGTGTTTTCTTTTTTTCCCTTAGACAAATCATTTTAAGTAGTTAATGTTATAGAGAATTTATAATGAGTGAGAAAGATATATTTATTCACTAAAAAAGAGTGTATGGACAAAATTACAGAGATCAAGGCAAAGAGCTGTAAAAGATGTGAAGAATAAGGAATTACTCTCAAGTAACATCAGGAAAAGAAGGAAGTCCAAAGAAAAAGAAAATGTCAACAACAAACACAGGAAAACGATCTACAGAGGAGAGCCCTGAAATTTCAGTAGCCTTTCTGAATGAACCTTTATTCAAAACATTACTTTGCAAGTAAATGGTTGGTAATGAAATGAGCAAACTTTCAGACAGACAGAGCCTGACAAAAACACCATCGAGGCTGCCAAAAAAGCTGGTGGAAGCTATCAAAGAACTATTAGCATTCATCTTTGTGATCCTACAGAGGAAGGATAAGCTACTGAAAGACTGAAAAAAAGATCAGCATAGTGCAGTTCTTTAAAGAGAGAAAAAAGGAGTAGCTGGGAGATTTATAAATCAATCGGATTAACTCCAGCTCCTGCAGAAACAAATCAAACCATTTGTCAGAATCAGGAAGATAACAAGGAGATGAGATGCAGCCAGCAGTAGATTTGTTAAGAGGAAAGCATGGCAAAGAAATGTATTTTATTTCTACAGCAGGTAACAAACCTTCTGGAGGTAAAAACAGTAGCTATCATCGATCTCAAAGCAAGACCTTCAAAGCTGCTTCACTCACCAGTGACACAAGCAAACCAGGGAAAATCTCTTGCTAAACTTCTTCTCTGTTATAGGTAAAGCTGACAGGGTGGCTGTATCCAAAGACTGTTGCCCCACTGAACAATCACAATACATGAGGATCTACTCATGGATGCTGTAGGGCCTGCCCCAAATGTCACAGTGTTATCAAAATTTTCATTAATTATCAAGGTGATGGAATGGGGAGTTTGCTATTAAATTTTCAGGTGAGGGGAAGTCTGAAAGCACTGTGGTCATAATGAATGGCATATCCAGAATTCAAAATGTTTTTAAGAAATAGGGAAAAATCTCTGGTATTCAGCCATGACAGGCACATTGCTGCTTATCTTAGGACAATCAACTGGTGAAATTCGGAAATCCTTTAAACAAATAAAATTAAAAGAGTCTGATGGTAGTGGACTACCAGGTGAAGGTGAGCTGTACACTAGTGCCCCATTATGAGGGTTCAATGGGAGTTTGAAGCATCACCTTCCCCTGCTCTCTGTTAGCCTTATCAGAAAGACAGCAAAAATCCTAAAGAAACACCAAATCCTTGGGGTCAAATTTTGGTTTGTTGTTTTGTAGAGTTTTCTGGGTTAGTTTTTTTTGTAATATAAGCAGACCATTAAGCCAGCACTGATTTGGGATCAAATCATTCTGACTCTGTTCAAGTACCAGTTGCACCTCCACATATCTTGCTGCTGTCCCCAGATCCCTCATTTGCAGTGACACTCAGCCTCCTCTCAGGCAGTTGCTATAGGGCAAGGACTACTTTTTATTCTGGGAGATGTGCGTGCTGTTTACTCCAGAATAATGGAAAACAAAGGCATTGGATGAAAACTAAAACAAGCAAAGGATTATTGAAAAACAGCAACTCGAGAATTCAGAGAATTTTATAATACTAACAATGCATATACGAACTAACAGGATGAAACTCTGCATGGGATTTGAGATACAGATGGGGCAAAAGAATTATTCTGTTCTGACTGGTGTTAAAAGCAACTAAGGACTGCCCAAAATCTTATTCCAAGTCTAGTGTAAATCACTAAGGTGATGTGGAGCACTAATTGTCACTTTTACATGAACAGGGAACAACTCCTGAAAGCAAAGTCAATGGCAAAGATTTACCATGGGGTACATGCTACCCTGCACTGTAACCTGAGCTAAAAGGAATAAGCATCACTTACAGCCTCATCTTTGATAGAGACACCAGCTTCCCTCTCCTTCTGAACATGCTCTCTCATGTTGAGTAGGTGATGATACATTTTTCTCCTCTAACAAAATTTTTGGTCTATTTCTTTGGAATATTAGGCTTTGCTCTTTGCACACAGTGCCACAGCACCACTGTCCTGGTTGTGGTTTGTGTCAAGGAAGATCTGGTGTGACTCAAAAAGGCATTTTTAGAATGTGTTCAAACCAGTGTAAGCTTTGAAGCAGAGCTTTTTGTGAATCCAAAATCTGCATTTGAACTATTATTCTGAGATGCTGAGTCCTTCCAAGTTCAGAGACTTTCAGGAGCTTGAGTGTGAACTTGCAACACCCAAGTTCCAGTTAAAGCTTTTTATCTGTCTCTTGCAAGGAGTGAAAAATATCTAGACATGTTTTCATAGCTGCAGTTCCACCACATCTGTCTCAAATCCTGGTTTTCATGCTAGTGAGTGCTCCAGCACCAGCACACATTTGAGTTCTGCTCTGCCAGCTGAGGGCCCTTCCCCAAGCTGCCATTCCCACCTATTGCTCACAGCCACAGGAAACTTAAAACTTCAATGTATATCTACTGAGACAGTCATATACAACAATCTAGCTGAATGAAACAGCTCCGTATGTCCTAGTTTGACACTGCCTGGCATTAAGGACTTTATTTTTCCCAGATTCCTATCTCTGTGAAACTGTGCCACCAGGCTCATCTGTGCATCACAACCCGTTGCTGCTTCAGAGGTTCTCCTTGATTTACTGTCAGAAGCTCAAGGATATGAAGCACAAAGCTCCAGCTGCTGCCACAGCAAAACTCCAGACGTCAGGGAGCAAACAGAATAACCAATTGCACCAAGATAACAGGATATTTATGATTTGCCAAGCAAAGAAGTGTATTCTAACCAAGCACAAGCACTTCTATTTTCCTTTATGATCTAATCTATGCATTCTTGTACATGAACACCACACCAGAAAATAAAAGGTATTTGAAAACAATGACTGCATGTAGCTTCAAATGAAGAATTTTTTTTCTTTCTTTCCTTTCAATCTGACTTACCAGCTTGGGAATTTAGCTGTGAGAAAAAGCTTTTAAGATACTGGACACTGGAAGTGTTCAAGAGAAATGATTTCTCAAGACAATAAAGTTAATATTCAACTGTGATGCTTTCTGTGGCCAACTGGAAGACCAGCTGAAAAGGCAGAAAATGCCAAGCTTCAGAAGGTGGTGAACTGGAAATGAATCCACATTTAGCTTATTCACATTTGTGGGAAGGCCTTCACACATATTTGGAAGTGTTCAAAACAGAAATCCCGTGGGAAGAAACACAGGACTGTAAGCAACACTGAATGTTGTCCTAAAGCTTTTTTTAAAAAAAATCATTGCCCCAAAACAATATCCTTCTTCCTAACAGGTTTAAGGGAAATGTCATTATTTTATTAAAGTGATCCATCTATTCCTTCAGGACTGGCTCTGTGGCAGTGCTCTGGATTCAAGAGGATGTTATGAGGTGCAGACTCCAATATAAACCTGAAAGAAAATACCCACAGAAAATATTTCTTCAGCAGTCTCTGAGAGATGTGGTCAGACATTATCATAGAGGGGATAATATCAGCTTTAATACCACTGTCTCAATTCTGTTGGGAGGGTTCATGTCTGAGCAAACAGGATATAACAAGACACAGCCAGGAAGAAATTAAAAAAATATGTCGGAGAAGTTACAAAAAAGCATCAAATACAATGCCCAACATGCTTTTGGCAGCTTCTCACCTGCTACAGCATACAAGTCATTAGAAGTTGGTAAAACCAGAATTTTGGAGTAAGATAAACCCACCAATATCTTCTCTGGGCTAAAGATAAGAGAAATGGCACAGCATCAGTGCATCTGAGCCACTTGTGGGATCTGGCCCTGAGAGTGATGCTCACACAGGAGATGAGCTCCTCACCAGACCCCCTCCAAAGCACAGAAGAGTGCCTGCCCTGACATGACTGAGATAAAAATTGGCTACACCCCGCCCCCCCATGGCAATGCTTGCTAGACTCCGCACCATACCAGTTGGGTAAAATTCATTTAAAATTCAGTATTCATCTCTTTCAATCCAATAAAACTGACCATTAGCACTGGCACAAAATTCCCGTTCTGGTACAGAGATGCAAGCATATGAGCCAGAATAGTCTTATTTCTGACAGGCTCTGTATTAAGGTCAATTACTGCGACATGTTAAAGAGCAAGAACCAGCTTGTAGTTACCTCTGTGTAAATATTTTTATTATATATGATATTTGTTACATAGCAAAGCAGTATCTTTCTTACTCTGATATGCAACTAGTTTCTGACAGTAAAATCACATCAGTGCATCTTCCTGCCCTATTCCTCCTTGCTCCTGGAACATGGATGTCTATAAACAGTTACCTCCTTGTGGCTTGCAAGGTAAGAGCTATTTTAAATGCTGAAGACTTCAGCTTACTCACAAACAAAGGTTTCTGCACCACCACGAGCAAGTTAGCCCGACTGTTCGAATCCCCTATTCCCTTCTCACGAGACTCCTGTGTCTTTTAGCACCTCACAAGCATCGCCAATCTAATGCACCTAAAGCTGGCAGGCACTTGCACTTGCAAAGCTGGCAGGCACTTGCACTCCTGCCTGCTGGCATCCCTCTCCCACGGGAGCCACGGGGAATGTCTGGTGGAAGGCAGGATTCATGGATTCATGAGAACATCCATGGTGAATAGCAGAGTGCTGAGAGTGACATTTGGCCCTTGGACCTTCGCACTGCAGACTGACACTTCAGCTTGATTTATTTTGTCATTCTTCCATTTCCCTCCTGGTCACGAAACCTCATTTGGTTTCACCAGCAAATGAGTGTTTGGCCTTTGATTTTACTGGGGACCAGGAATTCAATCCATGCCCTGACTGCTCAGCTCTGTCACCAAGTATTCAGAGAATATTAACCTTTCCCAAGTCCCCCACAAGCAAATCTTGCACAGGATCTTGGCAGCAGAAAAGCAATGACTTGATTAATAGGAAGCATGGGGTGGCTATGGAAGGAGCATTTCTTGTAAGGAAAATCAGCTCTTTCTTGTCAGTAAATGAAAGCTAATATTCTTTCCCTATTAAGGCAGGCTCCTGCTTTAAAACTTTTATACCTTCCATATATCATGTTTTTGGAAGAAAGTTTTGCTATTTAAATAGCTGCCAGAGTGTTACAGTCTTATATGATTGCAATTTACAGTACTCCATAAATCAGCAGACCTCAGATGCATTGGATAGACGAGAGCTTAAATTGACATCCTGCCTTTTTATGAACATTAAAGGGCTGGATCTCATGACATATTTACACAGAAGTATCCCTGCTGCCTTGGCCAAATTGTTCCTAAAGTACTTTACATGAAGGGACATAATGACGACAACCTGAAGCTTTGTAAGTTAAATTATCCAAGTGTTACAGCTAGTCCAGAGGGGTCAGCTCAAGTCCAGGAGAGTTCTCTGTGGTTCCTGCTGCTCCCACATAAAAATGGTGGAAATTTGTCCTTTAAATAAGAATCATGCAGGAATGCCATGGACAATCTATCTTCACTTGCCTGCAGAAGGCTGGGGCATCCCACTGACAGGATCAACTTCCAAACCAAGACAGCTTGGCATGGCACTGTTGCAGTCACCAGCTGCAGGCACATCAAAAACAATGGCACATCTGAGCCACCCCCCTCTCAGCTCCTTCAGCTACACCAAATAAATACATCTCATCTCTGCTGACACCCTGGGTGGGGTTTGCATTTGTCTCCAGCAGATACTCAGTACCCCCAGCCTCCCTGAGGCACCATTCAGCTCCTGCACAGCCACTCCTGATCCCATCCTGATGCTATTTTTTCACAGACAAACTGGAAGATGATGGTAATATTGCACAGAATGAACATGAGTGAGGTCTTTTCAGCATTTTGCCTCACAGGCACTTTTTTGGAGTCTTTGCATAACCAGAAACTCAGCCTTTACAGACTGGGATTACCTCAGGAGTAACATAATTTTAGTCATTCAGCAGTCTATTCTCCTGCAAATGTATCTGATACATTTCAAGTAGAAATCAGGGTTAAACATTTACATACTATCACCTAACTAGACTGGTCATCTTCTAATTACTACAGATCTCCCAGCAAAGCCAGAGCCAGCTATTTCAGAGCTTCTTTCCATTCAGAGGGCAAGAATCCACTTCTCCATGGAGAAAAAGGAGTAAATAAGCCAGGAAAAATCATCACATCATTAGAAGCAACTCAAGGAGATAGAAGACTGCCCTAATGATGTAACTAGTACTGGCCGTCTGTGAGAGGATACCAAAGAAATTATTCGGTTATTAAAAAGAACCAAACAAAAGAAACCACCCTCTGGCCTTGGTTGCTGGTTCTAATCAAGTAAGCATTCCTGCACACTCCTTATCACTGAGACACATGCCCCAAAAAGCTGAAAGAATAAAACCAATCAACATTAATAATGAACTCCAACTTGCTCATGGTAAACTTAATTCACTTTTTCAGTCATCCTTCCCCACTTAAGAAGGTATTGCTTTAAAAAAATCACATCCTTCCCTCCTGCCAACAAAAGACATGGGAAATATTATAGCTATCATTATTGTTCTTGGATGAGCCAGACTTCCTGAAGGGTTTCCCTTCCCTGCAGCAACAGAGGGGAATGGTCACAGCAAAGAGAGGAGCAAAGAGCAAGCCTTGCTGTTGGTTACAACAGTGTAAAACTCTGTCAGCATCTGAATCAGTTGTTAACACCAGCAGAATTATTGTTCCAGACAATTTCTCTCATGGTTGGGGTGCAGGTTCATTTTTCTAAGCCCTGTGGAAGAAACAACCCCTGCTCACAGTCCCTTCCCTGGCAGTGATGTGCAGAAGTTGTGCAGGATCACAGAATTGCCTCAGTCTCAAAACTGTGGCTGAATTGTGGATGAGGGAATTCAGGCGTAGAGATGCTGAAAAAGACATTAAGTACCCAAATGTACAGTAAGGAGACTCCTAAATATGGATGGGTTTAACTTCCCTGCTCTCCAGTTGGGCAGGTACATCTGCATTGCTTACTACACAGGGAAATTATGCTGTAGACAAAACAGTACAATGCTTCAAAGGTATTTTTAACACTTCAGTGTTGGTCTTCCCTGCCTAGTCTCAGGCACCTGATTTAGGCTTTTAAATAGTGGCTATTTGGCAAAACATCTCTCCTTTGTAGACATCCAAATCCCTCTGTGGACCACAACACTCCCAACCAAAGTTACCTCTGCTACTTATGACAATTTCATCCCCCATTTCCCCAAATGCAGTCACATCCCAATAACCCCAAGCTCAGTGAAGGAGCCATGCCAGGAATGAGTGGGAGCCAGGTCTGGTCCTGCTCCAGGCTCCTGCCTGCTGCAGGGCTCTGCTCCTGCAGGGAATCCCACCCAAACATCCCCCCTGCCAGAGCCATACACTTTGTCTGTCCCTCCCTCCTGCTCTCTGCTATGGGGCAGCACACTGTGCAGCACAAGGGCTCACATCATGTTTCACCCATTTGCTACTCAATAAATCTAATAAAATGTGTTACATGATAAGTAATCTCCAGGTAGGCATTAAACATTATAAATTCTGACACTTAAGTATGGTCCCAGACATAACAACACCATCATGTTCTTGTTCACGTCCCCAGAAGGGACTTTTCCCAAAATTAAACCTGGTAGAGGCACAAAAGAACCCTTTTTTTTTTTCTTATGAGTTTCAGTCAGCAAGCATTAGAAAATATAATCAATTTTGTAGCAAATATACACCATAAGAAACTGTGTAATCAATGCAAACTCAGTGGATATTTTGGAAAATTCAGTAGCACACAGGCAGCAAGCAGGAAAGAAAAAAAGCAGGAATAACAGTTCAGTTTGCCTTGATCCTGATATGGAAACCTAGCAAGGCGGTCAGTGCACATGCAGTTTGTATTTAGCACTAATTAGCAAGTTTAATCCAATAGCTATCTTGATCTCCCCAACTGCTGTGAAGCACCTTCATTGATTGTGTAACAGTTTACAAAGCTCTGCCAATTTTCAATGATTAAAATCTTGGCAGCAGTTGCCCACCATCATGGTGCAGCCTTTAAAATAATGAAAAAACCCCACTAAATAAATAATGACAGCATTTAATAGCAATTTCCAGATGAATGGTGCTTTTCTGGGTAGGACCTAACTCCTGATCTTTGAAATACAGGGTCATGTTTGCTTTATGTTTTAAACTTTTCTCTGGCTCAGGAAGATGAGAGCCTAACCTTTCCTTCCCTTCCCTTCCCTTTTTAATGAAAGCTGAGATTTGCCTAAAATATTGTGACTATAGCAACCGGAGTAGTTTTTATTATGGGGGTATTTTCAGCTGCTAGGCCAGGTGACAGACCTGCAGCAGAGCCACTTGGCTGGCACCTGCCCAGTTTATTATTGTTGTGGCACAGCCAAAAACAACCCTGTTACTGCCTCGTTGCTCTGAGGTGACCAGAGTAACCACGGCTGGAGTCAGGTCCCTCTCCTGCTGCACCCACACCCTGTGTAGGGTGAGTTTGTGTCCCATGGGGACACAGCAGCAGCAGTGCAAAATGCATTTCAGTGCAAAGTGTCTGTCCAGCTTTTCCAGGACCCTGCCCCACAGCACAGTCCTGGACAGGGTCAAGTTATCTCTATGGTCATCTCCATGAAAATATTCACACCAAGGAAGTGCACTCATGAGCAAATTCTGAGGAGCATTTTCCTGACCTGTTTTCCTCTTCCTGCCCACACCCAATTTATGTCCTCCTGACAATCAAAATACAGGCTTTTCCAGTGCAAACTTTGTGAAATTAAGTGGTTTATCTAGCCACAGCCAAAGGTTAAACACACATATTTTCCTGCTGACTTCACGGCATTTAACCTTTGAAGTTTGGTTGTGAAAATCCCTACCCCATCCATGTAAAACAAATGGAAAAACTCAGAGAGCAGCACTATTTGGGATTACTCAGGGATGTTTGAGTAGGTATTACATTTGCCTCTCTCAAAGCACTGCAGAAATTATTTCCCTTCCTCTAAAGAGCCAAAGCATCCCTTTCCCCTGCACAGGCCTGCCCAGGGGCAGGCAGAGGGGCAAAGTTACTCCACACCCTCCCTATTTTAAAGAGAACATTGACCCTTTTGTCTCCCAGCCTGTGTAACTTGTCACAGCCACAACCATTTTCCTACACCTGGAAATTACTCTGGAACAGAGATGGCTCCCAGCAGATCCAGGACAGGATTTAGAGGCACAAGAACAGCAGGACCTGTCCTACAGGGATCTGTGAGAGCAGAGCTGCTCCAGGGATCTGATGAGAACCTTGGGGACACAGACCTGTCATAGCTGCCAGGGGGAGGGATGAAATAGCAGAGGGAGGGAAGTTTCGGGATACGTGTTCAATAGGAAAAAAAAATTTCTATTTAATCAGGTCAACTAAACAGGCAAGAGCTTAAGTCTAGACTAAGGTTTCCATTGTATTTGTGTGGCCAAACTCATGTTTGAGAGGGAACAGAGCTCCACAGCTATCTACAGGTTCTCCTGAAAACCCTGCACTGCCTTATCCCTCCCCAAGGGTCCCCTCTCAGGTCAGTTCTCCAACATGTTTGTGCTGGTAGGGACAAGGTTTCATATGCCACATGAAATAAGCAACAAATTAGGGGAGAACTCTATAGAAAAGGCCTTTTGAGGATTCTGCCTTGTAGGAGAGGGTGTTGGAGCAGGGAGTAATTATTTTCCAGGAGTGGATACATTTCATTTTGCTAGTGTATATAATTACATTTGTAATTATATGTTAATAATAATTATATGTAATTAAATGTAATAATTACATAATTTGCTATTGTCCAGTGAGGGCTTTGATTCAAAACAACAAATGCATTTTTGCCCAGTTTGGGGTCATCCAACTGCTTAATTTTTAGCATTCTCCATCAGCAGCATCAGAAGCCAATAAAATCAAGCTTACATGAATTCTAAAGAGGTCAGCAGCATCGGGAGCTGGAGGCAATGTCCCCACCTGGGTCTGTGAGAGTCCTGGTCCCACTCTGACACTTGTTGCAGGACTCAAGCAGTTTATTGAGCTGAGCTGGCCAAGGGCACAAGTGTCATTGTCTCCTGCTCAGGAAAAATCCTTGCTACAGAAAACATGGGCAGCAAACAATCAATTAGAGGAACAAAGGAAGAGTTCAGAGCCAGGACCACAAATGCATCAGCATTTGTTTCCCTTTTATCACCAGTGTCACCTTGTGCTTCCTGAGGGTCTGATCCTGCTTTTGATGCACAAGCATTGGTGAGAGCTGCATGAACAGGGCAAGGAGAGACCCTGTGAGGAAAATCACTCAGCACTGCCAGAACACATCTCAGGCAACTGAAAATGCTTTTGACATGGGAGGAGATGCAGGAGCACACCTGTAGGTATGTAGCACATATGTCAACATCAGCACTCATCGTGTTTATGAAGAATTTAATTGAATTAAAGATCTGGAAAAACACGCCTTGAGTGATTCCAGTCTGCAGCACACACACACCCTGACATGCCTTTTATCCCCCCAGAGTGTTATATTTCACCAAACTGGTGAATTGTTAATTGCCACAGGCAGCAGTGGTTTCCTCACCATTTGCCCCTGTGCCTTCCCAAAAACAGCAATTCCTGCAGGTTGCCAAAGCCCCCACATTTCACACAGGTACATTCCCTATGCTTTAGTGGGAACACAGCACAGGTACACAGGGGCCTGTGATAGCAAAACATAATTTGTTCAGATCTTTGCCTTCAGGGTGAACACTGAGATGCTGCCAACAGCCCGAAAATTTGTGATCTAATTTAGAGGCAGCGAGGCATGCCTTTTCTCCAGGCCCTTTGGAAAACAGAGCTGGGTTTCCACTTTTGCATAATCTAGCTATTTTTTTTCTACCTTTTTTATCTTTTTGAAGTACTAAAGAGTGTTCATCTCTTCTCCACAGAGCAGCATGCTGAGACAGAAATGAAGGCACGCTGTTGGCTGGGCATGCAGCCTTGTGCTCCCACTGGATGGCAGGTCAGGCACTGGGACACTGAGTTTGGTGCTGGCAGTGATCAATTACAACCACTAGAAAGGGGGGAAAGTAGGGGTTTACAATTAATTTTTGCCACAGGTGCACCATTAAATGTTTAGAAGGCTGTTCTGCAGTTTTCTGTGCACTTTCTTCCTAGTCCTTCATCGCAGTACAAAAAAAATGTGGTTACAATGAGTGATAGGAGATTTCAGTTGCAATTTTAATACACAGCATCCCATTTTCCCTGTTGAACCCTGCCTCTGGTGGAGTGTGAGAGATGGGCTTAGAAATATCTCAGACAGACAGACTAGGGATCTTTTTTCTCCCCTCTTCCAGAAAATTTCTGGGTAAAATCTGCTTCTTCCACTCAAGCTAAAAATACTGCAAGAGAGAATCTTTCATTGTGAAGCAGCACTTGGAAAGGTTTCCTAAAATTCACAGGCTGGGACTGAGAGTTTGAGCTCCTGAGATTTACACTTGGCTCTTGCACTGCACAGTTGTGTGTTATATGGTTTTGTTCTCCTTTGCCCCTGCTGCACTTGGACAAGTGACAACAGCAGGGTTGGAGATGCCAGCACATCCAGATTGCTCAGGCTCTGCAGCTGGAGCCTGTGGTGCCCCACACACCCCTGGCCCCACAGGCTCATCAGGGAGACATCACCTTGGCCAAGGGTAGTTTGGATGCGGAGGTTCCTTCCTGGGAAGGGTTTTCAGGGGTGACAGGACCCCATCTCTTGCCTGTCTCCCCTGTGATACCTCGTTCTGCCTCTGCCCCCTGGAGATCACCCAGCAGATGATCTGCACAGAATGATTGACATCAGAAAGTGATGGATTTGGGGCAAAGAAACAAAAAGATAACCCACACCTTGGCAGAGCCATTAATTCTTCTAAAGGAAAACGCTTCCCCTTTCCACCTTTTATTCCCAGGAGCAACTCCCCAGGGGCACCAGGTGATTCATGTCATCTTTGCTGACTAAGGCAATGCTGGTTTTTGGCCATCAGCACCTCCCAGCTCTGCCCATCACCAAAAAATGTGAGTTTTTCTCAACTCATTACCATCCCTGCTGGCACCCCTGGGATCCCCTCATTGCAGAAATGAAAATCCAGGGCCAAAAGTGAATCCTGAAGACAAAACAAGTGCCACCAGCCCAGCTCCTTGTTTCCAACACAAGTACAGGGAGTTTTCTGCTAATATGACTTAGCAGGATGCATTGCTGCTTAAGTCAGGATAACCCTTCAGAGGTAAAGCCACTGTCTGGCAAGGGCTCTGCTGCTGTTGGGAAACGTTTTTCCCCCTCTCCCTAAATTGGATCCAGCTTTTATGAGCAACTCCTTCCATGTCGTCTCTTTGGGGCTCTCAAGCAGATATTCCGTGAATTTGGAAAGAAAATCCCAACCTCAGCCTCCCTTGTGAATATTTATTTCCAAAGAGCTCCTCAGCCATCTAATGAAAAGGTTTCCCAGGCTCTTTTTTGTGCTGTTTCCCGCGAAGCGGCAGCAGCGCTGCGGGAAGGCCGGCGGGGCTCTCGCCCTGAGGCGTCACACGGTAAAGGGGCTCAGGAGTGAGAAATGAGTGTGGGCTGAGTGCTCGGCAGCGGCTGCCGGCACCTTCAGACAGCCTCGGCGGTGACGGGGGGCATCCATCCATCCATC